>JAEIFK010000454.1:11355000-11677500 GCA_018901825.1 Drosophila funebris | reverse complement strand
AAACTTTAGATACACTTATAGCTAAACCTAGCAATAAGCTGCAACAATGTGTTGCAAGTTCTTCGTGCACCTTCATTTTCAAAGTCTTCTCGCAAAAATACTTCAAGTTGTTTAGTTTAAAAAGTTGCATTTGAGTCACGCAGCGAGTGTAAATTTAATTTAATGTTATATTAATTTCAAGGCAGTGCCACAGAGAGAAACGAGAGAGAGAGCATGAATGTGTGTGTGTCTGAGAGAGAGAGTGAATGAGAGAGAGAGAGAGAGAGAGAGAGAGAGAGCGCAAAGAACTGCCCCAATGGACTGCGAAACCTGACCTAAGCCACATGGCCATGGAGTTAGCCTCGGCAAAAAGGACACAAATTTATTTAACCTGCAGCCACAGAGCGCATATTTGAATTTATTTGCCATACCCTGATGGTGTAGGCGGCACAGTGGGCGTGGCAGTTTGCTAAAGTAATGCCAAAAAGTACGCAAGCAAAAAAATATAAAAAAATATAAAAAAGTTAAGAAATAAAAAAGTAAAAGACAAATTGTGACGACGCTTCTAAGGACGAAGGACGCTGAAACTTTTCCTCAAGTTGTGTTGCAAGTTGTGTTTCGTAGAAATCGCGCCACGCCCTTCAACCAGCCACCCATCAGCCCTGCCCCCACCTCTTCTCCCTCTGCCGCTCATAAACCTTTTGCCTTTGGCGTTGAAATGAGCCGCGTACCGTTTGACACATGAAGCGCCACCTGGTGGCCGTCGTCATGAATTTGAATTTTGTATGGCAGCGGAACTTGTTGGGGAAGCAGGGGGTACAGCCGGAGGGGTTGAAACGGGATGGGAGTAGGTGGTGGGGGCGAAGTGAAACTCGGTTACCATAAACTTTGCCTCGCGGCAAATGGCAACAACGAAGTCGTCGCCATGGCGTATACGTAATGTTATTTCTGTGTGTATGTTGTGTGTGTGTATGTGTGTGTGTGTGTGTGTGTGTGTGTGTGTGTTTTGCATACTTTTGCGCGTTATTTAAATGCATTATACCCTGGACTGAAAGTTATGTTGACTAGCTTACGAGTTGCTTTATCCCCTCCCGCGGCTGCCACTCCTTATGCTCCCCCCTTCCCATTTCCTCTTTCCCCTTTCTCCACTCCACCCCACCCTTTCACAAGGCAGATTTAAGTACATAAAAAGTGTGCCATAAAATACAAATCGAAATTCCGCAACAATAACAATAAATTCAATCTATATACTAGATACTCTATAAATATGGAGTCTTAGCTCTTGACTATTGATAGTGATACACCCCATTTCAACTAATTAAGTCTAGTTTTAGCGGAGATTTTGCTTTCTGAAGTACATCATCATTTATGCTTTACAGGGTATTTTTGTTATCCATACAACCAATTTGAGCTTAATCTTTTTATTAGCCAAACCCTAAGCAGTTCTTTTTTTTTTCAGACTTCAAGTGAATACATACCTTATACTATAGGAATATAGCCCTGCACGACTTTAAGATACCCTATATTTAGTACATTAGCTAGTATTAGAAGTATTAGTATTGTATTAAAGTATTAGTATTGAAAAGGTGTCTAATAAATAACTGTATTAAATGTACTAGCTGGTTATACCCTACACGATCAAAGGATGCGCTCTCTTTTCACACATTAAATTTAAACTACAGAAGTTGGCCACAATCGTTCACAAGTAATTGTTGTCTACTTTTAACTATTTGACGGACTGCCCGACTTTGTAATACTCCTTCTTTTCAAACATTTGGCACATTTAGCGTAGAAAACACAATAAATCAAGTGAAACTCAGTCGAAGTTCTAAAGAATAAACTGTCGCACACTTTTCTGTGACATTATGAATTCACTCTGAAATGCACAAATATTATGCAAATTATAATGATGATTTGATGGATTGAGTTTGAGTTTAAAAAGTCGATAATGACAATGAAGTGAAGTTGCTTAATTAACGCTATGTCTTTGTCGCTGCTAAAGGTGTGTGTGTGTGTGTGTGTGTGTGTATGTGTGTGTGTGTGTGTGTGTTTGTGTGCAAATGTGTGTGCAAATGTGTTCATTAGAATGCAACTATTTGCCAGCTCCTCATCGTGCTCTTTCATCATTTCCTTCTTCATCTGCTTCCCCTTATTCTTCTCCTTCTCCTCCATCTTCTTCTTCTTCTTCTTCTCCATCTCCTTCTCCTCCATCTTTTAGTCGTCCATCTGCTTCACCTTCATCTCCTTCTCCTCCATCTTCTTTGTCCGCTACATTCTTGTCCTCCTTCTAAGACTTCTTTTCCTTCTCTTACATCGCCTCTTTCAGCTCCATTTCCTTTTCTTTCCTATGCTACTCACGCTTCTTCTACTCCTCCTCTTCCTTTTCTCTTCTCGTTTCCCTGCACCTTTATATTGTCCTCCTCCTTTTCCCCCTTCTCATCCTGTGCCTTCGCCTTCATCATCATCCTCTCTGTTTCTTTTTCTGGGCCAAATCTGCGCTCAGTTGTCGCCTCATTAATGAGTTATTGTTGTTCTTGTTGTTGTTGTTGCCATGGCAGCTTCTTTGGTTAACTCGCTTTCAGCTTAGTCGCGTCTAGGACCCTTCACTTGCCCTCCCCCCACCCCCTTCTATTTTTCTCATTCCCCCCTCCCAGCCTATTCATGTTGTGCAACGCCTGATTACACGAGTTACACTCAAGTGCCCCCCAAACCTGCCGGCAGCTGCCTTTAGCCGCCTTTGCATCATCCCCCCCCCGCCCTTTGTCTCGTGCTGACGCATAAATCACTGCAACCTGCAATAAGCCAACTGTCGACTGTCGACTGTCGACTGCCGACAGAAGGCAGACGGCAGCAGGCAGCAGGCATTGGGTAGACGGGGCCTGCATAAATAGGCAACTACTGACATGGTTAATGAACGCTCTTTGCTCTTCGCTATTCGCTATTCGCTTGCCTTCCCCCCACCCCAAGGGGGCAACCTACCAGGTTGTATGGTACGAAATTGAAACTGAATGAGGTGCAGCTGTAATCAAGTACATTTTGATTGTGTGAAGTTGGAGGCTGCTGTTGCTATGGTCGATTGCTAGATTTATAATTTTGGCTAATTCCAAACGGTATTATTGGACTACTTGTTTCGTTAATCAATAAGCAGTATTAACGTTAATCGATTCGATTTGGGCTTTACGAAGTACATCAAAAGAGTAGATTATCGATAAACGAAAGGGAGGGGGGGGGGCTTATTAAAAATCTACTTTTGTATTGTTCTATTTAGTTTTGTATAGTCAACGATTATCGTTAACAGTTATCGATAATCGATTAAGGCTGAAAAGTATTGAAATGCATCAAAAATTCTATCGATCATCAGTTTTATACGCCCTCTCAAACGGTAAAGAACTCCATCTTGTTATCATTTGATATCGTTAATCGATTGGAATTGAAATGTTATCAGTATAATAACAATTTAATCGGTAAATAATAAGCAGTAACATACTATTGTCAGTCTATAGTAACTGTGTGTATTTATCGTTTATCGATTATCGTATTCATTGAAGTCAATCATCAGTTATCGGTTTGAATATACTAAAATATTTCTATTTCTTTCAATTTCCGCATTAAATCTTTTAAGTCTATCTACATGGTTTATAGTTTCTCTTAGCAATTTATCAGTGCTATCGTTAATCGATTTGCATTCAAAGTTAAGCGATAACTCGACAAATTTATGTACAAACGTAAAGTTAAAAACTTTGCTTTGTTATCGTTGATTGCATTAAGTGGAATTGCCAAACTGCCACTAACAATCGATTAACGATAATTTCACGATAATCTCATGCATTTCCCTTTTTATTCCGAGTCAATTATCAATCTTTCAAACAAATACTCGCTCCATTTATTTTGTGCTAAAAGTTTAACCATTCCCTTATTTTCTTCAGTATATGTGTGTGCGTGTGTATGTGTGTCTGTGTGTGTGTGTGTGTGTGTGTGTGTATGCATGTGTGTTTGTAGCAAAAGTTTGGCATTTGTTTGAGCTGCTGGAATGCGCAAATAGTTGCCAAACCACGGCAAAGCAATGCAGCGTGCATAGTTGGCAACGCGAGCACACACTCACATACACACATACACACACACACACACACACACACACACACACACACACACACACATACACATGTGTATGCTTTGGAAAGTCATGCATTATTTACTACATGTGTGTAATTATACAGCGCATAGCAAGGTCTTCATATCGAAATGCATATAAAGTGTTGGAAAACGCGAAAATAGAAATTGGACCAAATATCTCAACTTACTTAATAATACGTACATACTATTATTTTGTGTAATTAAAATATGGTTCAACGTGAGGAAGAGAGAGAGAGAGAGAGAGAGAGAGAGAGAGAGAGAGAGCTTATGGGAGTTGCACAAAGAAAGACGTAAGACGTAGAGCAAGAGAAAATAGAGCTGAGAAAACGAGTGAGAGAGTGAGAAAGTTTTATGCAGTTTCTTCCTCAAATGAAAACTCTTTACATTGTAAACTTACTTCAAGGACTTCAGAACTATAAAAGTCGTTAACTGACTGAATAATAACGAGTTAAAATAATTTTAACAATTAATTTAAACAACAATTAGGCAAAAAATGGTATAATAACTTCCGTAAGGTATAATAACAGTATATTATTCTGCTGTTATATATTCCCGATCAGTATCAATAGTTGAGTTGGGCCATCAGTAATTATAAATGCCCTGACACCTAATGACATCAAATTTGGCATGAATATCGTCAGCAGATCGAGTTCATTTTAAATTTTAGATACCTTCCTTCTCTCCTCCTTCAGTAATCAACGTAGACACTTACAACTTGGCAGATGCTTGAAGAGTAGCATTCTAAAACAATCCTGATAGTTTCATAAAGTTCAGTTCATAAATAAGGATGTTATTCAGTATAGAAATTTGTATAACTTGCGCTTGCTCTTTGCGGCCAACACAAGTGTGCGAGTGAGACGACAAATGTCAGCGATAAATGCATGTGTAAAGTATTTATGTGCCGAGAATAAATATGTATGTGTAAGCATGTACATACTTTATTTAGGAGACTGGCACAGGGTATTATACAGTCTTAACTGATCCGCTTGTAATATCTTTTTCTTACAGACTCTTTTGCAGATAATTAAGATTAATAAATTAAGTAAAGTTTCATTAATTTTAATATAAGTTTTAAATGCTTTGAAAATTAAACAAATTTTCCTAGAAAAATGTATTTATTGTTTGATCGTTTCTATGATCGCTATATACATATATAAGATATAGTAGTCTGATATTAATTTAAGACTGATGTTCGACTGATCCTTGCTATCACTGCTAAATGATATAGTAATCAGATTCATTCGTTGCTGGCATATATACTTCCAGCAGTATATTTATATATATATATATATATGTATATATATCTGATATATGATCATCTTTCTATATCTTTTATTAATTTAATATTTAATTCTTTGCTTACGCTATTCGACTTGGCTTAAAAGTTCTTGAAAATATAAAAAATAACACAACACATAAACTGAAAAGAACACTTGCCTGGTAACAACACCAAGCTGTGAGGTAACAGTGTTGTTCTTGTTGTTGTTGTTGTTGTAGCTCTCGTTGTTGCAATTGTTTTTGTTCTTGTTGTTGTTGTTGTTGTTGTTGTCAACAAGCATTGACATTAATTAAAGTCCAACGTTGCATGCAACTGCCATCTGTTGGTACGCTGCGTGTGCATTGACAAAGCCGCAACCGCGCTTCTATTTAATACCCTGTAATCCCACAAGCCACCCTGATGTGTACACTTCTGCCAGAGACAAGACAACAACAACTGGGTTGCATAAATAATATATTGTACGATTAACTAAATGCATTGAGAGTGCTAGGAGATGTTGTTCCTTGGTTTATCTATCATTTAGAGGGTATGTGCCGCGTCGGGCAGGCGTGCATGGTTGTTATGTAGCTGGTTGTTTGCCCTGTGGCGGCTTCAGTTAACCATTACGCTTTAATTACTGTGCTAAAATCCACGCTCGTCTGCAGCCTCATCCACACGCACATGTCTCAGTGTAGGTATGTGTGTGTGTGTGTGGGTGTGTGTGTGGGTGTGTGTGTTTGGGTGTGTACTTGTATGTGTGCACCTTCATGCTTGTTGCGCTCAAAAGCATGCTTTAAAAACTGCCTCCTCCAGCATTGCCCCATTCAGAGCGACAGCATCCAAAGTGGCTGCCATAAAAGTCGCTGAAAAGCCAAAAAGGTAGAAAAATATGAAGAGAAAAGTGGAAAAATGTTGGCAAGTGAGAGATAGCTAGGTTGAGAGAGAGAGAGAGAGAGAGAGAGAGAGAGAGGGAGTTGAGAAATGAAATAATACTGATAGTGCTTCCCTGATTAATAGCGTTGCCCTGAAATTCCAATGAGCGGCTTTTGTGGAGCATACGAAATGCAGATTGCCAGTGTAGACAATAGCACATGGTATAACTTCCTGATTAATAGGGTTGCCAATATTCCACATATTTTATAGAGTTGTCACACTTAATAGTTTATTATTATCGGGTGTTCTCTTTAGCAGAAGCAGAGTTTCTTATTACTTTATTATTTGATGTCTTTATTATTATTATTATTATTCTTTACAAGCCTTCTTCAGTTTACAAAAGATTAAATAACCATCATCCATGTCTTTGTTCTGACTGGTGACTAGTGATTGCTGACTGGTGACTGGTGACTTGACTGCTTTGAAAAGCATAATTTTTCATGTTATCAGTTTCTCTTATAACTCAGTTCCCCTTGTAAAGTAGAGCTAACATTATGACGATTATTTTTTCAATTAAATTATAGGGTATTTCAGTTCCATATACTCTACAAGGAGAACTATGCTATATAAATTGCAGTTCACTTTAAGAGAATGTAGAAACTGGAAGTGTTTATCTATTTATATTAAAAGACTTTGACTCGTGATTGCTGTTTGGTGACGTGAGACTGGTGACTGTTGACTGGTTATACCCTCTTCCCAATACAAGGGATGGGTAAATTTTAACTACGTTGCAATGTTGAGACTTGACAATCTTTCTTATTTACCAACCGAACTTGATGAAACTTACAGCACATCTTCTATATGATATTCTTCAAGCACCTGTTAAGTAAGTTAAGCAGCCACCATGCCTCCTGTTAATGTAGCCCTGTACAGGGTCTACAAATTCTCATATACTCACTTTGCTCTCGCTTAAAATGGTTCGAAGAAAGCTCAAATATGTAGAGATAGTATATTTTTAACAACTCATTGCTCATATCTCTGCTTTTGCCGAAGCAAGCAACCTCATCTTGTCCAATCTCTATATATTCTTACTACAACAGAGATTCTTTGTATTTTCAGAAGATGTCAAATGTTTAGGCCAATTGTCCATTTATCAGAAGTCAAAAATGAATACGTTCTTAAATATAATTTGTAATCAAAGCAAAGCAACATATCAATAACAGAATAGCAGAATCATTAATCGATGATAATTTGTTGGTGCGTGCAATGTTTGATCTCTTACTGCAAATGCTGTCAATCAGGCTTTGTTCACTTCTCTACGAAATATGCACAATAGAACAACATTTCATTGTTATCTTATTGTCAGATCTGTCTATTGTCTGTCTATTTCCGTTGACAAAGCGAAAGTGAATTCATAAAGCGCTGTTTCAATTTTCCAAAGTCCTTTTCTATGATATTTATGGAATCGCTTTCATTTGAATTCGTTTTCCTTTTCATGCAATGGCTTTGCTTGCAACTGCAACAGCTGTCATGCTGCATTGCAACGCATCAGCATAACATATATAGATAGATAGATAGAGAAAGACAGCGAGAGAGAGAGAGAGAGAGAGAGAGAGAAAGAGGGGACAGCGAGATGTGTCTCTTGATTATCATAATTAAGCAATTTACTTTCAAGTGTGGCACGGCACGGCACGGCTCGACTCGGCTCGACAGCGCCAGCCATTTGTTGCATTGTTGCAAGTTGTTGTTGCAGCTGCAGTTGTTGTTTCCCTGTTCTTTGTTGCAGCAGTTCTTAAATGTAAATTACGCGCTTTGTTGACTTTGCCCCACAGCTGCAAAAATGTTCGAGGGGAAAAGGCAGGGGCAAGGCAAGCCGGAAGATGTGGATGCAAGTTGTTGTTGCAGCTGTTCTTCTTGCTGCAGTTGTAATTGCGGCAGACAGAAAGGGAAAGAGCAACAAATAGAGAGAGAGAGAGAGAGAGAGAATGAGAGGGAGAGGGAGAGAATTGCTGGCAATCTTTAAGCCTCACAAGTGTTGTTGTTAACCTTATCCTGTTCACAAGCCTATTCTAAGCCCTAAACAACTCTTCTCTCTCTCTCCCTCTATCACTTGCCATGTCCTTGTCTGTCTGTTCAGCTGTCGCCTGTCCGTCCGTTGGGACGTTGTTTGACGTCGTCTCGGCCTCTCTCCGGATTTTCTATATAGCATTCATTGTGTGTACCCGACCTTGGTTTGCATTTCGATTGATTTTCAAGCTCGACGAGCTTTTGTTTTTGTTATAGTTGTCATAGTTGTTATAGTTATAGTGTGTTGCTGTGTTGTTGCCACACGTGGCACATGCGGCACACTTGAAAACCCATTCAAAAGTTCATATGCCACGCCACATACTCGATATAGTATATGCATAACATTATATATAAATATTACACATACGTCATGTGAGCCAGTCAACACTTTAACTTGAGTTTGGTTAAACAAAACTAAGCAAATCGATTATAATAATTAATTTATGATAATTATTATATAAAATATATATTATTTATAGACTTACAATTAATGTCTCTACTAATTAATTTAGTTTCTCTGCACTTTCTTTTGCAATTTAATTGCATTTTCTATCACAAAAGGTATCTAAACACTCCATATACCTGTGTTACGAGCGGAAGTTTGTGAAGCGGATATTGTTATCAGTTGTGCGATCCATCAACTCGGCTCAATTGTAGTGGGGCAAAACTTTGGATCAACTTTGATGAAGTTGTTGATGTTTATCGGCAACTGATACAGACAGATTTCTGACACTTTGGCGTGTGACCTTACACTATCGCTATCGCTATCAGTATCACTATCACTTGCATTTATTTACCGTTATCATTAACAGAGTTCCTGACCAACCCCCCTACACCCTCCCCCGACACACACGCTTCTACGCATCTTCATCTCAGCTGGCCGTTGGCGACAAAGCTATTGCCATGTTTCCGGCACGTTTGGCTTTGGCCATTTGCCGGCTGCTCTTTGCTTTTAATTTGTTTTAATGAACTTTCATGCGATTTCATTGAGTGGAGCAACGGGTGTAAGCCGAGAGTGTGTAAGGGGGCGACGGCAGAGGATCCGCGGGATGGTAGGGGACAACTTGCCACGGTTGCAATATGCTTGCTCACTTGTATAATTACAGGCGCCATTGCATTGCTTTCCCCACGCCCCTCAAGTTGCTTCACTGAAGTGCGTGGCTTTCATTAATTTTAATGAGTTTTAAAAGTTGTTGCCATTTTTTGTCCCTCTCCTCCCTGCCCACGGCCCACGGCCCTCTGCCTTCTGCCCCGCTGGCCTTCGCACTGGGCCACAGCTAGTGTGGCAAGAAGCCAGCAACCAGGCAGACGCTTTTTATTTAATTTTATTTCATTTATTTACTTTTTTCAGCAAGTTTTTCTTCGCCTTCCTTTCCGGCATTCTGATCTCTTCTCTCCCTTGTTGTGCACAACAACAACGACCGACTTTTTATCTACAGCACACACTTAGTGAGTGTGAAAGAGAGAGAGAGAGAGAGAGAGAGAGAGAGAGAGAGAGAGAGCGACACACTGAGCGACATTTGTTTCCATTTGAGCTGCAACACAACAAAGTTGACTGCAGGCAACATTGCGTATACGCAACCTAACCCAATCCTCTCTCCCAATCTCCCCATACTACTTCTCTCCCCTTATCACTGTGTAGCTTTCGCGCTTAAATAACTTTCAGCTTGCACACAACTCTGTTGAAGTTGCATTGCTCTAAACTTATGCTCCCCCCTCTCCACCTCTTTCTCTCTCTCCAGTCGCTTCCTTTCAACTATCCTCCGCTCTCCTTAGCTCTTGCCTCACGACAGCTGCATTTTCCCATACATATTTTTTCTTTTTTGCCCCTCTTTTCTTTCTGTTTTTGGCAAATACAAAGAGGAAGAGCACACAAAATGTTGCTTTAGAAATCGCGCTGTCGTTAAAGAAAGCAGAGCAAAGCAATAACCGGCAAACAGTTGCAGCGAAAGCTTAAAACTAAACAGCAACAATATCAGACGGGGAACATCCTAAATCGAGATAATGTACAATCAATAGTTTTCACTTATCTATGAGGGGTGTGTATTTTTATTTGGGTTATTGAGCTGAAAATGTTGCAATTATTTGTGATATTTTACTTGTGGCAAATCGCTGCAGTGATGACTGCAGCGTGGGCAGCTCGAGAAGTTCGAGAATAAAGAAGTACAAACATATATAAATATTATAATATATAACATAACATATAATAATATCATACCATGTCTTGTCTTACTTTACTTTAATTTTGATTTATTGTCAATACTCAAATAATTTATTTACCTTTCTATCCAAACTGCTTGAACATCTTCCAATTCTGCCTGAAACCCACTTAAAATTAAACATTCAATTTCCAATTTACTACTATCTTTTATCAGCAGTAAGTCCACCAGCAGTGTGACCATATTCTGATATGCATTAAATGCTTAGAGGAAGAGCTTTGTCCATCTACTATCACCTCTTAAATGTCATTTAAAGTTGCAACTATGTATTTATTTTTCATTTTCCACCTTTCCGCTATCAGCAGTAAGTCTGTGTCCAGTGTGACCATATTTTGCTATGCATTACGTTGTTTATTTCCCAGAAAGACCTTCGACCACGAGCTTTTACCACTTAAATACCACCCAACTTTATGATTGCACACTCAATTTTCATTTTGCTACTTCCTTTTATCAGCAGTAAGTCCAAGCGCAGTGTGACCATATTCTGTTGTATATTTTTACAGACAGACCTTAGTCCAAGTATTACCACTTTTTCCAATCCACTCAATGCTGTAGTAATCATATTTCAGTTACTTTTTTCTTAACTTCTTCTATCAGCAGTAAATTATTTTGCAGTGTGACCATATTGTGAAATGCAAAATGTGCTTTTGTTGCCGAACTTGAACTGCTTGAGAGCTTTATCCAACTAGTACTACATAGTTCTTAAATCTCACCTAAGCCTACTGAGGTGTATTTCTCTTTTTGATTATCTTATTTTGAGCAAGTGTGACCATATTGCGAAATGTGGAAAGTACTTAAAACCACTTCATTTCAATAACATTGCAGTATGTAAGAATGATTTTCAAGTCTAGAAGAAATAGAATTGATAATCTCAATCATAATCTCAAATTTTCCAAGTAGAAGTTGTCTTACTTTGTTATTTATTGATACTTCTGTAACTGCCCTCGCTTCATTTAGCAGTGAGTATAATGCAAGTGTACTTTTGGGTCTGTTTTTTATTTTTATTTTCATTTATTTTATTTATTTCTATTTTGTTTTCTTTGGAATGAACTACTCGTATTATTGCCTACTTTGCACAACAATTACAATTCGCAAGCTGTTACAGCAGGCACTCAACACGCATAACTCGCCCTCTCTCTGTCGGACACTCACGCTGACTGTCTCTTTCGCTCTATCTATGTAAGTAAATCACTTTGCGGACATTCTTGCTATGCTTTAAGGGCAACGTTGTTTGTTTGCTTGTCATTTGGCCGGGGCACAATTCTTAGCCCGGGCCCAAATGAGATTATCCTCACGCCCATTGTGGCCTCAAGGGGAAAGAGTAGTAGGTGTACAGGAGTGTGTGTGTGTGAGGGGGATGGGGCGGGGGAAGATGAGAGGAGGTGCTGTTGGTTATTTGGGGCTGGAGGAACATTAACATTAAAATCAAAGCAAAGCCAAACATTTGCCAAGCTGTCGTGTTACTTAGTGTGCTCGAAAAGAGAGGGAGACAGTGGAGTGAGATGGAAAAGAGAGGGAGTGTTAGTGGGCGAGAGAGATGGGGGGGGAGAGTTCGGACAAGGAAGAACAGTCCACATGACTGTCCAACGTGTCCAAATGGGGCCTTTTTATGAATTTGCATTCGTCAACATGAACATTAGTTTGGATATCTCTCTTACTCCCCCCCTCTCTCTCTCTCTCTCTCTCTCTTACTTCCTCTCTCTCTGTCTGCCTTGCTTGCTGTTTGTCTACGTGTGTTTGTTGTTTTCTTGTTTATTTGTGGGCGCCATCGGGCACCTCTTCTTCTTCCGCTCCACACCTCTAGCTCTCTCTCTCCCTCCCTCCCTCTCTCTATCTCTCTTTCGCCTGTCGCTCGTCCTGGGCCTTTGTCCAACTGCTTGTGGCGTTTTCGCAATTTGATTTATGTGTTTCATAACATTCATTAAGATATAATCATAACGCATAGAAAGCGCACAAATGGCACGTCCAAGTATAGCCGTCTCTTTCTTGCTCTCTGTGTGTGTGTGTGTGTGTGTGTGTGCATATGTGTCTGACAGCTTGTGCATTTGTATGTGTGTACATTTGTGTATGTGTGTGTGTGTGTGTGTGTGTTTCTATCTCACATTTCAGCAGTGTCCTTGCTAGTTTTCGGTCTCTGCTTACATACGCTGCGTCCTCAATTTTGACATAATAGTTTCACTAAAGTATTGTATATCCATATATATATATATATATTTATATTTATATATACATACATACATACATATATACCCTACATAACCATACCCTAGCTCAACATACCCTAACTCATTTGCTAGTACAACCACAACATTTCCAAACATCATGTCCTCGTTTTGTCAGCGATATTTGAGCCAACTCTCTAGAGTCCTTCTCCAATTTTAAGCTAGGAAACTATACTAGTTACTGCAACTACTGCTATACTACTTTTGAAACTATAGCTTTGTTTACTGACTTATAAACTAATGTTCGAGCATAAGAAAATCCTGAAATTTATTCTACAGACAACTTCAATCTTCAACAGAGTATTGACTTCTTTTTTTAACGACTATGAAGACAGTTTGCTGATCAACTCAAGTCAACACAGAATATCTCATTTATATAGATGATTCTTCAGCCTATATGAAATATGAACTTTACATTTAAATGAACTATAAAATTACTTAACAAATAGTTGTAAAATCTTCATATTGAAGAACTTGATTCATTCTAAAAACTGAAGAGACTAGTTTTTAAGTAACTTCTACTTTTAGGCTCCTTCTATAAAATAAATCTAAAAGAAATAACTTTTAGAAGTATTGTTATTCAAACTAAACTCTTAGTTGATTAATTATTAATTCATTCGAAGAGAGAGAAGTAGTATAACAAGTTTATTAGAAGAGGTTTTTAATTAAATTTTATTTAATTTAAATTTAATTTTGTTATATTTTTTATAAATGCAACTTTGTGGGAAATGGAAGAGATAACAAATATGCTTTGTTTAATAATTGATTAAAATGTGTAAAAATCGAGATAAATGTAGATAATCTTCAAAGTACTAAGATGGCTTAAGTAATAATTCCTTTGATAATTTAATATTGAATAATAACTGCAAGAAAATATTTACAATGATACGTAAACTATACCAAAAGAATTGTTGTCAATATTAGGGTATCTTTTAGTCGAGTAAACCCTAGTTGCTGCCTAGTTGTTGACAGCACTCAAGAGTTAGTTTATTTCACATTTTTTTATAGTTCATTTTTTCGAGTATATTCTTTTTAATTTCCTGTTTCGCCCATTTGGACTCGTTCTCTATTCCGCAAGCTCTCTCTTGCGTTGCCACCTCTCTCTCTCTATCGCTCCTTCTCACACTCGCTCTGTCTCGCTTGTTTGCTTGCTCCGGTTTCTGAACGTTTTGCTGCTTTTTATATGCAAAATAATTAAGAATGTTTCTAATGCAATAACCGAGTCAGAGCTTGTGTGTGCGTGTGTGTAGCTCTGTGTGTGGTTTTTTCTGCTGCAGCAATTTACAGTTATCTTAAATTTTCACCTGTTGTCCATTTATTTATTTCAATTGGAATTTGTTTGAGTTCTTTTCTTTTTCTTAGTTTTTCTTTTTCAATTCATTTCAGAATGTTGTCGTTGTCGTTGTTGTTGTCGTTGTGTGCCATTTGTTATCATTAATCTCGCTCGCTTTCTCCGTTTTCTCTTTCACCTGCTCAGTTGCTTTCACCTTAGCGCGCCCGTAAGTATGCTGCATATACTTATATATGTATACATTATATTTTTTATTAATGCAATCTAATTGCAAAAGCCTTTTGGAACGATGTCATAACAAATGCATTTATCTTGTAAACTTTAAATGAAATGTTGATTTTCGTCTTTTCTCTTTTCAGGTAAGTCGCCACCTCCTCAATCCCCTGAATGCCCACAATGCCCACAATGCCGTCAACTCCGTCAACTCCCTCAGCCCAGTCGACGGGACTCTCGACCTTTGACTTATTTGCTTCGGGGTAAGCGCATTGCATAATGTTAAGATATGATAATAAGATCAAATAGCAGAGAAAGATAAATGAAAGAAATGTCAAGTCGGGATACTTGAGTAAAATTGCTGATTTAAAGGCTTAAGTTTATACACTCGTTGCAATCACTGGATGACAGAGGGTAATAGAGAGAGCTACAGACAGCTTCTAAGTTCATTAGCTTGAATTGTCAACTTTTGAATTGAAATCAATCAAAAGTATTATAAATGCGAGAATCGTAAGTGCTTTGTTACTTTGCTTTGAATACATTTCTCAATTCTATTACTTCACATGCATTTCATGAATTAAAAGCGCAATCTTTCAGTTAATATCTTGAAATGGAGCATAGTAATAGATTGTGAATTCAGCCGTGTATCCTGAAAATTTCATAGCAATCGCAGCATTACAATGGTTTAGACGCGTAAAAGAAAGTATAAACTATATATTTCGCTTTCTTTTTCTTGGTTTTGCAGTTTATTGTGGACTTTCTTCATGGCACCGAGTTTGTGTGTAGGGAATTTAAGTATATAGATGAATGCAGTTGTTTTCTGTCATTCTCTCTCCGTCTTTCTCTCTCTCTCTCTGTCTATATCACTGTCTTTGTCTGTCTCCCTCCGTTTTCCTTGCTTTCAATGCATATCTCTCTCTCTCCCTCTCTCTGTCTAGCTTTCTATTTCACTCTCTCTCTCTCCCTCTCTCTCCTTCTCTCTCTCTCTCTCTCTCTCTTACCTTAGTCTCTGTCACCCTTTTTATTATTATTATATATGCAATGTCTTCAAGACGCTGCCCTTAGCTCCTAACATTGCTGAACTGAGCAAAGCAACAGCTCTATCTTCTACGTTCTAACTCCCCACTATACTTCTCCCTCTCTCTCTCTCTGTCTCTCTCTTTCGCACTTTATTTTACAATTTCTTCAAGATATATTTCTGTGCTTTCAATAGCTTTATGGACTCGTCTACAACACTTTGCAATCTCCTTTCGTACTGCTTCCCATGGGCAGCTGCCTTCAAACCTCTTCAAACCGCTATTTCCCCGCCAAGGCTGCCATATGCACATCGTCACATTGGCCATATGGCCCAAAAGGTTCGTTACCCATTTGCACAGTTGCAAGCTGCAAGCTGCAAGCTGCAAGTTGCCCGCTCCCAATGTGGCAATGTCAGTCCCTCAGCCAATTCTCCTCCTGCCATAAGTAACTAAAAACTTTCTGTGCACTGCAACACGGCCAACACGTTGCATATGAGAGCAGCAGGAGCTGTGGCAGCCGCAACGCCGACTGTGGCAGTGGCAGTGGTCGTGGCCGTTGGCAGTGGCAGTGGCGGTGGCAGCGCCAGTGTGGCACTGTGGCAACAATCGCCTGGTTGTGCCACGCTTGCATCCCGCTTTTTTTAGAGCTGTCAGTTTTCGGCTTGGCCCATGACTTTGTTGCTTTGTTGCCAGCGCGTGCCTGGCCAAATTTATGCGCCACACCAGGGCCATACACTAGCCACCACCTAAACCCGCTAACCCGCTGCCTGCCACACCTTTCTTACTTGCCACAGCTGTACTTGCAACATACTCGCATAGTTCGCAATGTCACTGCTGAAGTTAAACCAATATTATTTCTATTCGCTATTCCACTCGCTCTCTCTCTCTCTGTCCCGCATAAACTCTCGCTCCACCTTCATCCTTCTTGATTGTTCTTTCTCTTTCCTTCTATCTCCCTCACCCCCCCCCCCCGGCACCTCTCACACTCGCTCTCACGTTTTCCCTGTAGTACACTTTGTCTTTTAGCTTCATTTTCGCTTTGCGCTTCGTTTTCTCTTCACTCTTTTTTCGGTCAGTGGCAATTGGCTCCGACCATTGGACGCCGCCCGGAAGTGCAGCTTGCAATACACACAAACACACACACACACATGCAAACCCTTCACATTTCGTATAATTTTCAGGCTATTTTCACGTCGCAGGAAACTCGTGAATTTCGCGTCCTTTGTGGCAAGCATGGGGGCATAAAAATGAATGTCGTATTTATTTTTTGTCAATTTGTTCTGCACTGCCTTACTAGCCCCTTCTCTCTCTCTCTCTCTTTCTCGCTCTCGCTCTCGCTCTTTGCTGTTGTTGTTTTGTGTGCCAATTTCTGCTCCAGTTACGTGCACATTGAAGGTGCTTCGTGACTTGAAAGCTTATTAAACATAATTCTCGCTTTCCCCCCCCTTTAACTACCTACCCCTCCACACGATCCACACCCACCCCACTTCTCACTTCACACTCCACAGCTGCAGTTTCAGCCTTCAAACACAACCTCTTGACCCCTTGCTGCGCTCCCTTCCCTTGCCAGTAAAGTTCTTCTATAAAAAGTTAGACCAACGAGTTTGCAATGCGTTAATTAAGTGGACAACAGCAAGAAAGCGAGAGAGAACGAGTTGGAGAGTGTGAGATGGGCAAAGGCGTTGTAAATTGCTCTAGAGAATGACAGAGAGAGAGAGAGCGAGAGAGAGAGAGAGAGAATATAGAGAGAGAGATAGGGAAGGAGAGTGGACTAAATGTTTGCTTAAAGTTTTTCAGACAGATGTAAAAAGTGATTTTCAATGCATTTGCACAAATTGCAGCAACAACTACAAATATGCAAATAAATATATGTATATATAAATATATGTATGTGTGTGTGTGTGTGTGTATGCTTGTGTGTGTGCGAGTGTGGCAAGCACTGTCATTGCGGTTATGGTGTGGCAACCACAAGGCAACAGCGATGGCAACGTGGTCAACTTGGCAACCGCTTTACACTGAACACTTTCAGTGCAAATTAATATATTTGCCACGCCCACTGCAAGCTGACCACTCCCAACGCCCCCATCACTAGCAATATTATCGAGTAATTGTTGTAAATGGAACTAAAGCTTCAAACAAATGAGAATCAGTAGAAGGCTTAGGCCCTCAGTGTTGCCAAAGAAAGAAGAAAGCAAGAAATAAACAGATAAGTAACTCTTCAGAGGGGGCATAGACTAATAATAAGAAGAACATATGGGAGGTCTTCAGAAGATACCTCAAATAAAGGAAATAAATGTGGTATGAAGGTAGATTGAGAGAGTGAGAAGTCTGGAAGAATCGAAGAAGAGGAAAGACGAAAAACAGAGCATGTTTCTACATGAGATATCTATATGAAAAGAAGAAGAGATGAGGAAGAAGAGAAAGAAGAAGCAAAAGAACAAGAGGAATAGGAAGGAGAAAGAAGTAGAAAAAGTTGAACGAAAAGTAGAGAAAGAAATGGAAAACTTATATTTTTTACGAAAAATCGTAGTAAAAATTAAAGAAAAATAAGAATATTAATATTAAAGTATGCACAATAAATAAAGTCATCGGAAGAAGCTTAGAGAAAGGAAAGAATATCAATAAAAATTAGAAGAAATACGGCAGAAACTCAGAGTAAGGAAGAGAAGAAAACTATTATTATTAAAGCTTCTAGCCTATAAATAATATATTTATAACAATGAAAACAACAAGATGAGGAAGAGAAAATGCATTAGAGCAAAATGTAGGCATAGCAACACCATAAGAAATGTCTTCATATGGAAAATATACAAGTTATACACTTAAGAAGAAAAACAAAATCAAAGCATATGCTATATGAAATATCTACATCAATGTCTAAGAGAAGAGACTTCTATTAATATCAGGGTCTGTTCTGCTCCTTATGTTGAATCTGTAATGGAAGACTTCAACAAAAGAAGTTACTCTAGCAGAACTATCCTAATTAATGTTCCTGCTCTAACTAAACGTCGCATTGCAAATATTTGGTATGTTAATTATATAATTAAGTGAAATTAATAAAAGAGGAAATTGACTAAACTGAGATATTATAACACATTTATTTCCCAACTTTATTTCAACTTAGAGTCCCCTCTACCTACTGTCAAGAAGTAACTAAGACTACTTGTAATCCCTATTGATCTGATGGGGTTTTTGGCTGGGCTTGGCCCCAAGTGAATGCATTTCTGAATTTATATTATTAATGAATTATAATTTCGTTTGTTTTTCAATTTTAATAATATTGTATAATAATCATATGTAGATTGAGGTCAACGTTAAATAGAAATGCATAAATAAATATAATATTATTTAATAATCTCGCATTTGTTAACTTAAACTGTCAGTTTTCATAACAGCTAAAAACAATTATCGATTAATTTTACGCATAATTATTATATTGCAAATAATTGAAAATTCAATGCAGCCCCAGAACAGATAGAATTTATTATCTAATAGCTTTTCACTGTCACACATTTTCCGGACCTGGCTTTAACATTTTTCCAATAAATGTCCACTTGAAATTGAACTCAGTCTTAATTATAATTCATATGGCGCTTTGATTGCCAGCTGGACAGTCAATTAGTCAGTCAATTAACTAGTCAAGTTGTCAACTCAGTGAAAGTTAGACTGAGTTTGTGTTTAGATATCTCTGTTTCTATACAGTTGTATCTCACTATACGGGACATCTTTGCATTAAACTGTTGTCTATGTTGAATTGTTATGGAATTGTTATGATATTTGTTATATTCTTGATATCTATAATGTAATTTTCATGTCATAGAGTATACTGTAGGCAGGCTTCACTGTGGTTTATGCTGCAGATGGGTACAATCGATTTAAGTATGTTTCGCCATTTTTTTTCCAGCATTTTGAAGTTATTGTCAGCTTTTTTCTTAATTTTTTTGTTTTTTGCAACGTTCAGGCATCATAGCTCAAGCACACACACACACACACACACACACACACACACACCCATACAGACACCACATATAGACACACACACAGACACATAACTTGGCTGTGTGTTGTTGCTGTTCTTTGTTGTTTCATTAGATCATTTGAAATTCTATGCCAAGCAGTCGCACTTTTTGCTTATTTGCATAAGGGAATTGTGGTGTGAGGTCGTGGGCGAAGAAGTGAGATAGAGAGCGTGCAGAGAGGGAGAGAAAGAAAAGAGTGAGCGGTTGATGGAGCGGGGGGTGGGGGGGGGGGTTGGAGAGGGAAGTTACGTGCCACAACACATGCATTGCATGCATACTTAAGCAGCTGTCATGTATGTGTCAATGAGTGTCTTTGTGTGTGTGTGTGGGCCTGCGCCTGTGCCTGTGTGTGCCTGTCTCTTTGTGTGTGAGCGCATGCATGTATGCGTGTGTGTGTGTGTGTGTGTGTGTGGTTGTGCTGCCATTGCCATATTTCAGCGCCGCCGTTTGCTGCTTGCAACTGGCAACTGGCAACTGGCAACTGGCAACAATTTTGTGGCCACGTTTGTTGCCACTGCCACTGCCACTGCATTTATATCGCCGCATTTTGCTGTTGCAAGTGCAAATTATTAAGCCTTCCAACCCCCCGCCCAACCTTACCCATCTCTCCACTCGTTGCTTGCCTGCCTGTAACAGTAAAATGGCCGACATTTGCTTGCATTGCCAATGCTGCCCCAAAAAAGTAGGCAACACTTTGGCGTCCATAAAAGAAGGCAACAAATTGCTGCCACTTTTGGCCTTAAATGCAACTTCAAGTGGCGGCCAGTTGAAGTCTGTGTGTGTGCGTCCGGCTGCTTAAAGCGCAGCCTAAAGGCCACGCCCCCGCTCCCCCGCTCTCCCGCTCTCCCTCTCTCTGCTTGAACTTGCACCCTTTGGGACTGTAAACTTTGGCTGCTTTATGATGCGGCCCATGCGGCACGTTTAAACAATTGGAAAGTTTTATGAGTTTTTCGGGAGTTCTGAGGCAACAACCGGAATGTTGCCGCTGCCACCAACAGTTGTTGCACGTTGAGGTCCAGCTTCAGTTGCAGTTGCAACTGCGAGACAACACACAAAGTCTATGCATTGCTGATGCACTTTGTTGCCAAATGGCAAGGGGCACTGCGGTTGCTCGATGGTTGCGTTGGTTGACTGGTGGGCTGGCCGAGGTGGGTCGTGGTAGTGCGGTGGGGGATGGGGAAGGGGTCAGTGTTGCCACAATGCATAAATGATGCACGTTGAGCGATTGAAGCGATTGAAGCGATTGGCTGACTAATTGAAGCAACGCTTAGCGCGACAAGTGTTGAAGTCAACACATGCAGCAAAAGTGTGCGAGGGAATGACTGTGGCACAAGGGGGGGGGAGAGGTACGAATATTGGAGGGTGTGGCAATTTGATGAAATCGTTGTGTGCTGCCAGCATTTTATTTCATTTGTTGTGCATTATTGTAATTATTGCTTAATTTCATAAATTATAAATCATTACAATTGCAATTAAATGCTTGACGCATTTGCCACAAATTGCGGCAATTGTTATTTGTTAGTTGACATTAATTAGCTACATTTGCCCGTAATGAAATTTGCGGTCACAAAACGTTGAAAACATTCGCGACTCGCGTTCCCCCATCAATTTGCCACCCAAAAAGAAAAAAATAAATATGTGTGTTACGTTGGTTCTCAGTCACAAGTCACCAGTCACGAATCACCAGTCACTAGTCACCAGTCAGCGCAAAGAACTTTATAAATATATGTGTGTACATATAGTTACAAATATACTCAGCTTCAAGTGTAGCAAAGACAATGACCATTCAGTTGAACAAAGCTACACAGCGACAGAGTGAGCGAGAGAGAGAGAGAGAGAGAGAGAGAGAGAGAGAGAGAGAGAGAGAGAGAAAAGAGAAAGAAAGAGAATATTTACATTCACAACTGTTGCCCCTTATCGCACAGCGGGAGCAAAATATTAATTTTTATGACAGGCAAATCGTAAAAACTAACTAACGACGGTCAGGCAGAAACATAAACTGTCTACCCTCTACTTCCTTCCCTCCCTCCCTTCCCTCCCTCTCTCCCTTTCTCGCACGGAGTCACTGTGTGTTTGTCTCTCTTCCTCTCATTGTATACTCTGCAGCTTTATTGCCGGGTATTATAAATTGGGTACAATTTTGTTTTTATTTTGTATTTGGAGTAAGCAGTATTCGGAGTGTTGTGTATTCGGAGTAATTCTATGTAAAGTAAATTATTGGAAGCATTTATTATATTTTTCTTACTGGTTACAAGTATTCGTAGAATTCTGCATTCAATGTAAACAGTATTCGGAGTAATCAGTATTCGGAGTATTGTATATTCGGAGTATTCTTTCTGTTTTACTACGCTTAGTTACTACGCGCAGATCTAAGTATTCTAAATACTCTGCAGTCGCAGTAATCTGTATTTAGAGCACTCCGTATTCGGAATATTCCGCATTCCGAATAATCTGTTCAATTGAATATAGTTATTGTAATATTGTTATACCTTTTAAAGCCTGTTATCTAAATATTGCACATTCGGAGTGTTCAGTAATCGGAGTAATTCGGAGTAATCCATATTCGGAGGTTTTTTTTATAGTGCTCTTTTCACATATGTACTTCTTAGTAGAAGTTGACGTCTTTAGTTTTGTGAATTTTACCGATTCGGAGTTATCTTTTTTCGGAGTAGTGTGTAATCGTAGTATTCAGTATGCAGAATACTCTATACACTCTACACAACATTCCCATAAAGAAACAACATAATCAACCTCTGAAATAATTGTGTGCATCAACTTGTGTGGCATTAAGAACTTGACATTGTATTGCTTAATTACAGGGTATCTGCATAGTCGCAGTCCATTTAATGATGTTAAACTGCTTCCTCTCTTGTTATTGACAGCATTATGCCAAGCAATGAAAGACACATAAAAACTTTGCGTTGTGCTGCTCGTTTTGTGTTTGGCATCTGTCAAAATGGCAGCCCCCCAATGAATACGAGGGGTGGCAAAGCAGAAGGGGGTGCCAAGAGGTTGCCTACGGTTTGTAGGGGAGGGAGGGGGGGAGCGGAGAGAAAAGTGAGTGGGGTGCTCTGTAGATTGTCACGCAAATGCTTGAGCAGCAAATGTCGTTGTGAATAAACGAGTTTTGCATTAAAATTTACAACGTCGAAACTGTAGCAACAACAACAACAGCAACAACAACAAGTGGCACAACAACAAGGGCAAAACCAACAACAATAACAAGAATAAGAGAGCGAAACGGCAACAGAAATAGCAACAATAAAAAACGCACACAAAATGGAGACATTCACATTAATGCGACTCTTTCTCTCTCTGTGTGTGTGTGTGTGTGTGTGTGTGTGTGTGTGTGTGTGTGTGTATTGGTGTGCGTGCAAGCGTGAGGTGAACGTACCCTAAGCATTTGCCTGGCAATGACAGTTTACCAGCTGCCTCACCTGCCCCACTTGCCACACTTACCGCTTGCCCTCATTTTTGGCCAATTGAGCGCTGATTTCGCAGCGTGGAAAACAGAAAGAAATTTACGTTATTGCTGCATACTTTTTGGCGCTGCGGCAGTCCAATTATGCTGCTGCTGTTGCGGCAAATGGGGCGTGGCAAGCATGCTGCCCCCAATCCCCCGACCCCCCAAACACACACTCACACACACACACAGCGCCTCAGTAATGCAATGCCAAAATCACAAAATGGCCAAATCAACGCATTTGATGCACGAGTTGCAGACAGTCAAAACCACAAGATATGCGGCAAGTGCATGTCTCTATCTCTCTCAGTTTCTCTCTGTCCCCCTCCCTCACTCCCTCTCTCTCTCTCTCTCTCTCTCTCTCTCTCTCTCTCTCTTCCTGTGCGTGCCTTAACAGCCACGATAGAGCCTGTGGCAGGCTGATGAGTGGAATGAGAGCTTAAGGTTGTCGTGGCCAAGCAGCTGCTATTTGCTTTAATAATTAGCTCTATTCGAGATTCTGTAATGAAATTTGTTGAACAAATGCCATTTCAATGCCAGCTATGTTAGCGCTGTATGTATCTGTATAATCATCATTATTGAAATTTATTATTTCTATACGTTTTCATTTTGATAAAAGTGCTTTTAATTTGGCATTTATACAGCTAATTTGTTTATTGAAGCTAGAGTTATAATTGTAGTTGTCTGCTTAGTGTTCTGAAAATTTCATTAAAATAAGAGAGAAAAGAAGAGCTAGAAAATATATATAACTGACATTATAATACTTTACAACTAATCGAAGGTCATATTACGTTCACATTGAACACTGCTTTGTGCTCTGTAAATTTCATAACAATCTGTCAATCTGTCTTATAGACATTGAAGGTATAAAAAGCTCTTGAGGAGTTATTTTCCCTTGCTATTGGATTATACATAGAATTCTTAAACAATCTTAATATTTGCTATTTATCATTAATTGTCAACAATCTGAGATCAAAGTAACTAAATATATAAATATATTATAATAATAATATATAAATATATATGGATCTTATAGATAAACAAGCTGTATAACACCCAGTACAACTCTCTATAATAAAAGAAATATGATAATTATTATTATTATTAATTTATGGCAACTGGTGCTACACATCTCAGCTCTTTTTATGACGCCTGCTTGCGCACAAAAGCTAGCTGCTATGAGTATGAGAATTTACATTTTCCACATTTCTGTCACAGATAAACAAACAGACAGACAGACATAAATCAATCCGCTCGGCTGTTGATGCTGATCAAGAAGATCTGCCACGTCTCCTTCTTTTGCCACAAATTTAATATATCCCTGTACAGGGTATAGAAATAGTAAAATACTTAATGATTGAATAAACTGCAATTAAAATTGCAATATTATGAATACAATTCTTTCTCTGCTGCTGCAACTTTCAGTTAAATGAACAGATAATTACTTTATTGTTCTGTTGCAGCGTATCTCATAGTCAAGCTCATCCCTGCTCTGCAATTTGTTTTGTTTCCCTTTTTAGACAAACAATTTCATGTTGTATGTGATATACAATTGACTTGGCACCCAATAGAACAGTATATTTTGCAGTAATACTTGTGGCAAGTACACACGCACAACCTGATAGATATGCACACACACACACACACACACACACACACACACACACACACACACACACACAAACATATCCATTCGCTGATATCTTTTAAACAATTGTTTAACACAAAGAAGTGAACTTGTTGGCCGCAGTTGTGTTTCCTACTTTATACTTCTTCTTCTTTTTTTTTAGGATTATTTCGTGCTAAATCTCTCGCTGTCTCGCTCTCTATGTTTCTCTGTCTGTCTGCGTATATAGGTATTTTATGGCCTTTCTAGTCTGCGGCAATTGTCGGCAGCCTGGCAACTCTGCATGTTCCAAGCCATAAATCATTTATTTGAAAATTGCTATTGTATTGCGGTTTAATAGCATGTGATCATCATCATCACACACACACACACGCACACACACACTCTCTCTCTCTCTCTCTCTCTCGCTCTCTAACACACACACACACACACATATTTTGTTGATTCGTCACTTGGGCTTATGGCATATTCATAGGCATCCAGGAGCAGTCGCAACTTTCAGTCCTGCATCGCAACATTGGCCTGAAGTTGGTCAGACCCTGGCCGCATGCCACATGCCTCATGCCTCATGCCACATGCTCTATGCGCCCCAATACGCCCATTAATTATACTGCCGCACTGCGAGTGAGACTCCACACCTAACTTACGTTCGTTCAAGAGTAGCGAGTGTGCTCGCCTAACATATACCCTGCACATACCACTTAAATAGCTTTATGTATACATATTAACTAGAAAATGGTAGGTATCAATGCTGCTTCTTCTTCCCTTTGGACAGCAATCTATGTCAACTCGTTACTTGTCTAACTTTAGTGTGTATTATGTAATCCTGCTGACATTTTTTATGTTGATTGAGAACTTGGCTTACCATAAAGACACAAGACAAATCGATTGTTGTTGATTTGCATTGGGAACATTTTAAATAAAATTGATTTTGTGATCTGTAGGTAATATTTCATAATACTCAATTAATTGTAATATATTAAATTTTCGTATCTTAAATATCTCAAAAGTTGAAGTAGGTAAAAGTATCTTCTTCTGCCTGTTACATAGCTAGGCGCAAAACTATCATACTCTTCTTTTTTTTTGGTCATTTGCAGTATCAGGGACACATTGGCAGTGCCAACTAGCAGTTGTTGTCCCCACTCTCTCTCTCTCTCTCTCTCTCTCTCTCTCTCTCTTGTCGCTCTGCCCATCCCCTTCTTCACTGCTGTAATGGTACTCAGCGCATTACTTCTCACTCTGCTTCTTACTTCCTTTGCTTGTTGCCTCATCGATGGGCTGTGTCCATGCCAGGAACATATGTTGCACG
The DNA here is from genome assembly GCA_018901825.1 of Drosophila funebris. Classification (NCBI taxonomy): domain Eukaryota; kingdom Metazoa; phylum Arthropoda; class Insecta; order Diptera; family Drosophilidae; genus Drosophila; species Drosophila funebris. The sequence continues at coordinate 11,651,810 of JAEIFK010000454.1, read as the reverse complement.
TTTCGTTTTGCAGGCTTCTTTGTCGCCTGTCGCCATTTTTTTGTGCGCTGTGATTTCTGTGTTTGCTGCTGTCCACATATGTGTGTGTGTGTGTATGTGTGTGTGTGCCAAATGACCTCGTTACCAGACAGCAAACACACACACACATACACACACACACACACACACACACACACACACACACACACACACACACGCACACACCAATACAGGCACAGCCTAAACAAAATTATGTTATTGGTCAATGTATTTATGAGTGCGCCATGCTGACACTCACTCCCCTCCCCATTGCACTCTCCCCCCTCCATCAAACCCACTCCACCCAGCCTTCCCCTTTCCTCTTCGTGCTGCCTGTCCATGGCAGGTGCTTTCTGCCGGCGAAAAATTGCACGTAAATTCGAAATTTATTGCTGTCCAGCCCAAACAGAAAGTGACAGCGAATGAGCGAGCGAGAGGGAAAGACAATTACAACAATTACAATTAGGAGGCAACGCTAATGACAATGTGTTGTGGTTTTTTTTTTTTCAGCCCCCCTCCTCCTCCTCTTGCCGCGTTGCGTTGCGTTGTTTTGAATTTTATCGTTTATCGTGGGGGCCTCAGATAGTGTGACATGATCTCATTGTCGCTTTAAGTGTCTTAGTAAATTTGTCAAATTTATACCACATCAAGATTCTCTAATGAGCCTAAACTAAACACAATGATTACATCACTTAATCTATCAGTTTAAGCTTCATCAATTCATGTAATTTCATCCGACACATAAAACCAGAGAAATTCATCTAAATTTGCGCTCTACTGTTTAAACAATGTAATGAAATTGTTTTTATCGATATTTAAATGTTGTTTGCAATATTGTTCTTCACTTTGGCTTCGCACTTTTTTTTAGCTATCGCAGTCGAAGTTTTTCGATAAACTTTTTACTATGAAGCTGAAAGTTACGACAAAGTTTTTGTCCATTTTATGGATGATTTTTTACAAATGTTGATATGTTTTAGAATTTCATTGAAAGCCCGATGCACCATGATATGCCACTTAATGATGATATCTTTTTGTTCAATGCTATAAAAATATAAACAAATGTTATTTATGCAAAACAAATTAATTGAATGCATAGAAACTTCAGTTCTCTATGAACTTTTATAGTGAGTAATCAAGGAAATTTACTAAAAGACAAGCGGATAATTTCTTTTCCGATTTTCTGTCTTATTTATAAACCGATCTTGATGAAACTTTCAGCATTCCTTCTTTATATCATTCTTAACGCACTTGTTAAGTTAAAAGGGTCTACATTGAGAAATGTGGCCAAAATTAGTTTTTTTTTAAGTGCGGGGAAAATTATCGAAAATCTAACATAAACTCGATCTGGAGAGGGTGCCATGCCAAATTTGGTGTATCTAGCTCTTATAGTTGCTGAGATCGACGCGTTCATACAGACAAACGGACAGACGGACATGGCTCAATCGACTCGGCTATTGATACTGATTAAGAATATATATACTTTATAGGGTCGGAGATGCCTCCTTCTGCCTGTTACATACATTTGCACAAAATTATTATACCCTTTTTTGCCCATTTTTAATGGGCACAGGGTATAAAAAATTAAAAGTGCTTTATCAAAAGTAAGCAAATTTCCAAGTATATGTTTAATCATCAGCAGACAATATATGAAATATAGTTAGTTAGACTTTCTTTTGTCATCCCATAATCGATATTTCCTTGTTTATTTAAACACCTATACTTTTGCTGATAATTGATGAAACGAAATGCAAAGAAGACATCGCAAACCAAACATAAAGTATATACAAACGAGTCGATTAAGTCACGTTTGTCCATTTATCTCAACGAAATAAATTGATTTCCATGATATTAAGAGCTAAATGCATTACATTTGTTAGGAAATCTCTTGCGTTTTAAACGAAAGTTACCTCTGCTCCCATCCAACATGCCTATCGATCTGTCTGTATACATACATATATATACATATATATAGTTCGTAATCAATGAGACATGTTTTAATTTATATAATATTGTGAAAAATGTTATCTCCACACATATTATCACAAGCGTTAATAATACATACATTAAACGATGCAAAGCCGGGTCAAATGTCGCAGGTCAGGGTTTGCTACCAAAGCATGCAATGTGACCTCGCTGCTATGTTGTTGTTCGTGGCATATTACAGCAATTAGTAGGCGCCTATCAGGGAGTTGGCAGTTGTCAGTTGTCAGCTGCCAGATGCCAGATGCCAGATGCCAGACGCCAGATGCCAGTTGCCAGATGCCAGATGCCAGATGCCAGTTACCAGTTGCATCATTCAAATGCGCATCAGTGCAAATGCGCATTAGGAATCCACACGAGCCATCCAAGTGACAACTGACAATTGACATTTGACAGCTGACGAGTGACTCGAGTTAGGAAGGATCTAAAGGCCCAAGGACCATGTGGACTGTGGACAGCAGAGAGACACACAGAGAGAGAGAGAGAGAGGGAGAGGGAGAGAGAGGGAGAGCTGCATGCTATCAGTTGGTATGCCACACTCTAGGGAGTGTGTGTGTGTGTGTGTGTGTGTGTGTGTGTGTGTGTGTGTGTGTGTGTGTGTGTGTGTGTGTGTGTGCTCTTAAGGCGCTTATTGAGCCAACACAGGAAACCCGAAAATTTGCAAAGCGAAACTGTGGGCAAAGCTTATCAAAATGTAACACAATTTCATTAGTATGCATTCGGGTGTGCGTGTGTGTGTGTGAGGGTGTACCCTTTTGCATAATGCGCTGCTTGCATAACACGCAGATAGAGCGAAAGCGAGAGAGGGGAGCGAGAGAGAAAGAGAGAGAGAGAGAGAGAGAGAGAGAGAGAGAGAAAAGAGAGAGAGAGCGAGGAGTGACGAGCGTTATATTTGAGCGTGATTTGAGCATCAATCACATTTGTTGCTGCATAACTTGCTGCGACTCTGTGTGTCTGTGTGTGTGTATCAGTGTGTATGTGTGTGTCTGTGGCAAATTTGTTTTACACTGCGGGCGCTGTGGGCGTGGTCCTTGCTGCGTGCGATGCGCGTGCGGTTAAAAGGTTTTTCAATGCAATAAGCACGAAAAACATCAGCGAAAACACACAAACCGTTAGCACGCGTTGTGTGTGTGTGTGTGCGTGTGTGTGACATGTGTACTTATTGTTTAATCAAATAAAACAAGCAATCCACTTGACTGACATTGTTTGCATTACATTTGCATGGCTTGATTGACTGAATGATTGACTACAATAACTGATTGACTGCTGAGCAAATATGACGTCAAACTAGCTACATACATATCATGCACGCACACACACACACACACACACACATATATACTATGCATGTTACCAAATATTATAATTCTCCTTATCGAGAACTGAGCTATGTGAGAATTGAACTAGCAACCTAATTCTCGCCATCAGAAATAGACTAAACTTAAATAAACAATAAATAAATGTTGTTTAAGAAAGGGATAAAGGGATAGAGGGATAATGGGATAAATGGATAAAGAGATCGATTGCTTAGTAAATACCCTGTAATAGAATAAGTAAATGGACCTATCGCATATATTGAACTGTGGGCTTTGACAGGTCAAAGGAAACTTTAAACAACTTAAAGCACTTGCTTAATAGTTAAAATTAAATGTTTAGGTAATGTATACCCTGTAATCATTATTATCAGTACCATAAATATCCTGTTATTTGTCTGACAATTAGATATTTGATTTTAATGAATTGATTTAACATCATTACAAATCAATAACTCAGAGCAGCATCTCACTCGTGTCTTCATCTAGTTGACCAAGTTTGCATGCACTTTTCAAGTCTAAATTTAAACTGTTTTATAGAGCAGTAAATATTCTGTTATTTGTGGTATCAATTGTCAATTAAAGTTGATCAACAATCATTGTATTTTATGAGCTCAGAGGAAAGCTCTCTCTCTCTCAATCTCTACGGCTCGTTGACTATTGCTGACATTCGCATTGCTTTCTCATACACTTTTCAACCATTTTCCAACGATATATTGCATTTATGGTATATCACAGTAAATACCCTGTAATTTGCATGATTAATAGAATTAAGCAATTTTTGATATTCAAAATTAATCAATACAGTTCGTAGACTTAGAGAACCATCTCTTACTTTCCAAAGCGACTTTTTCTACAATTTATACAAATTGCTTATATTCCCTATTAGCACAAAAACAATTACAGGGTATGCTTGTGCGTTGCGCTTGCTTTAACATTTTTTGAACACATTTTTGCAATCATTCTAATCTAAATTCGATATGCAGGCGATGACTTGGCTCATAGCAATAAAGGTATTAGGTTGATTTGAGCAACGTCAGAGGAACTTTATTGCAGGCTGTGCGTCAGCAACTTGTGGCGCCTCAACACCCACACTTACAGCCACACTTACACACACGCACACACACACACACACACACAAGTGCTTGCCACGTAGCATTTGATGAGCCTGACCTTTTGGGTTAAATATTTGCGCAATCAAAATGCTAATGAGGCAACGGTTTTTGCGGCTGTCGACGCATTGAGGGATTGTGGGAATAGAATGATTTTGACCAATGTACGCATAACAAGTTAATATGTTATGCTCTTTTTGTGGCAAGCAGACAAGTAGACAAATAGTAGCATTCACTTATTCATGAATCAAAATGAATGCATTCAGACAGCAACTTGGCATTGCTTTGCATTTCGTTCGTGAGTTGTGTGAGTTGGCAAAAAAGACGCAGTAACAAAACTTGGCCAAAGTCAATGACAATAAGGCTGACCGCAAATGCCAAACAATGCTTGCTTGTTTGCAACTTGCAAGGGGAAAGTACAAGGAATGCGAGGGGTGGAGGGGGAGGAGGAAAAGCAGGGGGAGTAGGAAAAAGGCAATGGAAAATGCGGATGAGCTGCAACGAAGCGTTAAACGTTGCCTTGCCATTTACATGTTGTTGATTTTAAGTAACTTCCTTCCTTTTGCTGGCCCTGGTTGACTTTCCTTCCGGCCATGTTACTGCTCTCTCTCTCTATGTCCTTCTTGCCTGTCTCTCTATTACTTTAGCTAGTTTATGTTGTTGTCGCTATTGTTAACATCGCTTTTGTTAGGCATTTTCATTATTTAAATGCAATTTCCCCCTCGCCCACTGTTTGTGGCTTCTCATCTATTTGCAGCTTTTGCATTTGTCATATGAGCAACTATTTACATGTTTACCTGTTTACCACTCCACCTTATCCTATCCCTTACCCTATCTCTCTATCGGTCTATCTGTCTATATGGCCCGTCCTGATATTCGATATGTCCAACTGCTCAGCGCCCAATCCAAACGCCTTCTTGGTCAATGTCCAGCCAATTCAGTCCCGAAGCCAGCCAAACTCATGCTGGCAATCTTAGTCCACGTATTAATTACACAAAATGCCAGTTAACCCGCCCAGCAACGCCTCTGGTTGCCGCCCCGCCCAGGCAATTGTCACTTGGAATTTATCCTGTCTGCATTTGTTGCAACATTTGTGGCAGTTGCAACCGATAATTGAAAATGTGTATGCAATTCTGGTGTCGAAAACTGTACGAATGAATTGAGGGTTGATTAAAGCGAATTAATTAAAGAAGAGGGAAACACAAGAGAACGATGAGAAAGGAGGAGGAAAGGATAGGAGAAAGGGCAGCGTTGAGTATTCCTGAGCTGAAGAGAGAAGAGAACTTTAAGTTAGGTAACCAATTGAATTCACACTATTATTTGCATTAAATGCTTGAGCTGAGAAAGCAGAGTTAAGTTAAAGCACACATAAAGATTCCTCTATGCTAAAATCATTGAAACAACTAGACGTAATATCGATAACAGTTTATCGCTTCAATAATCAAGCTGCGACTTAACCAGGGGTCTCTGCCTCTCCAACTCTTCTCGCCCATTCCTAACGTATGCAAATTGTACAATATTTTCACAAAATCTTTATTTATCTAAATATTGATAATTTTTTATCGATATACAAATCAGTCTATGACGTACCTCTATAACGTACCTAACTGTTTGAGAAAGAGCAATATTGCGAATTGTCGATCGAATCGTTCGATAATTTCCTTTGCTTTTGCACTCAAATATATTGAATTAATATCGATAGCCAATTATCGATACACAAAAAAAGCTGTAGCTGAACTGTAGCTTTCTCTCTCTCTCTCTCTCTTCTACACTTGTGTAACTTTAATAAATATCGACATCGGTTTATCGATATACAATCAGTAACTCTCTCTTTTACTATATCTCATTTGAAATTGATTTTCTTATTTCAATTTTGAATATTGAATAGATAACAATTTATCGATACACCAACTTGTTAATTAAGGTTAAGTTGATGTGGCCTTGAATGAGATTAGCCTATTTTTAATTTTAAAAATATATTTTTTTGTTATAATATGTAAATATTTTGCAAAAGGTGGCAACGCCGCCTCTCAAGGCTGATGTAAACTAAGCGAAAATATGACAAAGTCGCTGTCAACTGTTAATGTCAATTAGAATATGCTAACTTGAGCAGCTTATGCCCATCAAGGTGGCAACGCTGTTTAGTGAGGTTAGAATTGAATTATGCTCAGTTGAGTGTCCATAACATCTAACAGCAAATTGTCCTTCTCACAGCTGCTTAAAGCAACTCCAGCAAGTTCACAATTGAAATGCTGCTCAATGTTAGTTTTAATAACTTTGGATATCTAATGAATAATACGTTTACAGGGTGCTGGCAATTAATTCTAGACAATTCACACATACTGAAGCTGCAGCCAGGAGAATAAAAGGTCTGTAGCAAGTATAAATGTGTGTGTGTGTGTGTGTGTGTGTAGATTGTAAATTGATTGACTGTCAAACGGGCAGCCAGGCAACAGACACTGACAACATTTGCCTGACCTTCCCCTTCCCCTTCTCCATCCATTTTTCCGGCGCATCCTTTTGCCTTTTTTCCATTTGCAGTTAACCCCCCTTTCCCCCTTTCCCACGTTTTTTGTCCAGTTTTTGTTTTGCCGTTTCCTGTTTGCTTTACTGATTATCACTGCATATTTTTGCGAACTGGTTGCCGTTGTTGCTGCTCTGGCAAGTGGTTCCATGTTGTTGTCCATGTTGTGGTTGCCCCTCTCCCCAGCACCAACTCTCTCTCGCTCTCTCTCTCTCTCTCTCTCTCCTCTCTCTCTCTGTGTGTGCTCCTTCTCTTTTTGACTCATCTGTGCAAACCTTTGCATGAAATGTAAAAATATTATTTCAATCTACAAGCAAATTTCTCAATGTGTGTGTGTGTGTGTGTGTGTGTTATGCTGCATTTGTGTTGTTGTGTTTTTTATTATTATTTTCAATTTTTGCTATTTGCTATTGTTGTTATTGTCGACTGCTGCTGCTGCTGCTGTTGTTAATGCCATTTTGTTGTGTAATGGCTCAGAAGTTTGTTTATTTCGGGCGACTCTCCCTCTCTCTCTCTCTCTCTCACACTCTCTTATGCAATGTGTCTGCCTTTTATCGACTTGTTCAAGTGCCAACAGAACTGCAAGCAACACACACACACACACACACACTCTCACATCAAGAACATTTAAATATTTATTAATTTACGCCTTGTTTATTTTGAGCTCCACTCGAGCGCGCCAATTTCGGTCATTGATTTACTGCCCAGCAACAACTATATACAACAACAACAACAACAATAACAACATTGTTTTTTAAATAAAAAGAAATGCCATTAAAATGTTTTGTATGTCATCAAAATTGCATTGCAAGCAATACGGAAATTGCTGGTTAGACTTGTAAACATTTCTGTTTAACATTCATTATGCAATTTTCCATATTCCAGTTTTTCCCCTTTCACCATTTTCCTCTGTTTTTCTCAGTTTTCTTCATTTCTCATTTTTGAATTTTTAATTAAAATTCATCAGTTTTTTTTTTCCACTGTTATTCGAATTATTGGAATGTAAACTAAATGGTTAATCAATTTAAATGGATCTGAAAGTGAAAAATGGTTGACAAAGCAAAACAGCTGAACATGCAAATTAGTTGAGATTGATGGATGGATGGAGAGCATATTGATTAGTTGACTTTAAATTGAGCTATCGATAGTTATAATTAGGGCCAGATATTGAAAAATAATAATAGGCGGACATGGAGGCAGAGTTTCCAAGTTTAAAACTATATATGTGTATTCATACTGAGCATCAACATGCAAGTCAAGAGGATAGGGATAGAGGACTTAGAAGACGTTTAAGCCAAAGAAAGAAATCTCAAAAGAGCAGCTAAAGAAATATTTAGATTCTAAGAGAGTCTGCAAAATCTCCGAGTCCGAATACTGAAAACTCAAAAGTTATCAAGTTTCCAAGTATGCCTCTCTCTCTAGTAAAAAAAAAAGAACATTCTGGCTTCTGGGAAGGCAACATTCATTGACCGCCATGTGGGGAAAACAATAAAAGTCTCCTCGACCACAAGCCCGACAACAAGATTCTGAGAAAGCATATTCATTACTGAAATCCAGAGGGGGCAACACAGTCTCTTATGCATATATAAAAAAAAAGTTTAAAAAAAAAACATACTGCAATCTTTGTGCAAACATGTCAATATGTTAGCTAGAAAAAGAAATTGCATTCTGAGAAAGCGCATCCTTTGTCAAGAACGGACTTAACACTGAGGCGACTGACAAATGAAAAGTTGTCCGGGCAACGCTAGCAAAATAAGCATTTTAATGCTGTTTTTCTTCTGCTCTGGTAAAGTTCCTTTCAACAACTTGGCTTCAAAAATAAATCCTACAAATGCATAACATATTTCTTAGAATATTACTAAGCCATTAATGATATGTACGGTAATTAAATTTCCAAGTTGAATACATTGAAAGTTTTACCTTGTAAGTATTTTCTGATTTTTTTTTCCGACGAGTAGCGAGTTCCGAATAGCGTGTAACAAGTTAATGTACGAGTGAATTGAAAATATTACGCCATAAGCATTTATTTTCGCTCATATTATAAACGTTAACGAGTAGCGAGTTCTGAGCAGCGAGTAACTACTGAACTACTTAGCTTGCTTAAAATTCGCTTACGAAAACGAGTAGCGAGTTCTGAATAGCTCGTCAGCTAATCAAGAATGCGTTTGCAAGTTGCATTTACTAATGTTAATGTTGACGAATGCTTTACAAATACTTCGCCATAGCTATTAATTTTCCTAAGTAGCATAATCGTTAACGAGTAGCGAGATCCGAGTGGCGAGTAACGAGTAACTGTAATTACTGTTTATATACGCGCTAAGTGCGACCTCGGAAAGTTTCGCTTGCATTATACAAAAAAAGAAAAAGAAGTCCTCTCGCAAATAGCTGAGCAAGTGGCTTAAAGTAATTTAATTATGGCAAATTGGATTAATGTGCCACAACGGAAGGAGCAAGAATGAAAGAGAGGGAGAATGAGAACGAGAACGAGAGACATTGGTATACAGAGGGAGCGAGAGATTGAAGCAGGATTACTAAGCGCCTGCTTTTATGCAATGCTTTTATTCTTTATGAAATGCATACAAACGTATTAACGCACATAAATGTATGTATAATTTTACCACTGCACTTAAATGCACATGATAATAATGCCAGATGCGTGTGTGCGTGTGTGCATGTGTGTGTGTGTGACCTTTAGTCGGTGTCATTTACAGCAACTGTGTGTGTGTGTGAGTGTGTATCACTTTCTACTAGTACTACTCGTTGCTGTCGCCAGCATTAAAAACAATTTTTAATGCATTTTAATAGCCAGAAGAAGAAACCGCTAGAGGATTGAACCCCACACAGTGACAGGGTTGCCATCCTCCTCGTTGTTGTCTTTTAATTTATGGCATTTTAAATGCAATTTACTGCCTCTGCAGACGCACTCGCTGCTGTTACAGCCAGAATGAAGCGAACTATCATACAAAAATAGAGATAGCGAGCGAGAGAGAGAATGAGAGAGGGAGAGAGAGAAAGGCACATACCATGTTCCCTTGTCATGTTTTGTCTGTTAAACTACAAGAACAAAAAAACAAAAGAATATACCATTTTGACGATATTTTGTTTGGCCAAAAACTTGAGTAATCACAAGCAGAGTTGTCAACTAAGAATGCTGAGAATGAAAAAGAGAGAGAGAGAGAGAGAGAGAGATAGAAAGCGAGAGAGAGAGAGAGAGAGAGAGAGAGAGAGAGAGAGAGAGAGAGAGAGAGAGACTTATGAAGTTCTTAGCACAATGTTGTAAGGACGTTGAGGTTATAGTTAAGTTCTTATAGCTACTTAACAAATTTGGCTTAGAAAACATTTGCAAGCCTAGATGCTGCTAAACTGTTATATATAATTTATAATAGATTTATCGATAGTTTTGCATTCATAAGAAACGATAGTATATATAGAAACTCTATGGTTTGGACATCTCCTATCAATTAAGCCGAATATTTCGTCAGATCAAACAATGGTATCAAATTGATAAACGATTAAGAGATATGTTGACACATTTTTCCGACAGAGTATCAAAAAAAGTAGTCACTTAATACATTTGCCTAAAAGGCAATCATAATCTTTTTTCTTTTTAATATATTTTTATTTTCACAGTTAACCTTTGTATGTTTTTTTATATTAATAACTGCAATATTTGTCATTCCCATAATGTGTTTAATTGTCGCTCTTTGTTTGGTACACGAAATTAATTATTTATCTTAAAAGTGCAATTAAATCAAGCGCATAAATAATTGTTTATTTTATTTCATTTTTTATAATAAATATTATTTTTTTTTAAATCATATTCATTGTTGTTAAATGAGGTAGCTCTTCTTTAAAATTGTTCAGCGCATTTAATGGCATTTAATATTTATGTGAAATTCCCACCTTTTTCAACATTTCAATGGCATCAAAATCTTATTTTGTTGTCAACAACTTGGCATAATAAAAATTGCAGTCAAACTGAGGTAGAAAACATAAAACTGCGAAGAAATTGGAATTTATTTGCATACAACATTCTTATTTATTGTGCGCTTGAGACAGAAAATATATATACATATATTTTCTGAATAATTATAGGTAATAAATTTCTCCATAAATGTTTTCAATTTGTGGCTGCAAGTCTATGCAAGCCATTAGCTGGGCTCTCTGAGGCCAGGGTATGGCAATGTTGTGGCGTTAGTTGCTGGCAAATGAATTGGCCCAAAGTGGAGCCTGTTGTCACAGCTGCTCCATTGTTTTGGCCATGTACTCAACATCTTTGACAGCTTCCTTTTGTGTTGTGTTTGCCAACCACTTCAACTTACGCATTGCCGTTGTTATTGCTGTTGTTGTTGTGTGTTTCTTTGCCCAAGTCCAGCGTGATCCAAAGTTTGTTTGTTTATTTGACTTTGGTTACTACCGTGGCTTAGCCTAGGCTGCGTTTAGCTCCTCTCCTCCTTCTTCCGTCTTCCTTTTCACATTTCGTTTGTCTCGCATTTTCTTTTCCCTTTGGCCGTCGACGTCTTTGCTTGGCTTAGTTTAATTGTTAATTTGGCTTATGGCTTCTTCATTGTCGCCTTTTGTCGCCTTCTTTTTCGACCGCAAATCATATTTGTTAGTCCCACCGCAACATTATGGAAAGATCAGGGGTCATCTCTATGCTGCAGTCCATTTGTGGCTTCCAGAAAATTTAATGAAATCAAATTGCTGAAATTATTATTTAATTATTATTGATACTGTCTACCCTCATCTCCGTTGACCCCGCTTCCGATTCGATACCCAGCTGACATCGATATAGCTTTTATTCTGCTGCGGCTATCCAAACTGCCCTCGGGTAATTATAATATTTTCAAATACTACCGTATCTGTGTGTGTGTGTGTGTGTGTGTGTTCGTGTATGTGCGTACATATGTATGTCTTGTGTTGTTATAAATTCTAGCAGATGTGCAGTTGTGCTGCAGGTTAAAATGCTTTGTGGTTGACTTAATGTGCGCATATTGTGGACTTAAACGGTTATTACCACACTGCAGTATAACAGTTTGTATAACAGTGTGTGTATTGCATTTATTAATAATATTGCATAAGTTTAATGAAGACAGAGCTGATGCAGCTGTGTGTATAACAGTTGTTGCCTAGCTGTATAGCAGTTAATATTACAGTTTGATTTCATATCAGCTCCTTCAGCTGTAACAATTTAAAGCATGGTCAAGTGATATGCACTAAAATAAGCGGTATGCGAGTATAACCGTATAACAGTTTTATATGTATAACTCAATTTAAAGTGCATTTAAACATCAGCACAAATTGCTAATGTATAACACTTTCATATTCAATACACATATAACATATAACGCTTATCGTATAACAGTTGTTGATAGTAAATAAGTGCCAGCTGTTGGCAACGAACAACGGTAAACGGAAGCACTTGTCATAGCCACAGGATGCAATGGATTAGCTCCGCTCAACGAGTAGTGCCTTCCTACCCCTTCCTCCACTCCGCCAGCTCCAATCCCTCCCATCCTATCGGCCATATGTTGCCCCCCTTGTGATGCCGTTGCCTTGCAAATTACTTTAGCTTATAAAATGTCCTTTTTGCAGGACGCCCGCGGCTGCTTGGCAAGGCCTCAGCATGGCGTCATATAAATGAAAAGAATGAGAGTGATGGGGAAAAAGCTGGGAAGTAGAAACTGGAAGAGGGATCAGGGATCAGGGAATGGGGAAGAGGGAAGAGGGAGAGGGAACGGGAAAATCCACTAGGCAGCTCGCCAGGCAGCTGGCTGGCAACTTGGTAATAACTCAATGGCTAAATCAATTGACGCGCTCGGCTCTGTTGGCCCTGCGGCGCACGTCACACCCACAGCGCCTACAACGAGGCTCAAAAACTGGCAGCTGGCAGCTGGCAGCCGGCAACTGTTGTTGCTGGTCACTCGCCAGCATCAAAACAAAAAGTCAAATTCAATTACTTTTGCAACATGCAACATGCAACAACGTCAGCAGCAACAACGACGTCAACGTCAACATAGCCGGCGACAGGCTACTCATTGTTGTTGCCATTACAGTACTTGTAGTGTTTCGCTGCAAAATCGCGACAACAACATCAACCCGCACTTACCCCTCCTCCACAGCTTACTCTGGCCAGTCAGTCAAGTGAAAAGCTATTGAAATGTGCAGGGAAAAGGCGGACGGAAGGAGCAGGAAAGGGTAGAGAGGACCTAGGAGCAGATGGAGCAGGAGTGAGACTGCAGAAGAGCAGAAGAATGAAGTGAGTGGAAGAACTCGGAGAGGGTAGAGAGGAGCCAGAAACAAATGAAACAGGAGCGAGGCTAGGATGAGGATGGAAACAAGTGGAAGAAGAAGATAGAAGAACAGGTAATAGAAAGGGGCGGGAGTATAAGGACGAGATGGAGTTGGGGAAGGCGTCAGAAGAAGAATCTGGAGAGGCAATAAGAAGGCAGGAGGATTGGCAGGAATGAAGAGAAGAAGAGGTGGAAGAGCAGGAGGGATTGGGAGAAGAAGGAGGAAAGAGTACAGAAGATTCAGGAGAAGAGAGACAGAATCAGATGCTGGGGAAGACCAAACAGAGGGTGTAGCAAGAAGGAGCAACAGCTGGACTCCAAATGATATCTTTTTGTGCCTTAGGTCCCAACATCGCTGCAGTGCATCCACCGGTCGACTTGGCCACATTTTTCTGCAAATTTTTTTACGCTTTGTAAGCAAAAGTGTGCAAACTTCCGCTTGAAATGGAAGCAGGAGCGCTGTCGAGCCGAGTAGAAGCAGAAGACGAAGAAGGAGCACTGATGCCACCTGTGCCACAAACTGTTACCAACTTGTGCCTCAGCCATGTGGCAGCTTTTAAACGCCAGCACACAATGCAATCCAAGAAGGGGAAGGAAAGAAATGCTGTTAAAATTTCGTTGCATAAGTTGAGGCGTCGTTCCGTCACTTCTCTCTTCCTCTACCTTTCTCGCTCTTTTACCTTCTCTCGCCTTCTCTTCTCCCCATCCCCTTGTTACAGGCTTTGTCTGTGGCGTTACAATGCAACATAATTCAAGCCAAAGCTCGGCACAAACTACGACGTGTAGCAGCTGCCAGTTGGCCACCTTCTGAAACAGACAACTTGTTGGCGTTGTTTCCCTTCACTTCTCCGTCCCCAGTCCGCACTCTCCTTACCGCCCTTTGTTGACGCTTTTGTACGATGCTGACAATAAGCATTATCTGAATTTTTTTTTTATAATTGTCATACGGCTTTCAGCCAGCTCAGCGAATGGCTGATTGAATGCAAACTGTATAGCCAATGGAATAGGAATTGGTCTTCACTTGGCCAACTTATGGACAATGAGCCAATATAAACAAAAGCTTGCGCTGATACATAGAATTCCTTTGGTTGCATTGTTTGGCTGCAAGTTAATCAATTCACCAGTTTGTCAACTGTCTATAATATATAGTTTAAAGAAGTTGAAAATACAGTTTAAATTGCAATTGAGATTTCCATAAATGATTCAATAAGTTAAGTTCTTAGGTAAATCTAACTTATACGCTTAACTTATTAAAATTTGAATCGAATTGATTACATTAATGGACCCTGTATCTAAAAAGATCAAAGGGTCTATTTGGTTTGTCATTAAAAAATGAGAAAAGTCACATAAACAAATAATCAGGAATTATCTGCATTGTCTAGGCCTCTTGCAAGTTGTAGAAAGAAGACGCTTCTACTTAAAGTATAGAGAAGACAGCAATTCAAATTTACAATACTGCTGCTATTCTTCTGTTATCATATATTGTTTATAAATAAAGTTTAATTTCGTTTTATTCTTCGCAAGATAAAAGAAAAGTTAAGATGCTTCAAAATATGTTTTAAAATATGTTATAATCTTATCGTTTCGCTTCTTTAAAAATGTAATTAAATTTAATTAAATTGTTAATATATTTAAAACAATTAGCTATGACTTGCCTCTAAGGTTCATTTCAAGTCTTAAATATTAAGTACACGCGGCGTGTTCAACATTTCGAAAACAGAACTTGTGGAAAATGAATTAGAAATGAACAAATGCAGTTCACTTCGTCTTGTGGCTGCAACTTGTGGCAAGAATGTATTATCCAATGTGCCTGGCAGCTGCAATCTAATCTCACACTCAGCACACATTTGCTGCACAACTTTTCTAAATGCCAACAATGCCAGAGCAGCAAGAATGGGGGCAGAGAAAGAGAGAGTGCGAGAGAGCGGGACAGCGAGAGAAGGGCAGAGATGAGATGAGGGAGGTGCTACCTAAGATGGGGCCCGAAATAAAATTGGGTCAGTAAATGGGCGAAGCGTTAACTGGGTCAACTGCAGCGCAACAGCCTCTAAATAAATAATAAATATTGTTGCCAGCAGCAAAAAGTAGCAACAACAGCAGCTGCCACAACTGTTGCAACAACAACTGAAACTGAACTCGACTCGAGGCAAGTGCAACACGCGCTAAGCGGCTGCATTAAAAGGCCACTCGACGGGAGAGCGAGCAAAAGGCGCCTGGGTGGCTTTAAGAGTTGCAAGTGGGGTTAGACCCAAAAAAAAAAAAAAAAACAGGGTATAAAAAGCTGCCACATGCTACTGCAACAACAGGAAACAACACAACACACTCACATACACAGAACGTCAAATCGAAATGCATAAAGTTTGGCATTCCACAGAGGGAGGGAGGGAGGTAAGGAGAGAGAACGGAGAAGGCGAGTGAAAGAGTGGGAAGAAGTTGCAACTTGCAACAAATGATGAAATGCTAAAAAGCATGAAAGCGCAGCAAAACAACAAAACACAGAAAAACAAAACATTGCCCTAGAGGCTGCAACGGTTTGGGGCACATTGAAGTGGGCGCTTGATTACAGCAATATGCACTCGAAAAGTGGCAAAAACAAGAGCCACGAGCGAAGCAATCGAACAGCCAACACACAGTACACATGAGCGTTTGTATATGTGTGTTTCTGTGTGTGAGTCTGTGTGTGTGTGTGTGTGAGTCTGTGTGTGTGTGTGTGAGTCTGTGTGTGTGTGTGTGTGTGTGTGTGTGTGTGTGTGTGTAGATTGAGGCAGTGCCAAAGGCAATGCCAAAAAGTTCTCAAATTACATTTAAGTGACGCCAAAGTTAAGTAAAACTCATTCAGCAAAATTACGTCCTAGGGGTGAAGTAGCTTGGTTGAACTAGTTTCAGTTCTGGAACAAGAACTAGTTCAAATTCCCATTGCATATGTAAGATGACAAGGGCTGTGAGTCGACTCATTTATCAAACGAGTTCGTTGTGGACTCCGTTTGCATTTGGCAAAGAAGTGGGAAGGGGACAATTAGGAGGGAGCAGAAGAAGCAGAAGCAGAAGGTTGGAGAGGCGAAGAAAGATAATATGAGACAGTAGAAGTATAAAAAAGAACAGGAACATTAAAGATGCAGTATGAGAAGCAGAAAGAGAATAGGAATAAAAGTACAGGCGAGAAAGAAGAAAAAGCAGGAGACTAAGGCTAATGAAAGAAGATTAGAAGAAGAAAACTAAGTAGCTAGGGATATAGAAGGAGAATAAGAATAATTAAATGATAAAGACGAAGATTGAGCAAGGCAGGAAGAGCAGGACAAAAGGAAGCAACGACAACGATAATGAAGAGCAAAAGGGAGTAGGAGAAGCAGCGAATGACGTAGAGCAGCAATAGGAAAATAACTGGAGCAAATGGAGACTCGAGAATAAAGCAAAACAGATGGAGAAAAACTATTTGTTCTGACAACTGCCAAGACTTAGGTATAATACGTGAATTTCAGGCGAATCTGTAATGCAAATGAATGTTACGTATACGTGTGAGGAAATCACTTCTTGGACTGCAGCTTTGTCGGCTTCTGAGTACTCGGAGCCTCCGAGGTGGGTAGCTCTAATTGCTTCATCATCGGCAATGGAGCAGGAAAGACGATTGCCTTGGCTCGTCCGCGAATCACGAGGACCTCATAGTGATGATCGGCAATGAGAAGAGCAATCGGTTGCATATTGCGATGCATCTCAAGGATGGGCAGCAGGGAGACGCCGGCACAGTTGATGTAGACAGCGGGCACATTGAGGAGCAAGGCGATTTCGTAGGCAGACGACATTTTGGGACACCAAATGGCGGCACTGACAAACGGTAAATTCTCTTTGGCCGCAAGTTCGCCGAGCTCCTGGCTATGACGAAATGTGTGTAGGGTTACCACAGTGCTGGGATGATTGGTGCTAAAGTAACTCTGGCTAAAGTCACAAACGACAATCGGTGATCCCTCAACCATCGTGTATTGAAAGCCAATATCATCTGGCTGCAACATGACTATTGTTTCGGCGCCCAAACAATCGAGACGACGTAATGCCTTCTTGTAGAAATCATGCTTCTTCACCTGGCGATGCATCACCGTCATCTGTCCCCGCACCTTCTCAATGAACTGTTCCCTCAACGTCTCATGCACAAAGACCACAGCAATTAGTCCCTTTCCGATCGGTTCATAGAGCGTATCGAGTAATGGTCCAATTGCGGCATCAACATCCCCATCCTGACACAAAATAATCATGCTTGGATCAATCCAACGCTTGTCGCTCTCATCCCCCGGATACGGCGGCTGACGCCAAGTGTACGGGATTCTAGCCATTGATTCTTATTTAAATATAATTGAATTGAAAGTGTTATTATATTTGATATGATTTGATATTATGATTTAAGACTGAAGCGCTTGCTATATGCAAAGTTTGAGTTGAAGTATTCATTTAGGTGTCCTTAGCTAGGTTTCCTTCCTAGAGAGTTACATTAACTTAATTACATTAACTGAGAGCTAATAAGAACTTTTGCATGCAATGTGAAGGTTATTTGAAAAGAGATTTCCAAATATTTCTTTATATATATATGTTATTTAAATATATATATATATGGAGATAAGATGTAGACTAAAGGAGGGTTCTGTTAGATACAACCGATTAGACCCTATCAAAATCTGATACCTTATGAGGGTAACTACTTTAACTAGGCATAATATGAACTTTGATTTGAACCTTGATTAATTAAACAGATATGTATTATGTATTACTTTCAACATTGATGAAGCATAGATTTAAGATGAAGTCTACAGGAAGGGTCTGTTAGATGCAACCAATTAGACCCTATCCGATTCTTATACGTTAGAGAGATAGACATTTTAATGAGGCAAAATGTGAACCTTAATTTGAATATAATGGTTATATAAATATAGACTTCTATGTATCAATCTCAGCATAGATGTGACATAGAGAGAAGTTGAAGACTAAAGTAGGCTTCTGTTCTATACAACCGTTTGGTTCCCATCATAATCTGTTGCTAGTAATTACTTCCACAGGATCCTTAGGCAAGGATTCATCTGCTAGCATTTGACCACAGCTTAGATGGCAGCTACTTCAACTAGGCACAGTACTAATCCAACATTAAAGTTTAAGAATATTTCATAGAGAATTACTAATCAGCTCAAGTCGAATGCTAGAATCCCTCGTGTAATAACGCTTAGACAACACCCTACTTATTCGACTCGCACTAGTAAAAGTTTTCCATTTCCTGTTCTATCAACTCAGACAGACTTTGGTTGGTTACTTCAACAGTTTGCTGCAAGTGTGTCAAAAAGTGTTGCATGTCGAGTTGCGAGAGTGAGTTTTCTCTGCGTTAATATCAATTGCATTTCTATGCTTCTAAATATGAGTGGAAAGGATGCTTCTCTGGTTGGTTGCATGTCTCTCGCTCGCTCGCTCTCTCGCTCTGTTTCTCTCTCTCTGGTTGGTTTCATCCATCACTGACACTCGACGGATGGAGATGATGATGGCGATGACGATGGCGATGGCGATGGCGATGGCGATGGCGATGGCGTTGCTGGCGACACTTGTGTTTTAGCCTCATTTGCCACATGGTTACGCTTGCGTTGCGTTGCTTTTGCGGCTCAACTGCAGCTTGCAGCTTGTAATTCCTCTCATCCGCTCTGCTTACCTCCACTCCACTCCTTCTCTCTTTTGCCCTCACTCTCTCTCACTGTCTCTCTCTCTCTCTCTCTCTCTCTCTCTCTCTTGCCAGTAGCCTAACTCTATCTGTTAGTGGTCTTGTGGTTGACTGACTCATCCCGACTGGTTGTCTGCTTGTCTGCTTGTCTGCCTGGTTATCCTCAACGCACTGCAGTCCCACACCCACTCCCTTCCCCAACCGACACCGACATTCCTCTTCCGCTCTTCCTGTCTCCCGTTGGCTCCTTCCTTTCTGGCTTGTCTGGCCGAGTGCAATTCCCATTTTGCAGTTGGTTATCCCAGTTTCACGTTGTCGCGTTGTCGCGCCGTCGGTTTCCTTCACTAATGATGCATTCTCACTTGCCCAACAACAACGAAGACAACAAAAACACCAACACTCGCATGTTCTGTTGCGCTCCAGTTGAGCTTGAGCTCGTGGGAGCTTTCAGTCTGGCCGTCTGCCTGTCCATATGCCGCATTCTGTCCCCAAACTCGACAGCTGATCCCAATTGCCAACTCTTTCCATCTCAGATTGCACTTGTTGTCGGTTGTCGGCTTCTCTTCAGTAAACTATTGAAAATAATTCAATAAATTCTAGAATTCAACATCAATTCTTTGAAATATGACATGCACTTGATATAGCATTCTTAAATCTTAAACTACAATCACATATCTAAAGTTACACTCTAGATTCGTGGCACACACATGAATAAAGATATTCTCTTTATATTCTGGAAATTTCTGAACGATCTTTGGGTAAACAGAGCAGTTATGCGAGAGAGAGAAACAACAGTCTATATTAACTTTGCAGCGTTCACAGGGTATTGCATGGTCTTATGCAAAATTGAAGAATAACAAATGAATGAATTTCCAGTAAGATTCGTAAAAACAGTCGAGACTAAAGAGATATAAATGAAGTTACTTGAAAGGAAAGGAGTTGGAAGAAAAGGCGTTACACAGGTAAAACTAATACATTATGTAATTCTAGATATTGTCTAGACACTTAGGCAGACGAAACTAGCACATTATGCAATACTAACTATATAAAGCTTATGCTATTGTCATGATTCTAAAGGGTATATCTGTCCGTCCGTAGATAACTCTCTCTGTCATCTGTCTAACAAGTTATACGTAACCAATCTCTCAACACAAGAAACATCGAATACACTCAAGTCAGATCGAAATGTGTATAGTAAAAATCTATTGAAATTGAGATTTTGCATGAAAAACTTTGCTTTAGGTTTACTTTAATCCTCAGCTATATTAAAGGTATGCAAACCTGGGCTTAAATATGCTAGAGATACTATCTACTACTCTACTATCTCTTTATTATACCCTCTTTTCCCTAGTAAAGTTTATAAACACTTCACCCATTTGTTATCATTAATAAAAATATTAATTTGTTGGAATTTGTACGGACAAGAAGTACACATATCTTAAACAGGAAAAAAATATACGAAAACGGAGAAAAATGTGCATAAATATTGTAGTGAAAAGCGGGTATTCGACTCACTGTTGAATATTCTCAAAGGACTTTGCTGTGGAGACACGACTCGTGTCAATAAGTCTATTTTAAGTTTGTTGTGTATATATATATATATATATATATATATATATATATATATATATATATATATATATATATATATTTATGTGTGTGTGTGTGTGTGTGTTTGTAAGTCGATCCCTTTTGGCATTAATTATGAAACAATCAACAATTTATTTTATATTTTTTTACACTTTTCTTATGCGTATTTAGGCTTTGAATGTTGCTGTCTTTATCTGTAGCTGTGCTGTGTGTGTGTCGTCTGTGTCTGTCTCTTTCTCGCTGCTGTGCGGTAAATTGTATGCGACATAAGCTTCGGTTTATTCCTTATCCTCTTCTGTTGTTGTTGCCTCTTCGCCGGAAGCGTATGTTTGATAAATTCTTTGTGTCATTTTTCATTTTCATTTTCATGTTGCGCACATTGCCATGATAACTGTTGATAACCGGGAACCAAAGCTAATTCTCTACTACTGCTAACGCTCTCTTTCTTTCCCTCTCTCTCTCTCTCTCTCTCACTCACTCTCTGTCTCTCTCTCTCTCTCTCTCTCCCTGTACTTCGTTCTCCACTCGTTTTCTAACTCTCCAGTTGCTTAGAGAAATTTTAAATTAGTTATGTTTGCCAAAAGCCCCAAAAAGCGGGATGCGTTTTTGCGCCATCATCATCATCCTCATTACTCATTACTCATCATCATTAACATTAATGATCATCATATGGCTTGGGGGCCTCGACATAATCAAGTTGTTAATTTATGAACAGCCGGATAAGCTGTTCTCTATCTCTCTATCTCTCTCTCTCTCTCTCTCTCTCTCTCTCGCTCTGCTGGTGTTGCAGCTGTAAGTCGCTGTTGCATGGCAATTGTTGCCCCACCAAATTGTGTCGCCTTGGCCAGAATGTCGAAAGCAAAAGGTCAATTTGCCAAAAATTTGCCAAGGTTTTGGCCAATGGCTTTGGCTTTTGGCTCGTAAATCTTTTACCAAATCTCTGGCAATGCCAGCCCAAGAAATATATAATCAGCAAGCGAAAGAGTGAGTGGGCAAAAGGGAGAGAGTTACATAGAATTGGCCAAAGAAAATGGGAAGCAATTGATGACCAGCCAAAAAAAAAAAAAAGAAGCACGACTAATGCCAAACAGCACCCAACCACCCAAGCAACCACCCAATGAGCCACTGAGCTTCACATAGCATTAAATATTCATTTGAAGAAATTTGTAAAAACTTGAAAAATTGCCAGAGGAGAAGGAGACAGAGAGAGAGAGAGAGAGAGATTGAAAGAGATAGAGATAGAGATACATTCGATTTGCGATTTGCAATTTGCCGAGTTGAGTTTACTTATGACCACAGCAATTGTTAGCTGCTGACAGCTTGGAGTAATCGCTGCAATCGGTTTGCCACACCAAACAGATGTTGATGCTGATGCTGATGCTGATGCTGATGTTGCACATGCCTCAGAGTAGTAGAGCCCCGTGCAACTGGTTGTTTGCACACCTATCGAAGTTTGCTCAGGCATCAGAAAGAAGCCTTAATTTATGCAACGATTTTGTTGCGAAAATGAAACGTGTTTATCAGCACAGGCAGCAAAACAGCTGCCGCACAGACATGCCCCAATCTCCCTCCATTTCCGCCCTCTCATCCCGTCAAACAAAATTCCAAGTAATTTCAAGCAAGCATCCCCATGTGACCATCCACAACACTTAAGTTCTTGCTATACCCTAGACATTGGGAAGGTGTTTGTGAAAAGTTACTGAAAGCATATTAATGATTGATCAAACAAAACTTTACAACTGTATAGCATTGATAAACAACTACAACTACAACTACATATATATATATATATATATATATATATATATATTGTATATATATGCTTAATATAATAAATATTTAAGAGCATTCGTTGGATAAACATAAACTTTTATGACAGAAAATATGGAGACAACAGGAATGAGACTCTGGCTTACAACTGCTTGCTACGGGGTATCTCTTAGGCGAGCAGACTCATTTTTTGCTTCTAGCTGTATAAAGTTAAACATATTCTACCTGTATTGAATATATAGTATGTTATAAAAATCAGTTGATAAACAAAAATGTTATTACAGAAATCGTTAGTGTGACTCGCTTATCACAATTAAATCAAGTTATTTCTAAGCTAACTATAATCAATTACAGAGTATTACTAAGTTCATTTTGTGCATTTCTCAATTGGTCTGAGCAACTTTTTGTTTGCCACTTATCATCATTTACTTCACTCCAACAATTTGCGCGCTAATTGCCCCGTGTGCAAATCTGTATCTCAGAAAAAGGGGAAAGTGAATGGGGCGTGGCAATAACAAAAGCGTTTTATGCATACATTAAAAAAAAAAAAAAAAGAAGAAAGATAAATACATAAAACATTGAAATCGTTGTTGAAATGTTTTGCATATTTTGGGCGCATCATCGTCTGGCTGAACATCAAATTAAGGCAAAAAGCAGATGCTCCCCAAAAAAAAAACAAAAGGAGAAAAGTCGGGAAAAAGGAAAAAACTTCATTAAACAATGTAACAATAACAGTTATTTTCACTCACCACGCACACACACACACACACACACACACACACACACACACACACACACACACACAGCTTAAGCACAAGATTTATATTCATTTTACACCTGTGGCGCTTCAATTTCTCTTATGCTCATCAAAATTGCTGCGTTAGCAGTTCTGGTTCATCTGCCCAACCCCACCTCCCTGTATCTCTCTCTCTCTCTTTCTACCACTCTCTGCCTCTCTCTCTCTCACTCTCTATCTCTCTGTTGTGCTATGTTACGAGTGTCTGGGGTGGCTGTGCATGCAAACAAGCTGAAAATTCATTAAACTCAGGCAATAAATTCTTTTAATTGTTTTCTTTGGCGTTTTTCACCTCATTGCCTTCCTGCCAAAGGGCTGCCAACTTGTGCGAAACGAAGTCATGCTTTAACTAACCGTTAACTAAGTCATGACAAAAGCTAATTGCTATAAGTTTGTTACATTTTTCTTGTCGCATTAATTCCTCATAAGATTTAAACAAATTGCAATTTTATGCTTTCAAAAAATATAAAGAAATCACTTTGAATTCTGCAGTTGCATTATGTGCATATATATCGTAAAAATATTTGAAATGTATGAGTTAACTATATTAATTTCAACACCAAGAACTGTGCATTAACAATTGTTAAAGTTTCTTACTTACTACATATTAACATTACCTCAAACGTTATAGGGTATAGTGTGTTGAGCATTACGAATATGTTTCATTCGACTTGGCATCTCTTTGACGTGGTCATGGGATGCAGAGATACCTGTACGATTCCCACATCAATTACCAATTCCCTCCGTACCCCAACCCCCTTTACATGTGCTTGCTTTGCTTCAGCCATTAATTGCTTTCAGTTTGGCAATAGCTCTAAGAGTGAAGGCACAAACGAAGAAGAAGCAGAGCAGCAGCTGCTGCTTAAACTGTATTTAATTACTGGAACGAACCTGTGGCAGGTTGAAGCTGCAAAACTTTGACAGTTGCATCATTAATAGAAAAATGTTTGGCCAAGGTATGGGGTATTCAGTTTTAGCTAATGAACTCAACAAGCAGACTGTCAAAAGCTTAACTAATGCTCTGCCCCTCTCTCTCTCTCTCTCTCTCTCTCTCTCTCTCTCTCTCTCTCTCACATTGTATATGTCTCCTTTTCTCTTACAACTTATTCACTCTTTCTATTTTTCTTTTACAGGTGTCTACGCCATCGATTTGTTTCATGTTGTAATTCGAGTACTTTCGGTAAGTAGCTAGAAGTTTTTAGTATAAGAAATACCCTATATTATGAATTTGTCTCCCCTCTTCACCTAACTCTCGTGTTTATCATATGATCGCTATGAAATTAATAGAATACACAGATGAAATCAATATGTTGCTATAACTAAGAAACTAGAGCTGTAGATTTCAAAACTTAAGTTCAAAATGAATGCAAAACAACAAGAATATTAAGAGAAAAAAATTATATTTTAGCAAGAAATGATTAGGAGAGAAATGAACCGAAATCATATGAACTGCATAGGCTCAAAAATTGGTTGGTTGGTTGCACTTCCTTCCCTACATTATATACAGGGTATGTAAAATAAATTTGGCATACGACTAAGTAACTAAAACTCTGAAAGATACTAAAGCAAAAGTTGCAGGCAACAGGAACAAATAAAATAAAAATAAAAAAAAGAAAACAATGATGCAGAAGACGAAGAAGTGCTAAGAACACAAATGGAAAATGCAAGCAAAAGGCAAAATGGGATGAAAATGTGATCATTGGGGATACGGAATTTGGATTTGAGTTTGGATTTGAATTTGTATTTGAATTTGAATTCAAATTTGCATTTTTCTCTGTTTGCAATTTGTGTGTGTGCAACAACCAAATTTGCCAAGTTGAAAGTGCAAAGGCTGAATGAGTAAAATGCGGAGAGAATGAGTTGAGAATGGGAATGAGAAAGAGAATGCGAATGTGAATGTGAATGTGTCTGAACAAGGTTTCCCATTGAGTTTTTGTATTGTTCTTGGACTTATGTTCGCCTCAGATAACAACACCAGCATATTTCGTGTAGAAATTGCAGTGAAAGTTGAGTGGGAGGTATAGAATCTCTACTGTAACTTTATGCTTAGCTATCGGGGTCACTTCGGTTGACCCAACAAAGAGGCCAAAATAGGCAGAAAGAGGAAAAAGGGGAGAGACAGAGTGAGAGAGAGAGAGAGAGAGCCCTTTGTAATCCAACTGAAAACTGGATTGCAGTTTAGTCAAAACGTTATTATAAGAGAAATTGCATAGACTTACGAGACTTCTCTAATGTTTGCTCTGTATGAGTAGATTTCCTATGAATGATTCGAATAGATAGGAGATTCAATTATCCAAATTAAATGCGGCATGTAAAAGACTAAAACAAGCAGACGATGTTCGAAAGGTTCATCAAATTGACAATGGTTCAACTTTAAAATGGAAATGATATGAAAACTGAAATGCAAAGGGAAACTCAATAAACTGACCTTGTTTTGGCCCACAAATTGGGTAGAATTTAGACATCGAATGCAACGAAATGGGAATGGAAAGAAAAACAATGTAAGCCACTTTGCTATCTTACAATAATCTAAGCTCTTGGAACATGATTCAAATAAGAATTAGCCTGAATTACAAGCAAAGTGAAACGGGAACAATGATAAAATGGATCGATGTGAGCATAAAGCGAAATAAGAATGGAATATGAAATGCAATGGGAATGGTATAAAGTATGTGCGAATGTTACAGAGTGGAATGAAGTGGCATTAGAACACAGAAAAATGAGAACAATGTGAGAATGGCACAAAATAAACTCCTTAAAAAATATGCAGTCAATAGAAATTTTGGAATTGTTCCAAAGAACAATTACAGCTTAAGTGGAACAAAGTGAGAATGAAACGAAACAACATTTTAAACATATCTTAAAGTATAAAAAATATAATACTTGCTATCAACAATTTATTAAATTGAACATATCAAGATAAATGGAAAGTCAATTGCAGTTAGTTAGGTACAAAATGGCAATGAAACAAAATGAGATTTCAAAGTATTCTTTGTTTGATTAAATGTTTGTAAAATGGAACAAAGTGAAAATGGAACAGTCATATTGCAGACCTCTTGTTATATATGAAAGCATAGGTAAGGCGTTTTATAATTACAGCAACGACCTACTTTTTAGCCAATTAAAAAGAGGCCAAGATGAATGGAGAATGATTCGAAGTGAGAATGGAACAAAGTGAGATTGACAAGGGAACATTTTAATCACATTTAGCGTACATCAATGTCAGGTGTGACCTTTAGTTACCAGACAAAGTGCACCAATTAAAAGTGTTTCGAGCTGCCAGTAGAATTAACTGGACGTCTTAATCGGGGAGAGAGGAAGCGACAGCGTGAGAGAGAGAGAGAAAGACCGAGTAGAGCCCGGAGTCTGGTATCAGTTAGCTTTACTGTAACTTTAATGGTTACGGTAACGGTAACTGGCTGCTTCTCCATATAGCATTAAGCCATGGCCCATAAGCTGCTCCGCCCCATACATAAAGATATCTCGATGCGTCTTGACCATTGCCGAGTCACGGAAAAGGAGGAAAGACAGATAGCAGGAAAGGCAGGCAGGAGGAAATGTGGAAAGGGATACAAGCCAATGCAGGTAAAGACAAGGTTAAAGGGGGGACAATGCTGTGGCTCAATGCTGAGCCATGGGCATATGTTGCTCATCTTATGCGTTTGTCCTGGCAGTAAGCTACACGTGCAACATGCAACATACAACGTGCAACTTGCAACTTGCAACAGCAGCACCTGGTGCTGCTTAAAGTTTACGCCAGCATTAAACCTTTACTCCTTACAACTTACGCTTTCCCCCATCCATCCTTTGGCGTTGCCTGTCCCATTGACCGTGCCGCACTTCCGGTCGTCGTTGCAACAACGTTTGACATTTTGCAGCTGCTCAACAAGACCCGGACACGGGCACAGTCAGCGGCGAGAGGCAAGAGACCCGAGCTTGATACATGAAAGACCAGAAAGACGTGGAATGCTGCCATGCCACGGTCCACTTGATTTCTGTGTCAGGCGTTGTGCACTTCCTTCGTTTCGCCGGCTTTTCCGCTGTCGCCATTCATTTCAGGAAATGCATTTCGTCAGCGTTGAATGAAAATGAAATTGCCAATTTTACTATGGATGAGGACCAGGCAACGATTGCGACAGGTGTGCTGTGCCACATCCACAGCTCCAACTGATTTTGTAAGCTCTCAATGTGTCCTTGGCATGTGACTGCTGTGAGGGGTTAAAGCTGAAGCTGAAACTGAAGCTGAAGCTGAAACAGGAACAGGAATAGCACAGTTGCCTGGACAGCAACAGCATCCCAATCCCCTTTTGTGGCTTTACAAGACCAAAACATGACACTTATTCGATTCAAAGTTGAGGATAAGAAAGAGTAAGAACTTTAAATGTCGCTAGACTTGATTAAGTTGGTAAAATGAGACGGGCATGGGAGTAGGCTAAAGGAATGTTGGATTAGTGAGATGTCCTTGCTAGGATCGATAGAACCTTGAGATGACTTTAGAATTTCAAATGATTCTTAACTTGATAAGGATGGTGAAGAGAGACGATGAAGTACGTTATAGGGATATGAAGTTGGAGAGACGTTGGATGATTAAAAGAGTCGAAGATAGATGTATGTTAAAGGAGTGCGAATTGGGAGAAATGCCCTAGCTGAGATCGATAGATTACTGACTTGCTTCGGATGGCAAAAAGAGACGAGAATGGATGTCCTTGGTAGAGTCAATAAATCTCTAAGATGCCTTTAGGACTTTTCATGTTGTTCAGACTTAAGGTAACTGCTGATGAATAAGTTCCAGTAACAGGTTCATCTCCAGATGATCTTTCCGATATAGCTCCATCTTAGACCAATTTGACTTACAAATCAAAAAGTAGTTGCTCTCCTCAACACGGACACAAACACGACAATCACTTGAAGAAACTCGAGAAACTCACGTAACTACATTGTAGCTGCCAGCTATGACAATGCAATCAACTCACACACACACACACACACACACACAAAAAAGCTAACTGCTACAAAGCCGCAGGTCCAGTTATGAGGGAGAACTTCGATAAGCGGCAACTACGTGAATCAACTTGTTCAAGGAAATGAAAGCCAAACAAAAATGCCAGCGAAATGAAAACAGTTTACTTTATCGGATGTGCTATAGGCGAGCTGAGGGATGCTTCTGCAGTGTTATAGACCCCCTAACAAAGCCAATACGATGTGTACCAAACTCTCACCAACCCCAACACCTCCCACCGCCTCCCCACCCCGCAATTCACCAAACAAAAGCCTTGCAAAATTATGTCAATGGCGTCGTTTTGTTGGCGCCATTATCGCCAGCTATTTCCACACTTCAAGCAGAGACAGCAAGAGCAAGAGAAAGAAAGAGAGAGAGAGAGAGGCACAGACAGATACAGTAAGTCGAAGGAGATGAGAAGGAGAAGGAGAAGAAGAGAGAGACAGCAGTCGGAGACAATTCCCCCCTTAACAAAGTTGATGCGTTCGTTGCCTATCAAAACCAAAATTGAATACAAAAATCTCATCAAAAATCGATTAGAGAACGGCACTGCTAAAGGTGTAGGCAGGGAAAGAAGAAGCAGCAGCAGCAGCAGAAGCTGGAGGGTTTCACTTGATGTTCATGGGGAACCTAAAGCAAAGCTGCAGTAAGTAGTTTATACGGCAGCACGCCTCGTGTTAATAAACGAGTTTTCATCGTCTCGTTGTTCAACCTGTCGCCATCGTCATCGTTATCGTCATCATCATCATCATCATCATCAGCATCAGCGCCATCGTCATCGTTATCGGCCGGCCAATTTCAGCAGCAAAGGAAAGTGAATGGCATTAATAATGACGTCGAATGCAATTTGGGAAATTAAAATCAAAGTAGTGTAAACTTTTGCCGCACCTCAAAGACACCCCCTACCCGACTCCCGACTCCTGACTCCACCCCTTCCCTGTTAGTCAAACGGTCCACAACCTCCTGGCCCTACCACCTGTTCGCCTTGGTTCATTGTTGGCAGCATTATCAGTGACAGAATCATATTTGTGGCTTGGCTTTGGTAAACTTTGTCCTACCTCAAACAATAATGATGATGATGATGATGATGATGATGACGATGGTCCTGACACCGCATGGGAATTGAAATGAAAGCGAAGTATTCATTTGTGAAATTAATATAAACTACAGACTTAGTTTAGTTTTCCACTTGTGTGAGTAGTGTGAACTCACCTGCCGACTACACCTGAGCACATTCATGTTAAGCTTGCCTTTGTGGTGCCAATATGAAGGCCACAAAATACTTCTTAGATTGCAAAATGCGAATACAGTCCACAACAATAGATTAGCAACAGTTAAGGAAGGAACTGCTTAGATGGATTAGTTAGAGTGAGACAAGTTTTCTATATTTTTACACATTTTCTTTCATTATTAAAAATATATCTTTGCTGGGAATTGTAAAGGCAACAAATGTGCATTTCTTAAATATAGAGAAAAATGTGAAAAGTTTCGAAAAATGTATA
This sequence comes from Drosophila funebris, assembly GCA_018901825.1. NCBI lineage: Eukaryota > Metazoa > Arthropoda > Insecta > Diptera > Drosophilidae > Drosophila > Drosophila funebris. The sequence continues at coordinate 11,622,227 of JAEIFK010000454.1, read as the reverse complement.
TAAACTTGACAATGGTAAGAGTGCTCAGTTAACTTCTAAGAGTCTGAAGGGGTGATACTGAATTGGATGGGATCTTCTTCGAAGAAAGACACACACACCTCCGAGACATTCCCAATGAATCGTCGAAGTTCCAACACACAAATAATCCATCTCATTAAACCAAATTTTTCTTCGTTTTTGGCAATTTCTTTACATTATTAAGAAATGTACGTTTGTTGTCTATAGAATTCTCAATAAGTGTACATCTTTAATATTGGAAAACGCAGTAAAATGTACACAAACTTCGTGGCGGAATGAGGGCTTAAGACCTCTGATGACTGGTCCCTTCTGCTGACTGGTGATCAACGTAGAGTACAAACGACAAGAGCAACATGGCTAACATTTTCAGAGTAGTTTCGTTATAAAATGAACGCACTAAGACTTTGGCTTTTGGAAAAGCTCCACACTCCACACAGATTGCACAACTGTGAATGCTAAAGCTTACCCATTTAAGGGACATGGAGCACTATCGATTCGGATTGAACTCGACAGAACAAAAAAGAAGCCCTAATACCGCATTCGCAAACAAAGTTTGTGCCCAATAACAAAATAGCACTACACTCTGAAGGTGGTACAATTGGTTGGAGAACTCTTTCGAAGCCTAAGCTAACCCATTAAAGGGATATGCAACTATATTGACTTGGCTTAAGCTCAATGAATGCTCGAATGTATGAATAGCAGTTACGAGACTTTAGCTGTATTGACAACCATTGAATGTTGCCTCCCCAAAACATATGAGAGTTGTCACCCTCTTCTAACTGTTGGCTGCGCTTTAAGCAACACCAGCAGCCCCCCCCCCTCGCCACCCTTCCACACACCCTCCCTCTCCACCGGCGAGTAAATGTCATCTTCAGTTTGAGCTTTGATGCTTTTGGGAAGCAATTTAAATGTTCGACCCGCTCCGTCAAAAAGTGCACTTTTTCTTTTTTGGGCAGCAACCCTTCGCCACCCTCCACAACGTACAGCAACAATCCCCAACCCTTAAATCCCTCTACCACCGCCCCTGGCCCCCTTGCAGGTCTATGCTCTATGCGGTATTTACCAATGCACACAGAGGGCAAAAACAAAATGTGTTTTGTCAGTGACATGAAAATCAACTGAAGCGACGCGAGCGATTTACAGTACGAGAACGATTGCCAGCAGATATGACTCGAATGGTAGAAGATGGGCGGTGGACGGTGAGCGGTGGGCGGACGAATGCGGAGCGTAGTGGAAGAGGGTGATAAGGGGAGGATTAGAGGCGGAGAGTGAGAGAGAGAGAGAGAGAAGGAAGCTGAAATGTAATGCCGTTGGGTGGCGTCAAGTTGGGCGTTTCTATAAACTGTTTGACACATGGCACACACACACACATACACACGCACATGCATTACACATGTCCTGTCTGTACCTACGCCCACTTGCAAGGCGTGGCATTTGCTTGGAGACCTGGGAACAGGACAACTCAATTAAGCATGCACAATGCACACAAAATTTCGCTTGCTATCTCCCCAACTCTCAATAACAAACACTCCCCATTCTCACACGCTCTCTTCTTCTCCCACTCTGTCTCTCTCCCTCTCTCTCTCTATCCCTTCTCTCACTCCCTTTCTCTTAGACGTTCTGTCGTTCTGTGGGTCGCTTGGGGGAATTTCAATGCATGCTGCAGTCGAGCGTCAAATAAAAATACCAACAAAAATACTAGCAAAATTATGCTATATATATATATATATATAAATATACCATATACACAAAAAAAGAGAAAGACATTTTTATATTTCAGTCACATAAATTTCCATTGATTTTATTTGTTGCTACGTGTCACTTGCCAGACCTGCAAAAGTTTTTCATTCCTTGCTTCTATCTTCCTCTTATATTTTCTGCCATTTTCCAACACTTCTTAGATGATTGGAGTGTCAGCATTTTAATGTGAGAAGGCACTTAAGGTAGTTGACATATGAGACAGTATCTCTATGATATATATATATATATATATATATATATATAAATATATATAATTATAATAGATAGTTTCATCTATTTTTATTCCTATTCGATGGAGTTAATCCGACTGTGGCAAACCCTGTACATATACATACTATATAAAAGCAAATTGTCAAAGCATGCTTAAATGTATTAAATTTAGGTTTATATGTATATTGTCTTCTTCTTTCTTTGACTCGTTGAGTAAAATTATTTTTTGAATAGCTTTTGATTTTATTAACCGATTATGATGAAACTTTCAGTGTAAATCAGGACGATGATATGTTTTATGCGTGCTTAAACTTAAAGCATATAACATCTGCCTGTTATGCACATTTTCCTTTCGACAAATCTATTAGACTCCTTTTACTTTCAAAGCACAGGGTCTTAAAACCAATCGAGGCATTCTTTCGAATAGAAAAATACAGTAAAGCAAGCTCAGAATTAAGTATTCACTGTACTTTTGCTCTTATTTTTAAATTCATCTCCCCCCTCTCTCTCTCTCTCTCTCTCTCTCTCTCTCTCTCTCTCTCTCTCTCTCTCTCTCTGTCTCTCTCTCTCTCTCTCTCTCTCTCTGTCTGTCTCTGTCTGTCATTTAATGCTCTGTATTTATTCATGTTTATTTATTTAATGAATGGCAAATGTATTTGTTGAAATGTTTGCACACATTTTACGCATATAATTCCCCGCTTTGGTCCAAAAATGTCGCTCTTTGTCAGCTTTGTCAGCTTTGTCAGTTTGTCAGCTTTTGTCATTATCGCATTTTGCTATTGTGTCATTTTGTCAATTTTGTCAGTATTTGTGTGTTGCTGTTGCTGTTGTTGTTGTTGTTGATGCTATTAATATTGATTTATTGGCGTCACGCATTGTGCATTGTTTACCACAGTATTTGACCTTTCACAAGCCTCGTTTCTGCCCCACACATTTGTCTAACATTATTTTGGCAGCAATGTGTAAAAAGTCAGCAACGAACGCTCCTTCGTCTCTCCTTACCGCAGAGCGCAGAGGGAGCTGCCAGGCCATAGACCCTGACGCATAATCAATCAATGAAAATCGATTTGTTGTTGAGCGCAATCAACGGGCCAAGAGATTAGAGAGAGGAGGCAGGCATGGAGCTGACTTGGCTGTCACACACACATTAGACCTTTTCCTCCCCTGCCAGACGGTAGTCAGGTGGTGTTGGTAAGGGGCTGGTGGGAGGGGGACAACCCAATCTTTTACCACCCACAGACACTTAAGTAGGCAGCGTCGTTGTCATCATCAACGTACATTGTCGCCCCGTTCATTGAACTGCCAACTCCTGGCTGACTGTGTCTTCTTATTGTCTTCTTAATTTTTGGGGGGGTTGCTTAAGCACTGCACCCCCCCTCCCCCTGAGATTAGACACCCTTGTGTGCTGCATGTGTCACATTGTCGATCTAAAAATACAACTTTTTGCAATTTGCTAAAACATAATAAAAGCAAAGCAAAGCTACAGAGGTTTGTCTATGACTCATCGACCTGACATGCAATATGGGACGCCACTGTACGGTACAGTAGAGTCCGCAATAGCAACTAACAGAGTCTATTAAGGTGACCAGCCACTTGACTCGCTATAATTGAGCTTTACTGTTATTGTTGCTGTGGGTGTGGTTGTTGTCGTTGTCGTTATTAGTGCTATTGTTTTTGTTGTTGTTATTGCTGTGGATGTTGTGGATGTTGTTGCTGTGGATGTTGCTGTTATTGCTGCTGTCGCTGGCTTAACGCTAAACGTTTTGTGGTCTGCCGCATGTCACCAAAAGCCTCTTACCCTAAGCACATATAGAGTAAAATAGAGAGGGAGCTAGACTGTAGGAAAGAGAGACTGAGAGGGAGAGAAGGAAAGAGGGAGAGAGAGAAAGAGAGGGAGAGGTAGAGGAAGAAAGTGGGTGAGAAATAGAGCAGGAGTCAGCACCAACTGTTGCTGCTGACGGGCAAATAACATAGACACACACACACACACACACACACACACACATGTATGTTTATGCTGTGCATATGTGTGTGTGTGTATGTGTGTGTGCCTTAATGACCATAATCCCAGCTCATAAAGTATGCAATGGCTCGTTTTAGCAGTTAGCAGCATGTCGTACAACAATTTGGCAGGCATTGTCTATCATTTATGAGACAGAGAGATGCACAGAATGACAGTGAGAGAGAGAGAGAAGGATAGAGAGAAAGAGAGAGAGAGTAGAACTGAATGCCGCTCCCAGGTCAACAACTTATATGCAACCTCATGTTCATTAGTTTGCAATTTGCAATCTGCATAAATATTTCACCTCAAATGAAATAATAATTTGTTTTATTTTCAAAATTATTTGTATCAAAAAAGTCGTAAAACCAGTTGAATTATTATTAAAAATATTTATACAGAATTATCAATATTGATTAAAACCATGATAAAAATATAATCTAAGCTAAATGCTTTATAAATTGAACAAATTAGCAATAAATTTACAAACTCAGTCGTAATTGTAGACCCATTTGTTCCTATCGTAGTCTTAGTATTAGCTGTCTCCGGCTCAATCAATGTCTAAATCTCACTCGCAATATCTAACTCACACTGAATCCCAGTCCTTAAGACAGCCTAAGTCTCTATTGAAGTTTTAGCATCAATTAGAATCAATCTGAATCAATCAGTTGAAGACGCCGTTTTATGCAAATCTACACTAATTTCAAATCAAGTCCAGAGAAAAGATAAAGATAAAAATAAAAATAAAAATAAGTAAAGCTGGTGAAAGTTGAGAACTGCAATTGCTTGCGCAACTCCAGAAATTCATAAATAACACTATTACAAATAATACTAAGATGATCAAATGTATTAACAATAAGAAACAACTCAATAGTAAGCAACGCAGTCAAGCTAACCCGACTGGGAGAGACCCTGTACTCTGGCCAGAAGCTGCATTGAATTGTTTCTTGAATAACTTCTTAGTTTATTATCCGACAAACTGATTAAAAGTATTAACTATAAGAAACAATTAAGAGTAAACGTTTCAATGCAGCTAACGCGACTGTGTTGGACCCTGTACTGCATACAAATGTTTCTTGAATAGCTTCTTAGTTTAGTATCCGTTCTTAATGAATTTTAAGATGCTGGATGAATATACAGAAAGTATATATTTATAGCTGAAAAGATGCCTTCGTATGTCTATTACATACGTTACGTACATTATGCCCCATTTGGCGCGACTTCAACAAGTACAGGGTATTAGACCACATTGAGGAACTACGAGTAATCGACTAATGGCTCTGTATACTTCAACTACATATATTTGACAACTCTTAAAAGATGGTGTTGCAAGCATTATTGACTTTGGGCTTGTTGCTGAATTGGTAACAATTGAACACTTGAACACTTGAACGCTTGAACACTTGAGGCAACTTTCATCTCATTTTCCATGTTATATTTTATGGCGACTGACAGCACTTCGATTGGCCCGACCAATTGCCGTTGCGCAGTTTGTTGTTGAATTTGTCTATTCGCTGTAGATAGCAAAGAGTGCAGTTTTTGCCACACTTGCCACAGTTGCCACAGTTGTTGCCGGTGCCCGTTGCATAAATCTTGGTATCCGGTTGGCCAGCCACAGTTCCTTTTGTCTGTTGGCTGCTTCTAACTGAGCTCAAGTCTTTGCGTTTGGCCTCTTGGACGCACTGTATCTGCCCTCTTGGCCATCTTCTTATGCTTCCTCTTCAACTCGTGCTTCTTTATTTATGCAGCGCGTGTAACAATGCCCATATATCTTGGCGCCGCCTTTCTCAAATCCAACTCCTTCATCTTGCTCTCCCACTATATTTCTCCTCCTTCGTCTACCTCTCTTCCCCCCTTTGCCTGCCTACATATAAATAACAAGAGAGATTGCTTTAATGAAGCATGCTCCACTGAAAGATACTTCGCATTTAGTTAAAGTTTAGCTTAACAAAAGAAACATTTTTGATGAAGATTCCTTCTCGTTGTTTCCATTGGAATCGTTATGAAATTTTCAGAATTTGTTAGTTAAATATTAAGATATATATTCACAAAAAATCAAGTTGTCAGTTTTAGCTATAGAAACATAAATTGGTTATATGCTAACTATAAATACTTGAAATTGAAGTTGGACATACCTTAAAATATATGAAAACCCTAGAATATCTGTCTGTCTTAATATATTTTCCATATGTTCATTACTTATGTCATTTGCTTAGGCAAACTTAGTCACAGAATTTACACTCCGATTATTATAAAAAATTCAGAATATATTGGAAAAGTATTGAGATTTGCATATTCCGAAAATCAAATTGTTATCTCTCAAAACGCAAGTAGAAATGGGAAATATAAGAAGCAATACTTTATGATGATTACTATAATATGCAGAACTATAAATCGAACTACCTCGTCCACATTTCTTGCTCGACTGACAGCTTACTTGATCTAGTATTATCATCAGTTAATTGTAGAGAAAGTATTATGTTCTTTGATTTCTGTCAACTCGCTAGTCGAGCATACCCCATTTATGCATATGAGTGCGTGCGCTGCCATTGGAATTGAGTTTGAGGGCTTTTGCGGGTTCAGAATTTGAGTTGAAGTTTTTGGAGCTGCTGGCTTAAGTTGGAACTGAAGCTCCACTTGGTATTTGTTGTTGTGTATACGCCCCGTGCGGCCCGTCGACGGTGACGTTGACATTTCGAGTGTCATTTTGTTGCTTGGCTTCTAGCATTACTCCAGAACAGTTCTGACCTTTGCTTCAGTTTCGTATGCTAGTTTGTCTCTCTCTCTCTCTCTCTCTCTCACACTCTGGCTTTCTTTGTCTGTCTCCCTCTCTGCGTATCTCTCTCTTTATCTCTGTCTGTCTCGGCGTCTCTTTGCTCTTTGTTTCCTGGCTTTGTTTCCTTCGTTTGTTTCCATTTCGTGCAGTTTATTTTACTTACTTGGCTTCATTGTCGCTTTGCATTGCTTTGGCACGCATGCTGACGCCTACGCCATGCCACATTTTGTGGCAAGCGGAAACACATTACATACTCGGCAACTTGACAACAGCCGCAGCAGCAACAGCAACAAACAACAGCAACACAACAACAACAACAACGAGTAAGTCAACTAAGTCAACGTCTGGCGACAACAGCCGGAAACGGAAATAGAATAAAGTGGCTTTCTGGCTGATGTGTCGCCTCGACTCTCTCTCTCTCTCTCTCTCTCTCTTTCTCTGTGACTTGGCCTATTCGTTGGTGGTTTCATTTTTTAGTGGGTAACCACTTGAGCGGTTGCTGCTGTTATACCAATTCAGAACATCGCCTCGTCCAACATTTCATTAACTTTGAGCTATAGTTTCATGTTTTTAGAATGCTCCTCATGTCTTACGCCCTCCCTTCCTATTCCGCTTGTTGTTGTTGCCTCTCCACCAGCTTTCACTTTGGTTAATTGGCTGGACTGATGGCTCCAACTGCTGCTGTTGGTCCTCTCTCCTCTCTCCTCCACCTCCCTATCTCTCTCTCTCTCTCTGTTCTTTCTGCATTTCAAATCTAACTCCACAAGCTGAGAGATGAACCATAAACTGGGTCACAGAGCCCAGGCGCGCGCCTTCCTATGAGATTCTCACAATGTGCAAAGTCAATTTAAAGCTTTTTGGACTAATATAACTTTACTGTTTTGCTAAATATCGATCTATTTTATTATAGAACTCTTTGGTTCAGAGGAAACAAATGTAACAATTTTGAATTGAATCTATTTTCTAAAACTTTTGCGACTTTTTAGTATTTTTTCGCATTTTATTATGATTCTTAGGCTTGTCTAGGCTCATAAAATACCAGAAATAATGCTGAAAATACGAAGAGAAATTATAACAATTCGCACATATTACTATTATTCGGATTACTTAGCTACAATAAAATTCTGATTGAAAAAAAGGAAATACTAAAATATACTAAATGATGGTTAATATTAAGCAATAATATAAGAATATTTTACTTGTATTATTATTGAGTATATAGATGTTAATGTATTTTGTTATAGTTCTGCTGTATTTTTAAGTATTTTCTGTATTTTTTGTAGTATTTTGCCGCATGAAATCTACTAAATTAAATACTAAATAAAAATACAAGAAAACTTGCTTAGTGCTTAAAGCGCCTTAAATAGCCTGACAGCACATTTGGCAATCAATAGATCTTTTAGTAGATGGGTCAGTTGGTTAGGTGGTTCAGTGGTTGGGTGGTTCGGTGGTTGGGTGGCTGGGTGGTGCGAGTATTTTGAAAAGTTTGCTAAGCATTTGCAATGAAACAAAATGTTAATTCAAAACGTTTTTACTGCTCAAAATGGATAGACAAACTGGAGCAGAGCAACAACGGTAACAGCAGCAACAACAATGAGAACAACAACAACAACATTGAGAACAACAAAGCAAACAAACAGAATTGCAAGACGTCATTTAAAGTATTTGAGAATGAGTTTTTCATTTTTTGTTTTTGATTTGTTTTTTTTTTTTTCTCTTCTTGGAAGGCGTGTCTTTTGGGCTGTAAGCATTGTGCTAAAATCGCAGTAGAATTGAACAACAACGAACGAGAGAGAGAGAGAGAGAGTGAAAGAGCAAGCATTTGGCAGACAACAATTGGCCTAAAACATACAACAAACGCGCCGAAACGTGACTCGAATAGCATTTCAATGATTGAACGACAGCAATGAAACCGAATTAAAACTGCCATGAAGTGTGGGCTCCTACACACACACACACATATATACGTAGCTAGTATTTAGTATATGTGTGCATGCGTGTATCTGTTGAGGGGTGGGAGGGGGGGAGGGGTTGGCAATTTGAGCAGGGTGCACAAGGGGAAGAACTCCAAAACACATTAGTCTAGTGCTTCGCTTCGCTAGCCATAAAGCTTTCACTCTCTTCTCCTCACAACCCCTTCTCTCTGCCTTTGCCTCTGCCTCTGCCTCTCTCTCTGTATGCCAATATATATAGTACACTATGCTACACAAATATAGTATACACTATGCATATAAACTGACTGTCAGTGAGTAGTGGAAGAGGGAGGAAAACTTTATGGATTGCATGCGCTTTAGTTGTGCTACAGCTGCAACCCCACTGATAATGGACTGACAGCTCCCTCTACCTCTCCCCACTCCCCCCTCCTAACCAAACTCCTCACCGCCTCCTTCCTGTACACTTAGCTGGTTGTGCTAAAAGTTTGAGCGCTATCAACTTAAATGCTTCAAGCTCAACGAGCAAAAAAAAAAAAAAAAAATTGCGAAGAAGAAGCAAACGAAATGGAAGGCATTATGAAAATGCTGAATGTAGCATTCGAAAATTTTAAATATGCATTAAGCCAATGAAAAGTTGCGTCATGAAACCCGCTTAGCACGCACATGTTCACAGATTGAGGACAAGGGCGGAGAGTGTTACGGGGATACGTAAATCCGCCTATGTCTCTATGTGTGTGTGTGTGTGTGTGGTGATAGCTACAACACTTTATCGCCTAAAACACACGCACTGCGACTTAAAGACAGCCCCCAAAATTGCAAACAGATACAATGTCAGTTACAGGTAAGGCGAGAGTGAGAGTAAGAGAGAGAGAAGGAGAGAGAGAGAGATTGAGAGAGTTAGAGGCAAATATTTGGCAAATAATATAAACAGCCTTAGCTGAACATACAAGTATAGCAAGTTGCAGTAATGGACTGCAATATACCCTGCTGCTCATATGGCGCAGCTAAAATACGAAGAGTTTGCAATTATATTTATACGATAGTTAAGCGATAGTTTTGCGATAGCTTTAGCGTTTGCTTGAGCATTATTTACTTATACTTTAAGCTTTTTGAGCTTTTTCTCATTTGTTATCACTCCTCAATAGGCAATTGCACGATAGCTCAACAATAACGATAGTTTCAGCAACATTTGTCATCTCTAAATTGCTGCATTTCCCTGCCTTTTGCTTTCTAAAACAAACTATCTAATGTTACTTTATACATATAGTATTTCTATTAAAACTTGTGCAAACATATTGAACTCCTCTCTTTAATTGTATTGCATAATTCTAATTATAATAATTTAATTCTGATACAATTATAATATTTAAACTTTAAAAGCTTCAGTTATTATCATTTTTATCTTGAACAAATTCTGCAACTTTTGCCTCTTATAATCTCAGAGCTCGACAGATGCAAGCGGCTTAAGCAGGGAACAGAGAAAGCTATTAATGTTAGCCTAAGATTACTTGTGATTGACACAGATCGCAGTTGACTCCTGCGGCAACCACTTTGACCCACATTCCACTTACCCAAGCATAGGGTATCACAAGGGAAAGAGACCTGAGCAAAGCAGAGAGAATTCACCTGATTTTACGAGCAATTGAAATAAATAAGGATAAAAAAAATAAAAAAAATCCAAGAAACAAGTAAAATGAAACGATTCACACAAATCAGGGGGAAAAAAAGGCGACGTTTTAATTCTTTCTCTCTCACGCACTTAAATTTTCCCTCTATCTCTCACACTCTCTCGCTCTGTCTTACTTTTTTATCCTTTCCTTTGCACGATTGAGCCTAAGCCTTTTTTTTTCCAGGCGATTCAAAAGAATAAGGCAAGAAGAAGAAGCAGCCGCTAAAGCCGCTTACAGATTTTGAGTAATTGTGCGCATTTATGTGTGTGTCTGTGAGTGTGTGTGTGTACATGTGTGTGTGTGTGTGTGTGTGTGTGTGTGTGTGTGTGTGTGTGTGTGTGTGTGTGTGTGTGTGTGTGTGTGTGTGTGTGTGTGTGTGTGTGTGTGTTCTGTGTGTGAGTGTGTGTCTGTGAGTGTGTGTGTGTACATGTGTGTGTGTGTGTGTGTGTGTATGTACATGTGTGTGTGTGTGTGTGTGTGTGTGTGTGTGTGAAGCATTGGGGCAATTTCACATGGCACCGTAAACATTTATTTTTGAATCGATTAAAGAAAAGTTGCAGCTTCTTCTTCCCAATCCTTTTCCCACTTTATCTTCAGCCTCGGTTCTTCTTCTTCATCTTCATCATCTTCTTCTTCGTCATCATCATCGCCTCTTTCTCGCCTTCTCCTGCATCCACTTTTTGTTGATAGGACTAAGCCTTTGATGAAAGTCTTCGGTCGTTTGCACTTGTTATTTATGTACTATACCTATACTGAACTGATTTTATTAATGGATTCCTGGAACCGGCAAAACATTTCAACAACAATAATGTCTAACAACCACCCAGCCACCCATCTCCCCCTAACCTCAATACACACGCACACGCACACACACACACACACACACACATTTACCTGACCAGGCATGATTCATGCACACAAACAGTCAAATCACTCAGTCAGTGGGTTGATTAAACAGTTAGCTACTCAACACCTTCAACATGTTGTGTGGGTATATATATATATATATGAGTGTGTGCGTGTGTGTGTGAAGTAATAGGCTCTTACAGCATTTGAACCTTTATAGATAGCCCTGTCTATGGCTGTCAATCTTAATGTTCGTTATCGTTATCGCTTTCGATATAGTGACTTATCCGTTGATCTGCAACCAAGCGCAATATTAGGACCCTTCTCAACACTGTTCTTAAGTCTATGTAGTAGTAACAGAGAGAATCAACAGGAAAAGACAAGTTTTCGGTCACTTATAATTCAAAGCTTTTGCAAATTTAAAAGCTTCTTGTGATCGATCACGCGTTAAAGCTCACAAAGGTGAAACGAAGTTGAACTGATGTTTACAGATTATGTTATGCAGTGTAATGTATTTGCAATTTCCTTAAGATTCGCCTTCTCTTTTTGTCCTGCGAAGGTTTGTCACAACTTTTAGCACAACCCTTTCACACACGTACACACACACACACACACACACACAGAGAGAGAGACACGCACACACATGTCTACTGCTTCTACTTGCTCTCCTCTTGGACGTTTTGCTAGTTCCGTTGCTTGTCTGCGTCATGTTTCAACGTCGTCATTATGTGTATTTTCTTCTTCATCAACTTGTGTTTCTTGTTGTTGTTGTTGTTGTTGTTGTTGTCGTTGTTGTTGCTTTTTAGCATTTTGTTGCATGTTGCCATTTTCATAACAGTTAGCAGTTACTGTTATTGCTGTTGTCGTTAGCTCGCTTTTTTGTCAACGTTTCCCGCACGTCAGCGGCAACAACAACAGCAACAAGAACAACACTAACAACAACAACAGCAACAACAGCAGCAACAACAACAACAACAACAACTGCCACTGAATCCAACATCTTAGTCACTTTCACTTTTGCCATTAGACTCGTTTCACTTTGTGCTTTCGCTTCTCCTTAGCTCTCCATCTCTCCTTTAACTTGTTCCTCCGTTGCGGCTGCATCTTCATCTACTATGTTACCACTCGCTTCGTACTGTTACTGTCACCGTTGTCTTAGCCAAAATGGTTTTTAACCCAAATTGCAGCGTTTTCTCGTGCATTGCACTCAAATCCGCTTAGCGTGGCGATTCTTAACTGAGTAGCTTACCTCACGTTCCCCCCTCTCTCTCTCTCTCTCTCTCTCTCCCTCTCTCTCTCTATACAATACCCCGCTGCACCCTTGAGTGTTCAACTTAACACGTGGCGCTTATAAGTGAGTTTTAGCAGCTGATAATTAAAAAGGAACCGCTTAAAATATTAATACATACACATAAGTTGGTCATAACGCGTTTTTGCATACCAACTAGAGAAGGACCAAGCTTATCACATCGCCAATTCGTGACACGAACTGCGCAAGCTGATTAGATTACTTGAAAAGAGCATGAGAGTTAATATAGAGATGGGCTAAAGATCGGATAGAAATGAGAAATGAGATATGAGCTAGAGATGAGCTTGAGATGATAAAGAATTGAACTAGAGATGAGCAAGGAGGTACGCTAGAGTTTGGTTAGTTAAGGGCAAGAGGTGAGCGAGAGGTGAGCGAGAGGTAATCAAGATGTAGGCAATCGATGGATTAAAGAAGGTCTGGAGAATAGAAGAACTTAAGCTGAAGATGGACTTGCATGCAACTAGCGAAAGTCTTCAGATTGGCTAAAGATGGGCTAGATATGGGCTTGAGCTCAGCTAGAGATAGGTAGATAAGGACTAGAGATGATAAATAATCGAACTGACTTAGCGCGAGAGAGAGAGATAGAGAGAGAGAGAGAGTTAACTAAATACTAAAGATAAGCTAGAGCTGAGCTAGGCATGAACTGCAGCTGAAGACCAGAAAATAATGAGTTCAACTATTGTAGAAATTATCTAAGGATAGACTAAAGATGGGCTTAATAGTTTGTGAAATCTTAATAGATCGAATGAATACAGTTAATAAAGTTGTACTGTAATTATTTAGTGTTTTACTAAATTTGATTACAAACTAATCAATACATATTCAACTAGCTGTTAAGCGGGGTGTGCCTTTCGATAAGTCAGCAATTAGGTAATTGAAATATGTGCGTGTCACGCGATCATCGCTAACACGCACTGCAATCTGTCGCAAATCGCATAAAGTGGTTAAAAATTTGCACACACACTTTATTGTTTAATTACGAGCACACAATATTGTTATTACTTTTTAAACTCATTAAGTGGATTCAGGCAGTGAGAAGGAGAGAGAGAGAGAAAGAGAGATAGACAGTTAGGGAGATTGAGAGAATGGTCATAAATAGATACATTATGATTACTTGTATGCTGTTATATGTATGTCCACAGTTATTACTGCCTATATGGCATTACACTAAACCAAGCCTATATTATGCATATTGTGCATGTGCGTGTGTGGGCAGGGGAGGGGGGGGCGTTTCTATTATTGGATCAGTAGACTCGCATGCAGGTTGTTGCATTTGCAGTAATTGCAAAACAAAAAATTTTGGTTAAAATAAATTGCATGTTTCATTTTCAAAGCGAGAGTCGAGTCGATTCGAGTCGAGTCGTGTCGAATCCTGCATGCAATCGACAGGAAGTGGACTACTGTACACCCACACACACACACACACACACACACACACACACACACACACACACACACACACACACACCCACACACAGTGGCGCCACCTGGGAGTCAATTGCGAACGTATCGCGTGCATTTTCACCAAACAGTTTACCAGCAATCTGTCTCACTCGCACCCACGCTCATAATACAGACTCAATCTGTCTGCCTTTCATGCTTTTTAAATACCCTGCACTCCATTAAATGATTAAGAAGTGTTGCACGGACATGTGCAGCGATATGTGACGACCAACAGCAAAGGCAGTAAGCGATTTATTTATCGATTTGGCGATTATAATGACAAAACTTATGTAATGTTAATACTTAGAAAAGAAGAGTGACAAGAGAATAGACAACAATTGGTAAACAAATATATAAATTACGCTTTTATCGAAACTCCTAAATGTCATCGAAATATTGTGAATAATTTAGCTTTATATTATATATTTTGATTGATCATTTGTTCAACTCAACATATGTATAACTTCAACTTGTTGCTGCTTCTTGGAAGAGTCGAGAGAGTTGATATATTTGTCAAATTATCGATAGGCATTGAGTTTTGATCGATTGAACTGTTAACACATTTTCTCATAATGCTTAATATTATAGATAAATGGAGTTAAAGGTAGCCAAGTTCATCAATACCTTTTGCATTAGTCAGTTAATTCTTTGAAACTTACTACAGGGTATCTGCGAGTTTTGCGTTCCACTCTAACGCCAGCTTAGTTGTTGTTTTCTTTTTTTTTTTTTTTTGCATAATTAATGTCATCATAGGCGGCCGTAATTGCGTCTGCCTCGCCATTCTACCATCATTGTCCTGCCGCAACGTGACCGTAATGACGCCAGCAGCTCGTTGCCACATGCCCCACGCTCAAAGCCCAACACCTCACGACCCACGACCCACGTTGCATGCCTCCATCATGCCACACAATGCACCACAGCAATGCTGGTTCCCTTCGACCGGCAATCCCCTTTTTGGGGTCAGGTGCATGCTTCTAACGGCTGTGTTGCAATTGATTTTGATTCATTGCCCTGGCCATCAACTGAGCTCAGTCGAGAGTTACGAGAACTGTCGCACTGCAGAGGCCATAACGACTTTGTCATTCTCTTGGTAAACCATTAAATAAACCAAACATGAGTCTCCTCTACATACATATATGTACTATGTAGATACAAATGTACTATATACCCAGTCCCGCATGTGATATAAGTTAATAAGAGTGTGGGCTCTTTATGGACCATTTTGATGGCATCCATTAATTAAGATGTTGCATTTTATATCCTTATCAGCTACATGGTAAAATGGCAAAGTAACCTACAGTTAAGTAAAGCCCGCCTAGCTGACTCGACATACTACCTCGTTTATCATTATAGTTCTCTATGAAGCAATGTCACCTTCATGTTAGCACTAATTTGCTGTTTAACAGAAGAGAAGTTAATTGGACATGGAATATTTGACAAGTCATCAACTTAATTCACATTAAACATTTCTCTCGGGTGTAAGTTAACTTTAACATTCACTTTAACGTGCGAAACAATTGTGATTATATTATATTTTACGAACTTTGATAGATAAAATTATTATAAGCACTTCGGTGTTGCTCAAGTTAAAGTTAACATGTACTTTAGCATGAACATGAATATGATAATTGAAAATCGTTATGATATAAATGTGGTGAACACTAATCATGTGCTGGTCAACGTTAACATGCACTTTGGCATGAACATTGAAATGAATATTTATGAAATTCGTTATGAAATAAAAGATGTAATTTCATAGAAAAACTCATTTGAACACATTTATCATGTGGTGGTGGTGGGACTTTAACATGAGCAGCAATTGAAATTGTAAAATTTTCCGTTTAATCCTTAACGATATCAATTATATCAAATACTAAACTCATTTGGGGGAAGTTACAGAGTTGCCACCAAGCACAAGAATACATAGACCTATGCACATCTGGCAACGCCAACAAATTGTAAATTATGTAAATTGTAGTGCAGCTAATCTGGATGACAACTAGCTTATAGTTGTGAGCTATGCGCATGAAAAAGCTATGAAAAGTGTAGGGTATCTGCAGTTCGTTGTGTGCCGACTGCAGTTGCTTTTGCATTTGTGCATTTAAATGGTCTTAAGTGAAATGAATTTTAAATATTTAAAGAGTTGCGCGATGCGTCGCTTAAACAGGCATTAAGTTAATAAAACTCCAAGGACACGCCCCCTGCCGTTAACGCCCACCTCTTGCTGCAACATTGCTGGCAGTTGCCACAGGAGCGACAGAGGCTCGTGTTGAAATTATAACTTAATTATGCAGCTGGCAATCCAACGAACCTAGACACTGTGAATCCCTCTCAGTGTTTGTTTGAATGAGTGCAGGTGAGTGCTGGTGAGTGTTGGTGAGTGCTGGTGAGTGTTGGTGAGTGTATCCATGGTATTCAAGCATTCATGTTAATGTGAGTGTATGCAGGAAATAATCAGTTGACACATTGCTGAAGGGTTGCCTTGCGATCATAAATTTAATGCCAAAACTCGCCAGATCCAGCTAAAGATCCGTGCAACAAGACAGGGGCAAGGCTGGGACAACAATCCTTTCACAGGCTGTCAGAGGCGGCTTAAGCTAGACTAAGCAACAACTAGATGAGAAAAAGCAAAAACAAAAACAGAAATCAAAAAAAAACAAGCGGATCAGTCGAGCGCGCGCGACAGTATAAAACCCTGTGCAGTTTTATAAATTAAGTATTTTGCTTATAATAGAAATAAGAACGTAGCAGGTGTTTATTAAAGAATACTCTTTTGAAACTATTATTTAGCATATGATTTCTGCTTATTTCTTGCTTATAACAGCAAGCTTTCACATATGTATACATATTCAATCAAAGCTGAGTGTTACGACACTTAATTTACTTATGCTTGTGTCGTAGTAGTTCGCTATCTCGCTCGCACACATGTGCAAATATGGTAAGCAGACGCATGTATCACAGTCGTTCGCTGTCTCGCTCGCTCACATGTGCTGCCTGCTGCTCAACGATTCCGTGGAAAAAAAATAACTTTAATTTCTTTGCTGATTTTCTGTCTTATTTATAAACCGATCTTGATGAAACTTTCAGCGTTCCTTCTATATATCATTCTTAACGCACTTGTTAAGTTAGAAGTGTCTACGTTGAGAAATGTGGCCATAATACGTTTTTTTTGAATTGCGGGGGTGGGGGGGAAAGATATCGAAAATCTAACATAAACTCGATCTGGAGAGGGTATACAGGAACCTTCATGCCAAATTTGGTGTCTCTAGCTCTTATAGTTGCTGAGATCGACGCGTTCATACAGACAGACGGACAGACGGACAGACGGACAGACGGACAGACAGACGGACATGGCTCAATCGACTCGGCTATTGATACTGATTAAGAATATATATACTTTATAGGGTCGGAGATGCCTCCTTCTGCCTGTTACATACATTTGCACAAAATTATTATACCCTTTTTTGCCCATTTTTAATGGGCACAGGGTATAAAAAAACAAAACAAAACAAAACAAAATTTGGCAACACACGAAATGACAAAGGAGTGTGGAAAGAGAGGGAGAGAGAGAGAGGGAGAGAGAGAGAGGGGGGATAGAAAGAGGGTGACAGGCAAAAAACATGCTGGCAAAATGGCAACAGGCAGCTGCTGAGCGTTGAGCGTTGAGAGACAACAACGAGGACGGATTTGAAGCGACAGATTGATGTAGATGCGAGACGAAAGCAAAGAGGAAGAGTGCAGCGGTGTTGAAGGGGGAGGAAAGAAGAGGATGACAGTATGAGAGCATGAGAGTTGGAGCTGAGTTGAAGATGTGAAGATGAATGGAGTGGCAGATAGATGGCTTACAGCTGACAGACACACAGTCAGCATAGTTGTCAATGTGTGTGGATTCTAAAGGCATAAAAGATGGGGAATGGGGGATGGGGGGATGGGTTGATGGAGAATTGGGATGGGACTGGAGCATAGCACACACTCACATACATGTGAACACACTTGCACGCACACACTCACATAAATGTCAAGCAATGAAAATGTTTGCCCAGTTAGCCGTATGTGCTTCGTGTTGAAGCCGTTAACAAAATGTTGCCTCCCCTTTCCAACTGTGTGTGTGTGTGCGTCTGTGTTTGTTGCCTCCTGCCCTGTCCTTGATGTGTTATACCTTGTTAGCTGTTGTGTAGATTTTCGGGCCAAAGCCCCCCCTCCCTCAGCTCGTACTCACCGCTTCTTTGGCCTGTGCCTCACAGTCCCTCGTCTTACTGTCCCTCACTTTGGCATGCGCTACAAACCTATTCAAATGCCAAACGAAGCGTGCGCCGCACACGAACACTCTGCCCTCCTCAACCTACCCACTCACCTTGCCTTTCTCTGCTCCCTCACCCCCCTCCCACCCCAAACCCCCTTTGCTACCACCGCTATTTTACCTTCCTACTGTTGTGTGGCATTCCAGAAACGAAAACATATTTTCCATATGAGTGCACAAAGCGTTGCGAGACGCACAACAACGACAACACAGTTTAACAACAACACGAACAACAACAACAACAACAACAACAACAACAACGACAACAAATAACAGCAACAACAACTAGCTTAACAACAACGAATATGGCTTACTCGCAGCCGGCTCACATATCTCACTCGCTTAGCCCCGTTTGTTGCCTTGTGGGTATTTCAGTTGCCTTGCCCTTCTTCTCTCCTTTCTCCCCGCCTTGCCCTCAGCCGCTCTCCTTCTTCATTTTTTTTTTTTTTTTGTTAGTCCTTTTCGAAATTTTTAGTTTGATTGTTGGGAAAATATTTTAAGCCTCAGGCACAAACACTACACGCCGCATGCATTAGCATAACGCCAGGGATCTGAGAAATGGAGAACAAGAGAGTTGAGTAGGAGAGGAGAGGCGTTGGCGAGAGGGGGAAGAAGCCTGAGGATGCGTATGTGTTAGTTAAACATAAGCCTTTTACTTGAAAGTCTTTAAATGGCCTTTAAACGGATGCTTGGTATCCCATTTTGAAGGCGTTTCTTACATGGCATCCACATTGTGTCCACAGTGTGGATCCTATAGCGCTTGGCATGTTAACTATCTAGCTAGAGTTTCTAAATGTCAAATTTGTTATTCGCTTGGGCACTTATTTTTTTCTGTGAAATCATAATGCATTCCACATGGCTTCCACATGCCTTCGGCTTGGTATTTTATTTCCCTAAAGTTCTTGACAAACAGCAGTTGCGTGCAAAAAGCGACATTAACATGCATTCCATGTTGAATTGGTCATCACTAATATAATTGACGCTATTATTGTGAGTAACATACCTTCCACATGCCATCCACAGCAAATATGCATGACTTAATGAATAGCACAAGCGATTTTTTAACTGATTTTAGATGACAAAATGCAATCCACTTACCTTCCACATACCTTCCACATAAGTTCCACATGCCACCCACACTTAAAAATCAATTTTGCAATGTTTTAAATAAAATAAAAAGACCTGACCCACCATTCGACACTTGTCACTGGCATTCCGCTTGCGTTCCACAAAAGGAAAATGCAAATCACAAGCGTTTAATATCGAGGAAGGCACAAAAGCGAAATGACATTGATTGCTTGTGTTTTATTTATCATTTGGTTTTATTTCGTAAATGATCGATTGACGCTTTTTTACGCAATGCGAACAATTAAATTTGAGGGACGAGTCTTACGACAAAGACAACAACAACGAGACACATTTGTTATGTCTCAGCACAGCCAATATTGTGTGGGAGCTGGGCCAACAACTGACAGCAGCAACAAGGAAGGGGGCAGGTAGAGGAAACGATGAGAGTGTGGGGGGGGGGCGGGGTCAGTGAGTCGGTCGCGACACAGCTCGTTACTGTCACGCCCTGTTGCTGCTTGGACATGACAAAGGTTGACATTGTGCCTGCATTTATTAAAACAACTGCCAGGAGGATGTGAGGCGTGTAAATAAACGGTAGACGGGTCTCTTCTCTCGTCCTTCCTCATCCGCCTTGCCGCGCTCTGTGTCCTTTTAATGAATATCCCGAATTTTAAAGGCCCCACCAACCTCCCACCACAAAAAAAAAAAAAAAAAAAAAACGAAACTCGAACTGATGCAACATTGTTGTTGTTGTTTTGTCTCTTTTGCAGTTTATTGGCAACAATAATGGTCAGCACAACATTGACAACATTGGCTGCTGGACAAACAACTAGTAGCAATAATCATCATCACCATCATCAGCAACAGCAGCAACAGCAGCAGCAGTTGCCGCATCAGCAGCACCAGGGGCACCAGCAGCAGCAACAGCAGCAGCAGCAACAATTGCCACAGCATCACAGCACAGCCAACAGCGGCTATCAACGCTTACAATCATCCACAGCAACAACAGCAACATCAGCAGCAGCAACAGCTGCACAGCAACGCAATTACTACGCGCTCAACGGCATAGACCACGATTGCGACAGCAGCAATAATAGTTATCAACAACAGCAACAGCAGCAGCAACCGCTTAACTTATCGCAGGCACTGTTATCGCCATCGCCACCGCTCAACGATCAAATCAATCTCTTGTTTCCCAAGTGTCGGCCCAAACAACAACAACAACAACAACAACAGCAGCAGCAACAGTTGCAGTCGCATCAGCATCAACATCAGCAACAGCCGCAACAGCAACAGCAGCAGACAACGCATAGCAGCAGCAACAACCGACAATATGAAGCCATTGCCGATGTGAATCTGAGCAGCAGCAACAACATAACGACAGCAGCAACAACAGCAGCAACTGTTGCTGAGTCAACTGTGGGCAATTCACCGATTGCCACACCCATTAGCTCAACGCCCAGTTACTATAAAAGCGTTAATATTATCACACAATCACCGCCACCGCATTCGGCATCATCGCACTCTTCGGAATCGTTGTCTTCGGTTACGCCGCGTATCTCGACGAATCCGTTCCTGTGCGCACCACTGACACCACCCACACCGCCAACACCACCGCACAGTCATCGTGCACTGACAGCGGACATTGATAGCGACATTGACGCCATTGTGCTAGCCGATAGCGACGATCTGCAGCAACCACAGCAGCAGCGTCAACAGCAACAGCAACAGGAGCTGCTCGAGGAGGCGGTGCCAGCAACAGCTTATCCGGCATCCTTCTATTATCACACAGGCACGGAGAGCAAGCGTGGTCACAGCTATACAGATATGCCACGTAAACGCAACAGCGCCATATCAACGGGCCGTCAGCAGCAACAACATCATGCGCTGCTCAATGGCAACAGCAACAGCAATGGCTCCACCCAGAATCCCAGCCAGAATCCTTTCATCAAGGAAAACTATTGGGAGTCAGCAACGCCACGTGCCAGCACTTTGCTTCACTCGCCCACTGAATATGTCGAGGAGCAGCAGCAGCAACAGCAACAGCAGCAACAACAGCAACAGCAGCAGCAGCAACAACAGCAGCAGCAGCAATTGCAACAGCTGCAACAGCAACAGCAGCAGCTGCAGGAACAGCAACATATGCATGCCTCGGCGAGACGAGCGTATCATCAACAACGCGAGCAACTTGCACCACAATTATACAGCATAGCCCAACGGCAGGCAACGCATCATCAGCCAGCGCATGTTCTGCGTCTTGGTCGCAGTCCTGTCAATCGCAGCTTCCCGACAACAGCGGCAACAACAGCTGCTGTACAGCAGCAACAGCAACAGCAACAACAACAACAACAGCCCAATGGCAATCCCTGCGCCGAGGGACTTACTCCACTTGCCAGTCATTATCTCTATGGTAGTAAGTCATCGTTGGATCAACATGCCGCCGATTGGGAGCCACGTGAGCAACGCAAGCAGCGACTGCGTGATGAGCGTGAAAGGGAGAGAGAGCGGGAAAGAGAGCGTGAGAGAGAGCGAGAGCAATTGTTGTTGGAGCAGCAACAGCAGCATCTGCAGCTGCAGGAGGTGCATGCCACACGCGAAAACCACCTGAGCCACCAACAGCAGCAGCAGCAGCAGCAGCAACAACTGCAACAGCAACAGCTGCAACAACAACAACAACAACAACAACAGCGCAAGCGACATGGTGAGGATCGCGACCATCGGCTGGTCAACGGCAGCGCCCATGAGGCAACCTTGGGTGGTTATGGAGTCGTCGATGCAGGCGAAAGTTGGCAACGTAAGTATGAAAGGGACAAGGGAGTGCCAACAGATGAGAAAGAAATTTACGAAGCCCAAAAGGCAAATATGGTAGTAAAGTGGTTGATACATTAGAAGGGTCTGGTAAGTCACAGAGATCAGGAAATAACAAAGCCATGAACGTGTTGAATGAAGATCAAAAGAGAGGGAGAATCTTGCGAAAAGAAAGAGCAGAGAAAATGTTGTCAATTCCATAGAAAGAAAAGGCAGAGCAGAAGATCTCCTAGAAGTACCATAAGGTAATGAAGGAGAATAGGGAGAGATCCCAAAAGGTAACAATATTATGCTAGTACTCACATATGTCTAGTAGGCAGTAGGCACTGATTTGCCCAGTGCTTAATAAGGGAAAGGAACACAGACTATAGTGGAGACGCTGATAAAAGTGGGATGTGAGGGTTGAGTTTTCTAAGAAAAAAGAGGGATCATCTTCTAAGTAATCCCATAAAGACAGGGCTTGGAGGTCGCAGGAAATATGAAAATAAACGAAAAGAGTCTCGTAAGAAGACGGGCAGGTACTACGGGCAGAACAGAAGGAATAAGCTAATCCTTCAAAAGAGTCTTACCATATAAAGATTGGTTGTTCTCGCCCTCGAGTAAGTGATGGTTGCCAAGGAGAACATAAATGCTAAGAATTTACAGCAAGACGGTTGGCAAGACAAGACATGTCGTATGTCGTATGTCGAAATCAAGAAGTTGAGAAAGGACCTTCAACTATTTGTGGCCCCATTTGGGAGAATGGCCGACATAAGTAGCTCTAGCTCAACATTTGTGTGGTTGCAAATGTCTGTTGCACTTTGTTGTATGAAGAGCTTTCAGATTTGGCTGCCTGGTTGCCCGGCTAAGTGGCTACAGCAGCAAACCACCTGCCAGTTGAGAACGGTCGGGCGGGGGGACACGAATAAGGGGGGTAACAGGAATATCGGACTACCGACCGGTCGATTGGGTTGAATTGGTCGATTGTATTGTGTATGGCCATGACCATGGGCCGGGTAATTGAATTGCAAATCATGCGTAATGAAGTGCACTGCAAATATAAATGCGCATTAAGCAGGTCACAGCAGACAACAGCACAACTACACAACAACAACAACTGATAAACCTGGCCAAAAAGCCAGACCAGTGCCAAGTGTTGTACAATGCGTAAGGATGAGATAGGCAGAAGTTTGTATGTAGGCGAGCATTTAATTGATTGCAATTAATTGACATTGGCCAAGACAGACAGACAGATTGCGGACTAAAAGGTATCACATAACAAGGCCCCATGCATACATATGATTGTTACACTTAAGTGGGAATTATTATTTAGTTCGATTGCATTCTGGGACTCCCGAGATACATACACTTCCCTTTCTTAGATAAGTCATTAATTTGTTTAAGTAAAACTCCATATCTTCCTACAACAAACGATGAATTCGCTTGTTTCAAGCTTTATACTTTATACTAACAGACTTTTAAGGCCCCAATTCTACATCAGACTTCCCTATAAAGCAATCCAATGTCCTAATGGTTTCACATTGATATCCTTTATACCACGCTCACAGATCTCCGTGTAACAACCGAGCAGGAGGAGAGCAAGGGCAGCAGCAACGGCACTAAGCAACAGATCATGGACAAAGCGCAGTTGCAGAGAGGTGGCCACGTCATGTTGGAGCCGCACACGCGTCGCCTTCTCGACGATGGAGCCGTCTATCGGGAGCATAAGCTGGACGCCTGGCAGCTGGAGCGCAACTACACGCTGGCCGTGGAGTCGCGACATGGTATCATTGGTGAGTTCCTG
This sequence comes from Drosophila funebris, assembly GCA_018901825.1. NCBI lineage: Eukaryota > Metazoa > Arthropoda > Insecta > Diptera > Drosophilidae > Drosophila > Drosophila funebris. The sequence goes on along the minus strand of JAEIFK010000454.1, from coordinate 11,598,302 downwards.
CACATGGCCAGACAACTGGACAGCCTTCCTTATCCATGTGCTTCTCTAGAATACGAAGGCTCACCACGTCGCATTGGCGTCGCTGTCAGCAGCAACAACAGCAGTCCTGGCATTGGCCTTGCACCGGACGAAAGCGAACCACCAACAGTTGGCACAACAGCAGCAGCAACAGCGGCAACAACAGCAGCAGCAACTGCAGCTGCAGCAATAGCACCGCCCACTGCCGCGGTGCCGCCAATGAGCTGCAATTCGACAGCAGCCAGCACGCTGCAGAAGACAGCGGCACGTGCTGCACTTGCAGCACTTGCACAGTGCCAGCCACCGCAGCAGCCACAGGCGTATCCCGTACGACCAGGCTTTCCACAGGTACGTATATCGTAAATTATACAAATTTAGTTTCACTTTTGTACCTATTGAAGCCCAAATCAAATATCGTAAAACGAGTATCATAATACGAATATCGTAATTTGAATATCGTAAATATTTTGCTTAGTTTATCAAACGTCGCGTATGACAAAGAACAACTTATTATTTGAATATCGTAAAACGAATATCGTAAAACGAATATCGTAAAACGAATATCGTAAAACGAATAACGTAAATCGAATATCTTAAATTGAGCTACATAAATTAAATATCGCGATTAAAAACTATTATTTAATTGATTGTAAGGTATATATAATGAATACCAATGAGAATATTGTATATTAACTAACGTAAATTGAATATCGTAATAAATTTATCTTGCATTCCTCAAGAATATTCACATTTCACAAAACTTCAATTAAATATGATAAATCGCATTATCGTTACTCGGATATCGTATATTGAAATAATCTTTTGAAATTTCACCCACAGCGCATAATATCGCCGCCACGTGAGCTACGCAGCAGCTCACCGCCGCAAGCACCACAGCCGATGCAACAACCGCAACAGCTGCCACAGCAACAACAGCAGCAGCTGCCACAACAGCAACTGGCACAGCAGCAGCAGCAGCAGCCCTACAACAACAGCAGCAATCATAGCAATAACAACAACAACAACAATAACAAGCCACTGAGCAGCGACAACAATGCGGAGGATACCAGCAATGATGTCTCTGAAATTGGCACCATATCTGACCTGACCACGCCCGAGGCCCCCATTACGGCCACGCCCAATGAGTTGACGAGCTGTGCGGCAATCACGCCTCCGCCGACAGCCACAGCAGCAGGAGCAGCAACAGCATCAACAGTTGCCTCAGTTGCAGCAGCAGCAACAGCGGCAACAGCAACAACATTTGCTGGCAGCTCAACGACAACGGGAACGGGTGTCAACCCTATTCCATTGAGCCTGCACACCAAATCCTCGACCTTTGATTACCTCTATGAGTTCTCTGAGACGCGCAAAGTGCTGGAGGAGTTCTTCAAGTGCCCCTCGACCGATGAGCAACCCATTATGGAGAATGGCAGCGATGTTGACAGCATTGTAAGTTAACTAGGACGGGGTGAAGCATAGAAGTCAAGGGATGGAGTTAGAGAGGGGATAGTGCAAAGTGTGAAAAGGGTAATAAGCTGACGGGCTGAACGATGATTTCACAGAGCGACAAACGACTGTCAGGCGTTGTCCCGCAGGCGATGTGACCAGTCCGAGCACTGTGATCAGCTTTACAAGAGAGGAGAGTTTCCTCTTCTAACAGCGACCTTTATGCCAACGGAGACCCCTACGTCTGAAGTGAACTAGTCCAGTTAATGGAAGAGAATGCAAGGAAGTAAAGCAGAAGTTATGCTCCGAGTAAAACTGTCATAAGCCGAACGGATAATGGGATAGGGGAGATGGTTTGGAAGGGATGTAAAACCCTTTCTGACTCGCATAAGCTCCACTTCAATTGTAGCTACTTAACATTAATCTTACTCTCTCACTCTTACTACTTAACACTAATCCCACTCATGCGTTCACTCTCCCTCTCATTCTAATCCTTGCAGGATATACAGTATGAGTTCCATAGCAACTTTGAGCGTGACGAGGAGGAGCTGGACGAGGAAGAGGAGGAGGAGGATGATGAGAACGACGATGAGGTGGATGATGAGGATGAACATCTTGAGCAGGACTATCGCCTGCAGCAACAGCAACAACAGCAGCAGCAGCAGCAGCAGCAACAACAACAACAACATCAACAGCTGCAACATCAACAGCAGCAACATCAACAGCCACCCGCATCGGATAGGCATGTTTATGGGGCTTACAACCAACCACAGCTGCAGTTGCAATCGCAATTGCAGTTGCAAGCACAGCTGCAATCGAGGCCGGCACAGTTGCCACGACATTACAGTGGCAGTCCGTTGATGCGAGACTTTGACTTCTTCCTGGATTCGGCCAGCCGAAGCAGCGGAGAGCGTGAGGGGGAACAGGATGGGCTCAATCACAATCAGCTGCTGAGCACTGGCAGCGGCAGCGGCCTGGGACAGAGTGTGGGTCAGAGTGTAGGGGGCGGCATCACTGGTGGTCACAACTATCGCTACTCACCGGAGACCACCGATTATGATTCCAACTGTGGCGATCTGGACAGTGAGTAATCTTAAATCCTTAATAGATTACATGAAACTAATATCTTAACTCTCTCTTTTAGGCCTCTCGGGGGAAATGAATGGCGGGGTGTCGACCTCCTGCTCGAACTATGCCAAGTACTATGCCTCGGCGATGCCCGTGCTGGAAGATGGACTCTCCTCAGGTCACACCAGCGATACGGAGAACAATAACAATAACAAGAACCTGCAACAGCTGGCCCAGGCAGCTCACAATCAGGGTCAACCACTGGGACAACAGCTGGGACAGGGTCAGGCATTGGGTCAGGGTCAAAGCAGTCTCAGTGCCAGTACCAGCATTGGCGGCAGCGGCGGCATCTCAATGCTGATGGACATGAAACGCATCTCGACCAACAACAGCTTGAACAGCATGCACAATCTAACCGCATCCACCACAGACAGCAATGGAATCGGACATCAGCTCAGCCACACGAGCCCCAGCAATGGTCTGGTAAAGCAGCAACAACAACAGCCACAGCTGCCACAGCAAAGGGAACTACTCGGACAGAGTCCCAGCAGCAACAGCAACAGCAAAGTGTTCAAGAACATTGATCCAGAGTTGGATTCGCTCTATTCCATCAGTAAGTGTATCATGTGCAATGAACGGAAAGGGAAATACTCTAAAAGTGAAAGCATGTGAATAGTTGGGAGCTGAGAAGAATAAGGTTTGAAAGAAAGTGAAAGATGATAAGTGTAGGAAAGAAAGGAAATGATCATATTTGAAGAAGATACCAGCAAAAGTTGAGAAGAGCTGTGAAACATTGGGAAAACCTGATGTCAAATGAGAACATATGGATAAGGGTAAAGGGAAAAGAACATAGTAAAGGAAATAAAGAAATTAGAAGATATGAACTGATTGAGTAAGAAATGTGATGGAAAATATAGAAAATATATTGTGAAGAGAGAATGAAGAAGAAAGCTGGAGAAGATAAGTTAAGCGGGGAGAAAGTTAGCAGATATACTAGAAGTTCTAGGACGGATTAATAATCTATAAACCTTCGTTGTGCTCTTGCTTCCCAGGCGTTTTCCATCGTCCGGACATGGTGCAGATGACGCCGCCACCGCCGGCACCTGCGCCGCACCGCAAGCCCAACTGTAGCGCCGACGTGGATCTGCTGCAGACGGGGCAAGGGGGCAAGCACACGCCACTGACGGCGACGCTGCAACGTAGCTCACCCACCGCCTGCATGGGCATTGCAAAGCCGCGCAGTGCAGGCAGCAATTGCAGCAGCAATGGCATTGGCAGCGTTGGTGGTGGTGGTGGTGGTGGTGTTGTTATGACTGGCGCTGGTGGTGCAGCACCACCGCCAATACCAGAGCGCAGCAACATGCAACAGCGCTCCCCATCGCCTGTGATGAACTCACCCGTTTGGCTGTCACGACATTTGGACGGTGGTGCCGGTAAAGCGCTGCTTGAGTCCAGCTCGGACAACCACTCGAAGAACCACAGCGGCGATGAGGAGGATGTCGATACAGATCTTGAAACGGATCGCCTGTTGGGCCACCAGAGACTCGATGATCAGGGCTATTACGATGAGAACAAGAGCTGGGATCGCAAGCCACGCAGCTCGCTGCTCTCGAAGATCTCCCCCAAGCAACAGCAGTTGCCCAGCACCAAGACCCGAAATGGTTACAATGCTCTGCTCAGCTCCACACCGGAACTACCGCCACCGATACCGCCCAAGAGCTCGGCGAGCCTCAGTGGCTCCAACGGTGGCAAGTTGCTCGATTTGGTTAACGTGCAACGCAGTCATTCACGTAGCTCCTCGGAGCACAGCGACAAGTCGCCGACAAAGGCGCCCAGCTCTGGGCATGATATTTGTGGCATGACAGCTGCCACAGCGGCCGATGTGGTTGCCTCTGCTGTGGTGGCCGCCACATTGCCCGCCCTCGGCAGTCCCAACAATGGCGGCGGCTCTGAGCGTTCAGCTCCGAGTGTCATTAAACTTGATTTGGAGAATGGCAGCATCAATGGGGGAGGCGGTGGTGGTGCTGGTGCTGGTGGTGCTGGTGGCATGGTCACAGGTGTTGCAATTGCCAATGCAAATGCTGTCACTAACAATGGCAGCAACAACAGCGCTAATCCCAGCAATAATGGCAACAACACCAACAACATTAATAATAACAACACGAGCAACAACAACAACGTCGCCGTCGCCGTAGGCAGCAACAATGGCAGCAGCGGCAGCGGCGCTGGCAGCAACAGCAACAGCGGCGAGAAAAAAGTGAAAAAGAGTAAGAGCAAAGAAGGTAAAAATACCTTGGGTTTATCCTTCGTTCAATTGTTGCAATTTTAGTGTCAATATATCTATACATATATACATATATTACCGTATAACTTGTATAACCTTATAATGTACATCGTATATATATATATATATATATATATATATATCGTATATTGTTGTTGCTCCTTCCTGCTGTTGCTGTTCAAGTTGCAGTTGCAGTTGCAGTTGCAGCTGTGGTGCCCCTAGAGAAATTCTTATGAAGATAACAAAAAACGTAGCATACTTTTTTGGGCAAACAATCAACAGCAGGAAGGAGGAGTTCAACTCGGTTTGCCGAGCAGTAAATATTCATGCAGAACATTTAAAAAGAATTTCTTTTTCAACTTTATGCTATACGCATCAATATCTGGTCAACTATAGAGCAAATGTTGCAACAAGTTTATTTTCAATCAATTGCAACATGTTTATATTGAGTATTGTTAAGTCAGCTGAGAGAAATAAAAAGTTTATGTTGTGAAAGCGCAGTTGTATCAACTAAAGCACTCAGGGTTGCTATAATATATAATCAACTGATATTAATCAAATTGAGTCGAATTCTAAAATATATGAGAAATGCTGAGCTAAATACGAAAAAAGTTTGTCAAAGTTTGTCCGTTTTGGATGGAACTCAATGGAACTATATACTGTACAACACACATATGAGTATAAAAAGGGGCAAGGCCACAAAGTTCTGCTAAGAGCTGATAGGATAGATTCAATACATATAGTTGACAAATGTAGTATGTATATAGTATGTATCTCACTGCAAGGATATTTCAAGTTGTAATTTTATATAGTATTTATGTAATTTGCAGGGTATTCGTAAATGATAACTGTGTAATACAAAAATTTGCTAATCGTATATACATATATATATCTTTATCTATACAATTATATATATTTACTTTTTTTCTATATTTTTTCGCATATTTTATTGCCAAAATTTACGTTTATTGCATGCATCGTTCGTTCGTTCGTTCGTTCCTCCGTTTCTCCGTTCGTTCGTTCGTTCATTTTACTGTGTCTGTGTGTGTGTACAAATACTTTGTAAGATACAATTCCAATATGTAGTACCAACTAAGTTACAACCACTAACATTAACAATAAGACACATAACTAACTAACTAATAACACACACACACACACTAATGCACACATACAACACACACTCGCTGATGAAACAAGTTCAAGGTGTATCGTTAATACAGGGTATCATCATTGTTTATTTGCCTTAGAGTGTAGAAATTATTATGGTACTCGCTTGCAATGGCATGCAAATGCGAGGGTGGTTCTAGAACTACAAGAACTTTACAGAAACCCAACAAATTTGCTTAAACTCAACACTTTTTCAAGGGTATCTAAGTATTTTATTAGTAATTTAAATAGAATACGCTTGAATGCACACTAAGAAGAACTTAAGAACCTTAAACTTTTTGTTAGATATATCAGAATCCATATAGAGTATAGAGCATACTCCTTAGAAGAAGTTGAACCCTTTGCTTAGCTCAGTTAACTCAACATAAACTCCGCTTATCAACAATAGTAGCTTAGGGTATTTGCACCACAGGGAATACCCATGTTAAGCTCGATACACCTTGAGCTTGTAACAACAATGAAACACAGAACAGTTTATATGCCAGCAAAAAGAAACGAATACACTCACAAATTATTCACAACACCTGCGTACTTACTAATCGATATTTTTCTCTAACCACAATCACAATCAACAAAACAACAACCACAACAACAACAACGACTGCGATTGCGATAACGAAAACAATAACGACAACGACAACAATTAGGCGGCGCAGTGCTCATCGAGGGCGTTCTATTTCGGGCCAAATACTTGGGCTCCACGCAGCTGGTCTGCGAGGGTCAACCCACCAAATCGACACGCATGATGCAAGCCGAGGAAGCCGTATCGCGGATCAAGGTAAAGTTGTTGCACACGCATAACCCTTTCTCCTAACCATAACCATAACGCTGACCTTCAACCATAATCTAGCTACAACATTTTCTATACTTCATTTGTAGTTGTAATCCTGCAAATCCATTTTTTTTTTTTTTTTCAGTTTTTTTGAATTAGAAAACACGTGCGCCGGCTGTCGGCAATTTGTTGGTGGCTTTAATTATTTATTCAACCTTCAATCGATTGAACATCAATTGAATTTATAATTTTCAACTGAATGCAAGCATTATTCAAGTCTATTTAAAGTCAGGCAACTAACTATTCCAAATTATCTTCAATTATCAATTATTGTCCATTTCAATCGTTTTTCAATTATTCAACACAAAGTTGATCAATTTTCATTATTGACAACTTTAAATTCAATTGTCAAAGAAATGCTTCCATCAGCGTTCGCTCAATCAACATTCAACTCTCAGTTGATTTCGCTTTATGCTAAATATCTATACATTTTTTTCTAAATCTACTTCAATTTAATTGAAGTGTCTTTGTTAATCGATTTTCACTTCAGCGTTCAATCCACGTTCAATTTAATTGAAAACTAATTGAACATATTTCCTAGCTTGATGTTGAATAATTTTCAACTTTTCAACTTGAGCGACTTCAATGCAATTGACTTGCTTTTTTTTCAGTCTCTTTTCAATTATTTATTGAATGATTTATTCAGTCAATATGATATTAATTCAATTTACATTTGGTGAGATTTTCCAATTGATTTACAATAACTTCTTTCAAATCACTTTCAATTTATATGCATTATGTATTTGAATCATCTTTCAACTATTGTTCAATTCGATATTTACATTTTTATTTAATATTTTTAAAATGTTTTCCATTAAGTATAATTAATTTGATTGTATTTGTTGAACAACTTTTTGATTATTTCTCTTAATATGTACGCAATTCAATTGAATTGAATATTTAATTGTCTGTTTAAAGTTGTCACTATTTTATGTTTTATTTTTATTAGTTTTATTTTATATTTATTCAATTAAGCTTGCACAATTGAACGACTCGATTGAATGTCCACTTTCAACTCATATTTCAATTTCTATTTCAATTGCAATCCACTTAATTGCCCACCTGCCGCACACTTTAACTTTCCCAAAAAATAAAAAAAATAAACCAAAAATTATTAAGCTATTTTAAAAAAAGATATATTACTGATGAAGATTTGAATTGAAGCAACCCATTCAATTTATCATCTGTAGCAACAAGGAGTCTTACATAGCCCACAAATCGAATGATACTCATAATACGTTTGATTATAATCGAACTCTTTTCATTTTTGATTTCTACATGCATCAATTTGTTGCCATGATTTTGCCGTATCCGTAAACCGTAAACCGTATTCGTAACCGTATTCCGTATTCCGTAACCGTGTAACGAACGCAATCGAATCCACGTATCGCCATACAATAAATAAACACACAATAAACCACACATCGTTATACAAAATTGGCATTCGATAGGCCCTGGTAAGTAGTAATCGAACATTAGAAAAAATCTCAATCTCTTTGTTAACTTTGATTTGCCAATAAATTGAATTCAATTGAATCTTTTGTCTTATATTTTATTGATTTACTTATGCGAAGCTTCAATCAGAAAGAAAATACAAAAACAAAAAAAATGTAAAGAAAACAAAATATGATTAGATGAGCATCTGTAGATTGATTTGTTTAGTTATGATTATACAACATATATATGGGGTATACTTAGTGATAACTGTTCCATTTTACAGGCACCGGATGGCGATGTACAGCCGAGCACGGAGGTGGATCTTTTCATATCGACAGAGAAGATAATGGTGCTGAATACGGATCTTAAGGAGATTATGATGGATCATGCACTGCGCACCATATCGTATATAGCTGATATTGGGGATCTTGTTGTGCTGATGGCACGTCGCCGTTTCGTGCCACAGGATATCGATGATGCCCCCAAACCGAATCGCACCCCAAAGATGATATGTCATGTGTTTGAGAGCGATGAGGCACAGTTTATAGCCCAATCGATTGGACAGGCCTTTCAGGTGGCCTACATGGAGTTCCTCAAGGCGAATGGCATTGAGGATCATCGTTTTGTCAAGGAGATGGACTATCAGGAGGTCCTCAATAGCCAGGAGATCTTTGGCGATGAGCTGGAGATCTTTGCCAAAAAGGAACTCCAAAAGGAGGTCGTTGTCCCCAAAGCGAAGGGTGAGATTCTCGGTGTCGTTATCGTTGAAAGCGGCTGGGGTTCCATGCTACCCACGGTTGTCATTGCCAACCTCATGAGCTCCGGGGCCGCAGCCCGTTGTGGTCAATTGAATATCGGTGATCAACTGATCGCCATCAATGGACTGAGTCTGGTCGGCTTGCCACTCTCCACCTGCCAGACGTACATCAAGAATACGAAGAACCAAACCGTTGTCAAGTTCACAGTTGTACCCTGTGCCCCCGTCGTCGAGGTCAAGATCAAGAGACCCGAGACCAAATATCAGCTCGGTTTCAGTGTGCAAAATGGCGTGGTAAGTGTGAATAAAACGAGTCTAAAGCGAGTCTAATTAAATCACTTCTAAGTTAACTTAATTTTGTTATTTCTTTTTAATCATTTCAATAAGAACACCTAATTTAAGTTAAAGTAAATTAGTTTTAGTAATCAGTCTATTATCTAAATATTAAAATACAATTGAGTTTCATTTAAGTTAATTTTAATTAATACAATTAATTTAAGTTGAAGTTCAATAGTTTCAGTAATCAGCTTTTTATAGTTATATAACTTTAATATATGTATTTAAAAATAATAATCACATAAATATATAATTAAAAATATAATATATAAAAATATATTTTATAATGCATTTTAATGTAAATTTGTTTTAAGAAATCATGTTTAATTTTTTATAATTTATTTAATTATTATTTTTAATACATTTTTCAAAGTCCATTTTGGGCTTAATAAATTTTTATTTTATTTAATAAAATATTTATGCATTTTATTTTAATATTGTTCTCCATTAAGAATTGTAATCGTACCTAGCACTTTAATTAATAATTATATTTAAAAACTTTTAATTCATTAGAAATGTTCTTTTTATTGAATAATTTTATTTATTAATTTTATTGTTTATTATTATTTATATTATATTATATTATATTAATCTGCAGTATCGATTAAAATGTAATTAAATACATGCATAACTAAACTAATATATATTCATAAAATGTATTCACAGATTTGCAGCCTGTTGCGTGGTGGCATTGCGGAACGCGGTGGTGTTCGGGTGGGTCATCGCATCATTGAGATCAACAACCAGAGCGTGGTGGCTGTGCCCCACGAGAAGATCGTCAATTTGCTGGCGACATCTGTGGGCGAGGTGAGTCTGAATACACTCATGAGTATATGTTGAATATTCATTATAATACTGCCATTATTATATGCCATTTACAGATACTCATGAAAACGATGCCTACTTCAATGTTTCGCTTGTTAACTGGCCAGGAGAATCCCATATATATATAAGCGATAACTATCGATAGGTTAAGCGATTAATCGATCGAAAATGAGTGTTAAGAAAAGCAAGAGACATAGCGCGTGCAATTTAGTCAACACTCAAAATGAAGAAAGTTTAAATGTAATGATATAGTATACATATATATATATATATATATATATATATATATATATATATATATATATATACATGTAGATCTATATATTATATATATATGTGTATAGATTTAGGTTGACATAACGCCGATATACTTCTATATATAAATGTACTTATATGCATAGAGAACGTTATATAATTTAGCTATCAATTGCGTTAAATTCTCTTTTTTTTTACTAGATTATAGCTATGAGAAGAATCGGAGAGTCGGAATCAGAATACGATTGTGGAAGCAGCCTACGACAAATAAAATGCGTAAACCTTTTGTTCCATAGATAAACATAACTGAAACCAAAAAGATAAAGAAGAAACAGTTGAAGAAGAAGAAGCGGGTAATTTGCACGACTTTTTGCAAAAAAATAAAAGCTTAGAAAACTAATAGATTAATAATTATGCAGAGACAGAGCAGAGGCGTCTGCCTGGGTTCGGATCGGGTAAATATGACATGCATATATATATATACATATATATATATATATATATATATAACTATATGTATATATCCCTATCTATATATATTTATATATAAATATATATATATATAGATATATACATGTATGTGTGTATCTGTATATCTATTACGCTGACCTTTTTGCGAAAACGTCCTTAGCTTAGTTAAAGAGTGCGCCGAGATAGACAGAGAAACATAGAGAGAGAGAGAGAGAGCAACCTAGAGAATACTAAAGATACAGTTACAATTGCAATGCCTCCTAATCCATCCCATATATAAATATACCATATATGCCTATATATACAATACATATATATATATATATGTATATATATATATATATATATATACTATATACAGTTATGTATAGAACTAACATGCACAAGAAAAAAAAGAGAACAAAAGAAAACTATAAATTCCCCGTCAAAAAAATTCATTCAATGCATTGCTTTTATTTAAATCAAAGCTATATATATATATATGTATATTAGTATATATATCATGTGCTTAACATATGTATAGACGTCAAGAGAGTTCCGGGTTTATATACATATATATATACATACACATATATATATATTTATATACGATTTCAAACCAAATTGTAAAGTTCGTCAGCTTTACCTATTAGAATTGCATATGTTTAGCTCTACATATGCACATACACACACATGTATATACATATATATATATATATATATACATATATATATATATATATATACATATATATACATATATACATATATATATAAATGTGTGTGTGCATGTGCATGTGGCATATGTATTGCTGTAACCTTAATGCTAAGTAATTGTTTATGTACTATGTAAATTTGTAAGCAGCGCTTAAGTATTAATCAATTATCCAAAGATTTCTGCTTCAGTTGATTGGGCTGCTTTTGACTTGGTTAAGTATGCTTACTAGACAACATACACATATACTTAAACAGATAGATACACACACACACACAGACACACACACACACACCTATATAGACATTTAGACGCTTCGATTTCAAGAACCATCTTCGTCCAAAAATTGTGCTACTACTCGTTAAATACGTTGATAAAAACAGATAACAGATAGAAACAAAAAGTGTGAGAGAGAGAGAGAGAGTAAGAAATATAAGGAGTTTGAGAGAAATGTAAAATTAATGCAAATGCAAAAACATTTCTAAATATATACATATAAACATACATACTATATGCTAACTAACTATGTATAACTATAACATTACATACATACACACACATATATATACACATATATACATTTGTATGTACTAATAAAGCCATACATATATGCATAATCTCCACACACACACCCACACACACACATGCTATTATTGCATTTCTATGTAAAATACTCGCTTGACAACAGCAACAACAACAACAACAACAACAACAAACAACATGAATGTGCTTAATATAGTTAAACATAAACAAATGCTAATTCATGTATTTCAACAAAACAAACATCGTATTTTTTTTTTCTGGCTTTGATCCGGTAGACGGGGGCGCCACTGGCCACGCCCACGCCCACGCCCACCAAAAATGAATACCAAATAATAATAAATTATAAAAAAAAGGAGCAAAATAAAAACAAAAAGAAACAACAAATTAAGTAAATAAATTAAATAAATAACAGCTTCAGCCGCCCAAGGCACATCCAGCAATGGGCCCCTTAGCACTAACTTTGGATCAGCACGAAAAAGCCAAGCAAAATGCAAAATTTGAAAGCAAATAATAATGAAGAAGCAACCAAGTGAAGCTTACGAGATACTCAAATGAGAGCGCGAAAAAACTAAAACGCCGCAAGCAAAAAACAAATTTCAACACAAAAAAAAAAAAAAAAAAAAAAAAATAAATATATAAAATATAATATAAATGTTTCATTTTTTTTTTTTTTTTTGTGTGTAAATTATTTATACATATATGTATATGTATATGCAGATGTATGTGCATGTGCATGCATAATATTAATGAGTATATGGAAAAATAAATGAAAACAACAACAAATATTTATTAAATAAATTGCATACAAATTATATAAGTAAAAAAAAAAAACGATAAAAGCGATGATTATTTGTAAAGGTGAATTAAACCAAAACGAGAAAAAAAAAAAACAAAACAAATTAAAACAACAACAACAACAACAAATATATAAATGAAAGGAAAATAAAAGCAAGAAACAAAATGAAAATATATAATCGCATGCGTAACAAAAATATATACACAAAGTCAAACCAAAAATTGAGCATAATAAACAGAAGAAAAACAAAATGCGTTCATTTATTTCCCATTTAGATTTGGATTTGGATTTTTGGAAAATTCACTAAGCAAGGGGTTGGAAATTCTTTGGAAAACAGCTATAAAAGCATTGATTCTTATTTTTCCCATTCAGTTTTCTTATAAATGTTTTTTAACTTCTTCAAATATTGTAACTTCTCGTTTATTCAAGGCTATGTAAAATTCTTTATGCTTACTAAACATGTTCTACACATTTCTAGCAAACAATTGTCAATGTGTCTGAAACTACGATTGTTCTTATTATTTCAGCATTGCCAGAAATATTTAATAAAGTTTTCCAATGGAAGGGAGTCAGCAAGTCTTCTATACGATCTCAAAGTCTGGATACAAAGAGCGCACAGTGACATAACATAGATATTTTAATTCCATCCCGTACTCTATGGGTTAGGCCCAGGAAGAGGGGACCCAGGAAGAGATAATGTCCAGCACAGAGACTTCCACTGCGTGCGATTCGCTGACCAACGACATCGACTACTATAAGAAATGGGGCACATGAGACCTCGAAACATAGTAATGAGAAGGACGAGCAGCGAGGAGAAGAGCAGACATGTCACAAGCTCTATTGGCAATATCCTCCGACTAAAGAAAAAAGAAATTGGATGGATAGAGAGAACATATGTAGTTCGGACGTAGACAAAAGATGAGAAATAGGCTCCCATTCAAAACTTTTCCGAAGTGGAGATAGATCTGTTGAAGTGGGTACAATTCCCATATACCACATTGCGACGTTACTGTAAAATAAAATTAGAATAAACAAGCGGATCAGTCGAGCGCGCGCGACAGTATAAAACCCTGTGCAGTTTTATAAATGAAGTATTTTGATTATAATAGAAATAAGAACGTAGCAGGTGTTTATTGAAGAATACTCTTTTGAAACTCTCATTATTTAGCATATGATTTCTGTGCTTGATTATATCAGCAAGCTATCACATATTTATACACATTCAATCAAAAGCTGAGTGTTACGACACTTAATTTACTTATGATTGTGTTGTAGTAGCTTGCTATCTCGCTCGCACACATGTGCAAACATGGTAAGCAGACGCATGTATCCCAGTCGTTCGCTGTCTCGTTCGCACACATGTGCTGCCTGCTACTCAACGATTCAATGGAACAATAACCTTAATTTCTTTGCTGATTTTCTGTCTTATTTATAAACCGATCTTGATGAAACTTTCAGCATTCCTTCTTTATATCATTCTTAACGCACTTGTTAAGTTAGAAGGGTCTACATTGAGAAATGTGGCCATAATTAGTTTTTTTTTAATTGCGGAGAAAATTATCGAAAATCTAACATAAACTCGATCTGGAGAGGGTATACAGGAACCTTCATGCCAAATTTGGTGTATCTAGCTCTTATAGTTGCTGAGATCGACGCATTCATACAGACAGACGGACATGGCTCAATCGACTCGGCTATTGATACTGATTAAGAATATATATACTTTATAGGGTCGGAGATGCCTCCTTCTGCCTGTTACAAACATTTGCACTAAATTATTATACCCTTTTTTGCCCATTTTTAATGGGCACAGGGTATAAAAACAAAAACCAACAATTCAGGAATTTAAAATCAACTTTAAATGAAATAAAGAAAAATATAATTTTTAATTAATTTATTTATTATGATTAAAATATATCATTAATTTATAATTTAGTTGAATTTTAAAATAAATTGATATTGTAATTATTGTGAGCTGATTCGAAAATATGCTAAACATTTCAATGACAATTGTCAACAAAATCAATAAAGATTTATAATAGCCTTGAACTATGACAAATACAAATAATATTATACTCTCGAAGTGAACCAAATATGTTGTATCACAATCGAATAATAGATCAAGAATTTATTCATTAAACAGGGTGAAATGACATTTGAAATGAATGAGAAAATTATACGATTGGGTCGAAAAGTGCATGCAAATTTTTGCGCGTAGAGCCATCCATGGAGTTAATGAATACATTCATTGAATTAGAACCGTAAACGAATGCAATATAAAGAACCTACCTAATGACAAACTCGGCTAGTCGAAAAGCATTTCCATCAACGCACACAATAAATCATCACAAGGCGGAATAATATAAAATGTTTGAAATCTTAAATAGACCACATGCAGATCCTATCAAATATCCGTTACTCGATAGCTATTGGCCCATACTTATCATAGTCGGCTCCTATTTGCTATTTGTGTTAAAGCTGGGTCGACAGTTCATGGCCCATCGGCAGCCGTATGATCTCAAAAACATTCTGAAAATCTACAATCTTGCTCAGGTTCTCTACAACACAATTACATTCGTAGCGGTAAGTGCAGAATACTCCAGCTGAAGTCGTATATAATCAGAAAAGAAATCTATTTCCTTGCTGTACAGGGTACATACTATATTTTTTGGAAACGACCATACAATGTGGCTTGTTTGACAATAATGCCATTTGATCATCCGCTGAAGACAACAGAACGCATCATTTGTTATTCATATTGTATTAACAAAATCGTTGACTTATTGGATACCGTCTTCATAGTACTGCGTAAGAGTTATAGACAAATCTCGGTGCTACATCTGGTACATCATGTCTACATGGCTGTTGGATCGCACTTTTACGTGCGAATTATTGGATACGGTGGCCAAGTATTGGTTGTGGCATACCTAAACTTATTTGTCCACTCCGTGATGTATGGATACTATTACCTCGCCTCACAGTATCCGTATATTAAACAGAGCCTCTGGTGGAAGAAGTACATTACCATACTACAGATGGTACAGTTTGTGCTCATCTTTGTGCACAATGTATGGACCTGTATGCAACCCGACTGTGATATTCCGATTTTCCTCATATATTTGACATTCTTTATGTCAACGTTAATGTTCGTCATGTTTGCCAATTTCTATGTACATGCCTATATAAAGCCAAAGCCTAAAACGAAAGAGGCGAAACAAAGCTAAATGAAAGAATTCTCAGACAAAATCTCTAACAATCCAAAGGAAATGTAAAAGAATAAAATTTACATTTGAATTAAATGCAGTGTCAAATGAAATTGTTGATACAAATTGCAACAATGACTTTAAATTTATTTTACATAATTTTTGCTGAGATTCAAAATAAATTGAAAGGCCAGATTTGTCAGTCAATGTTTCACATGGTTCAAACGATTTAAAATCGGAATTCATAATGTCAGAGAGCCTATAGATAGAATGGAAAATTAACAAACTGAGCGAACATAACTCAATGTAGGAATGTCTTCAAATTTTACCGTTTGCTGCTAATTTCAGATTTATATTTCTTTTTTTCTCTTAAATCATATTTATTTGATATTTGTTCAGGTATTTGTTCAGGTACGCAGCGGCTTGGTGATTAATTCGGTACGTTGAGCTCGTTTTCAATATCGCCAGTACGAACGTACCATGCCGCACCAGAAATCCTTTGCAACACTTGGGATTGCACTACGCGTAACTTGTTGAGGTTTGTTTTGGACGCTATTCCATATACCTGGATACCGTATCTCCAGATGGGTGCCAGGCTGGCCTTGTATATGTTTGCCTTGTTGGAAAGCGATAGCTTATTCCTCGCATTGAGAAGCAAAGCCATGCTCCTCGCCTTTGCCTTGAGGCGCCCAGCTACATCGGTTATGTGGCACTGAAATGTTAACCTCTTGTCCAGAGTGACGCCAAGGTATTTATGGGCCTCCTTGTGGGCTAAGAGCTCTCCATGTATGAAGACCCCAGGTGAGGTGCCTTTTCTAAGTGTGTATGTTACTGACTGATACACACTTATCGGGGTTTATGGCAATGTTCCATCCGTAGGCCTGGTGTTGATCTGTGCGGTAGTGTCATCCGCAATGGTGGCTATAAGCAGATTGTTGGGGTCGGTCATCGGCATGTTGACGGAAGCTGGCATGTCATTCGTACTGCCCTGAGGTACACGTGCTCTGACTCTCTTTGGTTGAGAGGATAGCCCGTCCTGAAGAACTTTAAAGGAGTGCTCGTGAAGGAAAATCTTGATGATTAGGTAGAGCTGTGGGTTAAGTATTCCTTTCTGTCGAAAGCCTGTTGGATATCCAGATAAGCTACAACAATATACTCCATTCCGTGGAATCCATCTAGAGCAAAGTTTACGACCCGGTGGAGTTGTTCTGGCGTACCGTGACTAAGCCTGAATCCAAATTGAAATTTTGGGATTACGAATTTGAAAAGCGCGCGCCGCAAAGTGTGCAAATAAATATGTAGCATACTTTCGGGCGGCACTTAACTTTTTGCAATCACTTTAAAAATATCAGTGCATACTTTTAAGCTGAACTGAAAATCTTAGTTTGAAGTAACGGAAGTTTTTTTCAGTTTTATTTTTCGGATTTCTTTCTTATTTGTTGGACCGATCTCGATGAAACTTTCAGCATTGCTTCCATGTGGTGCTCTCCATGCACGTGCGTGGGCGTGGGCGGTACAAGTTTTGTCTCCAGGCGCGATTTGCGGGGCAGGGGAGTGAGGTATCGCAAATCTAACATACACTCAATCTGGGGGGTTATTCAGGGAGCTTCATAAAGTGCTGATTCGCAGAAGCAGTACCAAAATTTGTTGGAAACCTTGGAAAACAACGCATAGTTCGAAATACTGCACTGATACCATGATCCCCAAGCCTGGGAAGCAACCAACGGAGGTCAACTCATACAGATCAATCAGTCTCCTTCCGACGTTGGGTAAAATGATGGAGAGAGTCATCTTAACTCGTATCCTTAGTCTGGAGAGCGTATCTCATTTGACCGTGTCTGGCACAATGGTCTTCGTTGTAAGCTGAAGCAGCTATTGACTCCACAACTATTCCAGCTAGTAAGCAGCTTTTTGGCTGACAGGTCGTACTGCGTAATTGTCGATGGTGTCAAATCCTCTGAAAGACTGATATGCGCAGGAGTTCCGCAACGTAGTGTACTTGGACCAACTTTGTACTCTATATACACAGTCGATATGCCGAAGCCGTGTGCAGTACGAGCAGTTGACTTTCAAGACGTTCTTATCGCAACATATGCCGACGACACCGCTGTTCTTACCAGGAGCCAGTCTCTTGGCACTGCCGCCGAGGCCTTACAGCAATATGTCAGGAGCTTCGAGATATGGGCCCATAAGTGGAGCATTGGCATCAATGCTAGTAAATGTGCGAACAAGACATTCTCTACAAGAATTGGATTCTGTCCTGGAATTAGGATGTTGGGATCAATCCTCAGTCATGAATCGCACTACAAGTATCTCGAAGTCATTCTTGACAGATGCCTAAACTTCGCTCGGCATACAACAATGTTGCAAAAAACCATCCTGGCAAAGGCGGCGAGGATGTCGTGGCTGTTGTCGCCAAGAAATGAGCTTTCACTGCAGAACAAGGTAACCATATACAAGGCGATATTAAGCCCGATTTGGAAATACGGGCTTCAAGTTTACGGAGTAGCCGCCAAAACTAACATTAGCAAAATTCGAATGGCTCAAAGCAAAATCCTCAGGAGGATGTGCAATGCGCCTTGGTATATGCGGAATAGGGACATTGAGCGTGAGTTAGGCGTACCTATGGTTGGTGCCGTACTGCAGCTACAGGCGGAAAATTTTACTGTCAAAAATTGACCTGCCATCCAAACGCGCTTGCCCAACGCCTACAGAGGTATGCAGGCAGAAGACGCCTGAAAAGGCTGCATCCACATGATCTTCCAGCTACAAGAATATCTTAATATCTTAATTTAAATATGTGAATATGTAAATATCAAAATAATGAAAACAATTCTATGTATGTATATGTATAACTATATTATAAGATAGTCAATGTTTTTATATTAATGTATAATTAGGTTAAGCTGCCATGAAGGTAGTAATGTACTAATTTGAAGCCAACAGTACAAATCTGAAATAAATTGGAATCTATTTAAAAAAAATTTAAAAAAAAACAATGATATTTATATATTTTTTTTGTTGTTGTATATTTAGTGTTTTGAATTAATGTTTATTGATGAATACTTTTATTTGCATTGTTTGTTTGTTTACTTTGGGTTTTGCTTTCATTTTGTTTATGCCATTTGCCATTTTTAGTTTTTACATGCAATCAATGGATATTCTTTCGTTTCGGCATTTATTTATTTTGTTTACATGTTTTTTTTTAATTTTCTTTTTCCATATTTTTTTTACACACAACAATCAAATTTCAATGCATTTCAGCATTTTTCTTTATGTTTTTTTTTACGTCAAAAAATGTTTATTTTCATTTTGTTGAATATTCATAAAATTATGCAGCTAATTGAGTTGTCTATGTATATATATATGTGTGTGTGTGTGTGTGTGTGTGTGTGTATATTTGAAGTTGACATAATCGAAATGTGCATCCAGTGCCGAAATAGGGACTTCTTCAGGCTCCAAACTGTATTCCATATGCGAATCAACAGAAATTTCATTTAATTGTAGCTAAACTTAAGTTGCAGTGAAGAATATGTTATATAGAATGTTATAATGAATGAGAAATATATAAATAAAATTTGGAATACGCCTGTTGATAGCTGATGTTTTATCAAAAGTGTTAAGATGATGTGTTGTTCTTTTCAATTCTATTTCATTTCGTGTACCTCGTTAGTGGTTGGGAAAAAAAAGTATCGAACACACTCGTATTATTTGTTGTTATTGTTAATTAAGGTTGTATCTCGGTTCTTACATATGTAGACTTAGGACTAACAATATTTATTTATAATATAAATATTACTTCTTCTGCCCTCAACTGTATTTTCATCATGAATCGCTGCAATTGTCGCTAATAGATTTTTGAATGCGTTTCAGTGTCAGTATCATATTATATTACTCCGATCATATGTATATATATATATTTATATAGAGCATGCATTTCCATTTCCATCTATATATATATATGTATATGTATATGATGATATATATGTAAGTATATTTATCATGTTATGCCTCATAAAATTTTGCTAAGTTCCGAATGGATGGGGAACCCACTTAAAACTATTATTATTTTATTTCTCATTATTCATTTTCAATTTTTTGTTTTCTTTTTTTACATTTTGCAAATTTTGTGGGTAAACTGGCAAAAATGTTTATAATTTGTAACTGTTCCGAATTAGACATACGAATGAATTTCATGGAAATGTATAAAGCATATCTAAGTTTCTAGAATCAAGCGCATTCCGAAAAATATGCCACATATATTATTTTTAATTTTTTAATGCGAAAGTGTACTCCAGAACATGCATCTTTATGATTATTTTTGTATTATAAATCGCTTGTTGTTGTTGTTGTTGTTTTTTTTTTTTTTTTTTTTTTGTCAGCTTGGCCAAGTTGCTTGTTCAAGGGCTTCTAATAATTTAGCTACTAAAATTAGTGTTTGTCAATTTTGTTTAATATGTATACTTAAATTTGATCAATCTGTACTTCGATTGCAACGCAAATGCTCAAAAATATCTCAATTCAAAAAATATGCATTCGGTTTTTTTTTGTCTTTAATTATGCTTTTTTTTCTTGGACTTTAATAAATTTCAACTATTAAAAATAAATGCAAAAAATTTAATTTAATTAAATATACATAATTTAATTTCGATACGTTTTTGTTTTTTTGTTTTTTTTTTTTTTTTTGTTTTGTTTGGTTTGTTAAATTTTAATTTAAATTTGTTCGTTTCATTCAGCAAATGTTGCGCATATGTTTTGGGATTTGTTTTGCAAAAATTGAGAAATTTTGGTGTGTAAATATTTGAACTATATAGTAGTAAGTATGTATATGTATATATGTATGTAAGTATAATAATATAAATCTCATCGTTTGTTTTAGTTTTTTTAGTTTTTGTTTGTGTTTGTACTTTGTTAGAAATTCACGCAGATATGCTGAGAAATTATCCAACCGAGTCCTTGCTGCCTCTTGAAACAAACCGCCCAATTGAGGAAACAAAATGCCAATCCAATTACCATTTACCCAATCGCTGTAGCATCAATACATCATTCGTCAGCCCCAGCATACTATAGCCAACTCTACTAGCCAATACTACTTGAAATAATCCAATCCAATTTTGCACATCTCTAATTATCGCTTATCTGCTAAGCGTATCATCGATATTCGTTTATCGATTATACTTAACTTATACATATGTACTTTTAACATTTTCATTTTCAATTTCGACCGACAAAACGAACAAAAACGAAACAAATAATAACTTTATATAAATTGCACATGATTTTGCCTTAATACCTAATAATATATGTATGTGTATAACTAGGACCATAGATCATATTATACGAATGCACCGCAAGGGGAGTTTTATACGTTAGTTGCCACAGTTGCAAATGTTATATTTTGGTCGAGTTGTTGCTTCGTGTCGCCTTCAGTGTGTGTGTGTGTTTCCATGTGGGTATGTTGCGGTGTGTGAGTGTGTGTGTGTGTGTGTGCGAAAGTATTTTACATTTCTAAGTATTTGCAATTGGCACATAATTACCAACAAAGTCAATTAGAAATAGATTAGAACATGTATTTACTTCTAAATAAAATTTCTTATGATTTCGTTAATTTTGTTTTGGGTTTTCTTTGTTTATATAGTATGTATATTGCACAGAGCATGAGAGCATGTGGTTAACATTGCGTTAACAGTGTGTTAACGGAGTGTGTGAAGAGAAATCAAAATTATTGTAAATAAAAGACAGCCGTTGAACTAAACCATTAACTAAATAAGTATTTATTGAAATCAAATCGATGATAATTGCCATTTAAATCAACTCAATTCATTAATTAATCATAATCATAATCATAATAATAATAATAATAAAAAAATTAACTTTTAACTAAACAACTAATTGCATTCTGTTTTCTAGGTCGTGTTATTAATTATTACAAATATGTTTAAAGGTATTCATTAATATTAGATTGTTTGCAATGTTTATGGGAACACACAGTAAACAAAAACAAAAAAAAAATAAAAAAAAAAAAGATGTAAATAAATTGTTTATATTTATCGTAGTTTGACGAATTTAGCAGCATTCAATCTTAGAATTAATTTAATAGTGTGTATTTCAGCCTAATTTCAGCTCGATCAAAGTCAAAATAAAAGAGAAAAAAAGGAGAAAAAATTAACAAACAAAAAAAAAGGGGAAAAACTAATTATAATAATTATAAAAGAAAAGAAACACAATGTTGGTGATGATGTTTACATTTATAATTATAATTATGATAATAATAGTAATAATATTAATATTTATAATAATAATAATAATAATAATATAATATAATATAATAATAATAATAATAATATTAATAATAATAGTAGTAGTAGTAATGACAAAAACGTTATGCAAACAAATAAGAGACGATTTTCTATTAAGGCAAATTAGGTTAACAGCGCATTTGATTGCGACTGTTAAAAAGTTAACATAACATAAAGCTGCTAAAGTTGCAATTCAATTCAATTCAATTGTGTTTGTGTTTGTTTGTGTGTGTGTGTGTTTGTGTGTGTGTGTGTGTGTCTTAAGTTACTAATTACTTTTCTAATTTTTAGTGTAGTTTATAATTTTTTAGTTTTTCCGTTGTTTCCATTGTTTTTCTTCTTTCTTCCATTCAAAAATTTCACATACAAAAAAAAAAATTACGCATTTCTTGAGATTTTCACAACAACTTCTCATGTGTTTGTTGTTTACAAATGTTGCTCAACTTAAGTTTACCATTAGAATTGCATTATTATTCATTTTGCGTTTCAATTTCCATTTTTCAATATTCAATTCAATTTTTATTATATTGATTATCATTAACATTATCATTATCATTATCATTACTCATCAACGAGTGCCTCGTTGTGCCACAACAATCAATTTCACTAAAGGCTGCCTGCCACACACACACACACACACACACACACACATACACCCAAGGAGCGAGCGTGTGTGTGTGTGTGTGTGTGGGGGGTGTAGGTGGTGTTGCAACTTGTTAGAGAGGTTGGCTGATTATTGTATAATTATGTTGTTCATCATGTTGTTGTTAATTATCTTAAAATTAATTTAACAGCTCAACGACTTTCTCTCTCCATCTCTCTCTCTCTCTCTCTCTCTCTCTCGTTGTTTCAAACAATTCCGAGGCGCGCTGAGGGGGCGTGGCAGTTGCAAGTGTGTGTGCGTGCGTGTGTGTGTGTGACAATTGCATGTTAAATGGAAGCTTTTAAATAATTTTTCAAAAATGTTAATTTAAATTTAAAAAAAAAAAATTTACAAATAAATTTCATACAGAAATAATTAAACACTAATTGTGGTTGTTGTTGTTGTTGTTGTTATATCATTTGTTATATCAGTTGTGGTTGTTGCAACTTTAACTAGTAAATGCTATCAAAAGGTGGCAGAGTGCGCCGTCTGCTTAGGCAGCCGTGTCCACCTCCTCGACAATGTGGTTGGGCGATACCTCGCTGGGTGGCGCAGTGGTTGGCGCTGCTGTCGCTGCTGCAGATGCTGCCGCTGTTGCTGTTGTTGTTGTTGTTGTTGTAGAGCTGTTGCTGCTGTTGTTGCTGTTGTTGCTACTGCTTGCGGCAAGTGTCGTCTTGGCCGTTTGTAGGGGCGTGGCAACCAAGGCGCTAACTGCACTATATTGTGATGTCGCTGCTTCGACGGCAGCTGTCGCTTCTGACGTTGCGGCAGCTGCACCGCCGGCAGCACCATTTGTGGCAGCATACGGTGAGCTCCTTAGCTTGCGTGCCTCACGCTTTTGCTTGCGCTGTTGCATGACCAGACGCAACTGATCGAGCTTTGACTTTGTCTTCAGATTCGCCATCTCCACCACGCACTTCTGGCACATCTGCTCCCTCTCTCGCTCCTTATCCTTATCGCCGCGTTGTCCTGCCTCCTCGCTGCTGCGATAGCGGCACATGCAACCATTGGTGGCGCCAACACCAGCCGGGCCACTTGGATTGCCACTGTTGCCACTGCTGCCAGCAGCAGCATCTGTGCAACAGCTGAGCGTTGACTTCGTTGAGGCCGAGGCTGTTGCCCCCTTGGCCATATAATGACCGTTGCATTCCCCATAGGCGCAAATTCCAGCCGACAATGTGGCAGCTGCCGCAGCTTGTTGCTGCTGTTGCTGATGTTGCTGGGCGCGACTGTTGCACTTGGCACAGTTGTGATGCTTCGTCGAGTACTGCAAGAGTGAAGAGAGAGAGAGAGGGAATGTAAATTAGTGACTGTCTGAGAGAGCGAGAGAGAGAGAGAGTTGCACAAGAGAAACACGATTAAGACTGAGAACAGTTTAGGCAAAATCTATCATAAGAGAAAGCACAGAGAGAGGTAACCAGAAGGAAAGCAAGGAAAAGATAGAAGTGATAGGAAATTAGGTCTGTAAGTCAAGCTCAGAGCTTTAAGTTAACAGAAGAGAGAGGCTGATAAACTATGAAGATATCGCAAGCCTTCAGTTGAAGGAAGAAGATAGAGGAGCTTTCAGTTCATGGAAGATAGAGCTCTCAGTTGATGGAAGAGAGAGGTTGATTATAGATGTAGAGATATCAAAAGCTTACAAAAGATAGAAGAAGATAGAGGAGCTTTCAGTTGATGGAAGAGAGAGGCTGATAAACTATGAAGATATCGAAAGCTTTCAGTTGAAAGAAGCAGATAAAGAGCTTTCATCTGATGGTTTTAATTCATGGAATATAGAGCTCTCAGTTGATGGAAGAGAGATGTTGATAATAGATGTAGACATCAAAAGCTTACAGAAGATAGAAGAAGATAGCGGAACTTTCAGGAGAGGAGCTTTTAGTTTATCAAAGAAGATAGAGCAGCTTTTAGTTAAGCTTTTAGGAGAGAGTGAAATAGAAAGAAGGAAATAAAGAGTTTAAGTTTAAGTTAATTTAAAGAGCAAATAACTGCGACAGAGAAATAGGCAAAAATTAGAATGCTTAAAGCTTTCATAGAGCATTACAGCGTACCTATAACGGATGGGAAATAAGTAACAACGGATGCTTAAAGCTTTCGCTGCAATTTTGATCAAAGAGAAATGCTGAAAGCTTACACAGAGCTATTAGCGTACCTCTAGAATAGAGAAAGGAATAAGTAAAGTGCACTTGTGGCATTTCTAGCAAAGTGGGAGGTTTAGGTAAATTAAGCATGCCTAAAGCTTTCACAGAGATTTCAACTTCTTTCTAGCATTATACAACACTGTCTTCTACTGTTCATAAGAGCACATAGCTTGAAGCAAACCTTTGAGACCTTTGTTTATCAATCTTATCAAACTTACCTGCTTGCTGCGTGCCCCATGATGCATGCCACCAGCTGCTGCTGGTGCGGCAGCTGTAATCGCAGCAATGCCATTTCTACCACTGCTCGATGACGAGTTGAACGAGGAAGAGGAGGAGCTGCTGTTGCTGCTGCTGCTGGTGTTGCTGCTGTTGCTGGAGGAATTGGTGGCGCCACTAGAGCCGGGTGCCTCAAAGCTGATGCGTGCCCCACGACTATATTGGGGCGTGGCACTCAACAGATCGTTCAGTATGTGAATAACCGTCGAAATGTCACGCTTGGGGCGACCAAAGCGATCTTGCAACGCCGGATTGAGAGTTCCCGAAAATGTGCCCGAATAGATGCCTTTGCCATGATTCTTCATCGATTCGATGACAGCGCCCGAGCCGCTCTTGCGTGGCGTCTCCTCACCGCCAATGCCACCGCCAACGCCGCCACCAGAGCCGACACCACCGCCGCCCACACCACAAGCACCGCCCGCGCCAAGGCCAACGTTGCCACCGCCAGATAAATCAATTTTATTGGTGAAAACTTCTTTGGAAAGTTTTCGCAATGTTTGCGTCAAATTGCGAGACGCCTCCGCCAAGGTGCGTGTATCGGAGACAGCAATTGTGGCATCATCCAGGTCAGTGGTGCTGCTGCTGTTGTTGCTGCCAGTGGTGCCACTGCATGTGGCAACAGTCGTTGTGCCAACCTCCTGAGGTCTGTGCGCTGCTGCTGCTGCTGCTGCTGCTCCTGCTGCTGTTGGTGTTGTCGTAGCAGCAGCAGCAGCGGCGGCGGCGGCAGCTGCAGCGGCTTGTGCTGCGGCATGATGATAATGATGATGATGATGGTGGTGGTGATGGTGGTGTCGATGCTTCGAGCGTGTTACGGTTATGGGATTGTTAACCGTTTTGTGCAGCGCATTTGAGCCACGTGTTGCAAGGTTGCCACTGTTGTTAGAGTTGCCAGTGCTGCCAGTGCTGCCAGTGTTGCCAGTGGGATTGTTGTTGCTTAGAGTTGCCACTGTGTTTGGGTGTGCTGCAGTTGTTGGTGGTGGTGCTGTTGCTGTTGCTGTTGCTGTTGCTGCTGCTGCTGCTGCCGCAGTTGGCGTCAACAGACGCGTGCAGAGGCATGAGGTGAGTTTAGCAGCAATTGGATCCTGTTGGCAACCACCGCTGTTGCAAGTGCTGTTGCTGTTGCTGTTACTTGCTGCTGCTGTTGCCGATTGAGTGTTGCAACTAGAACTGATGCCAGCTAATGCCAAGGCGGCTGCAGAGACGCCACCAGCCGTTGCATGCCCCATATGCCCCATGTTCTTAATGGCCGTCGTTTTAATGGGACTTGAGACGAGATTCGAGAGCGATTTGATAGGCGATTGTTCCAACAATGGTTTCGAAGAAGACGATGATGATGATGCATTGGTTACACCATTTTCTGCTGCTATTGTTGTTGTTGCTGTTGCTGCTGTTGCTGCTGCTGCTGATGTTGCTGTTGCTGCGTGGGCTTGAGCAGCGGCTGCTGCCTGGGCGGCAGCTGCAGCACGTGGCGCCTGCGTCAACGCAATGCTTTTCACAATATTCTGTAGACTTTCATAGTCGCGTTTGCTGAGAAATGAACTCAAATCGGAACTCTTGATGGCATGATGATGTCCATGATGTCCATTCCCATGTCCATGACTGTGTGCCGTGTTGCCGCTGCTGGATGTTGCATGTGTCCGTAACGAGTTGCCGCCGCTGCCGCCAGAATTGGAGTTGGAGTCAAGCAGTTTACGTGTGACACCACCATTGCCAGCTGCCACCGCCGAGGCGTTGTGGTGATGATGATGGTGATGATGATGATGGCTGTGACTATGCTGCAAACTTGGATGCTGATGACTGTGCACATGTCCATTGCCAATGCGTCCAGTCGATGGACGTTGGCTGGATGTGGAGCGTGTGCGCATGTGCAACGAACCACCAGTTGCACCACCATTTGAACCATTTGCACCACAGCTCATCACAGTGCCAGACGTTGATGAGCTGGTGCTGGTCGTGGATGATGATGAGGAGTTGTTGTTGCTGCTGCTGATGCTGCTGCTGTTGCCGCTATTGCTGCTTAAGGCGGAGTTTGTGCCACTGCTTGTGGCAGCTGGCAACGCAGCTGTGGCAGCTGAAGTGGTTGTGCCACCAGCGGGATTAACCGTGCTCAATTGCAACTGAATGAGCATCATGTGATCGCCGAGACGCATGCTCAGATTGAGGGGCGTCTTGCCGCTGAGGAAGTCATTAACCTGAGAGTCGTTAAGCGATTCCAGCGCTTGCATCACCGTGTTCTCCGGTCGCTGGGCCTGTAAGAGAGAGAGACAGAGAGAGAGAGAGAGAGAGATTATTTATTATGTTAACGTAATGTTAAGTATTTTAACAGAAGAAATTAGAGAGAGATTGGACATGATATTAATAGTCTGTACTTATGTTAACATAATGTAAGGTATTACTAAGTCTTATCTCTATTGATCAACGAATGAATATATATAAGATTGCATTATGTTAGCAGCTCTACTTTACATTCATTTGCTCTCAAGTTATGGGCATGTCAACTGGATAAGCAGCTGATGTAACAGTAAGCTCTCTGTTAACTTTAATATGTATTTATGTTAACAGAATGTGAAATGTTAATCACTTAACATCTCTATTAACTGTTATGTTAACTTAACTCTCAAGCTGCAATGTACAACGCGTAACTTAACATGCAACAGGACATCCATCATTGTCAACTGCTTAAGCATGTTAACATTTCACCATTTAACATAGCCTATTAACTAACATGTTAGCTACATGTTGTGACTGTTAACAAACAGCACATTAACAGCGATCGCATGCCATCAAAGTGAATCGCTAAACAACTAACAACAGAAACTTTGCAAATTATTATTACGATAACCTCTCGCCCAATCGGTTTGTCGATTCAAAGTCAGGCCAACTACTCAGACGACAGACAACATACAGCTGACCCTCCGTATTCCCTTGCCCCCCTGGCCACTCATTTCCCGTCCCTGTCTTCCCCGCATCGCCGGAAACGATCCATGATCCGGCCCCTCTCATCAAACCCACCCAACGCCCAACCCAACGATTTGTTGTCGTACGTGATTCAATGCGTCGCCTTTGTGTTATGATAAAAGCAGCGCAGTAGCAACGCAGCAGCAGCGGCAACAATGTAGAAATTACGTCAGTTGCAATTACTATCCAAAACAATGTTCAGACATGGGAAAGAATAAGAGATAGACTGAGAGAAAGAGAAGACTGCGGATAGGAGTGTAGATGTAGACGAGTTGGAGAGAAGAGAGTGAAGTGGAGAGAAGAGAGTGGAGAGAAGAGAAGAGAGTGGAGAGAAGAGAAGAGAGTGGAGAGAAGAGAAGAGAATGAAGTGGAGAGAAGAGAATGAAGTGGAGAAAAGAGAGTCAACAGAAGAGAGTGAACAGAAGAGAGTGGAGAGAAGAAAATTGAGAGGATGCAGAGTAGAAAATACAGTTGAGAGAAGAGAGTGGAGAGAATGCATAGGTTGGCGGATGTAAACAAATGGTGGAAGTGACAAGTGTAAAGATAACAGTGTAGAGATGAGACTGGAGACAAGAGAGTAGCAAAAAGTGGAAGAACATTTAATTGTCTAAGATGGAGAGCGGGGAGTAGTAAAGAAAAGATGAAAGAAAACGTGATAAAATGTAGAAGAAAAGAATGTACAAGGGAGTGGAACAAAGACCGATTGAAGAATATCTCAAATGAAAAGAAAAAGAAAAGACTGCGGAGAATTGTGAAAGAAACTAAAGCTAGCGAAAACTAAATAAACTATGCAATAACCTAAACCAAGTGAACCCAGCCTGAACCCATGCAAAACTGTCGCATATGAACAACACAGTTTTACAGCACAACTCAGAAGACACGAGTAGAGAATAGACAGAGAGAGAGGGAAGACTGCTAGAGCTAACGCAGACGAAAGAGTCAATGAGAAGACTCAGACGAAAGACTTTCTCAAGGCAGACAGTAGCAAAGAAAAGACTTGGAGAGAAGACTCAGGGAGAAGCCGGAGAATGCACAGAATAAACGAAATATATTTCTATTGTTATTATTTTAGCAAACGATTTCTCTATTCCACAACTATTCCCAGTCCAAGAATTCTTTGTTTTTCCTCTGGGGAATTCAAGAATTTCCTATATCATTTATGGGGGCTTTCCTTAAAACATTTCTCTCTGCTTCTTGTTATTCTGCCCGCTTTTTGTATTTATTTGCGCTCATATCTTGTGTATACGTATGTATGTGCATGTGTGTGTGTGTGTGTGTATTTATAATATGCAAACAAAAAGAAAGAAACAAATAAAAAACAGCAACAACAACAACAACAACAATTACTCTGAAGCTTGAATTGTATTTTAAAGGTCTGGGTTAATTAATCATTTTCATTTCAAGACAAAAACAAAAGAAGGCAATTGCTTGCACTCTGCTCTTTTCCTCTTTCCTCTCACTCTCTTTTTCTCTTGCACTATCTCACTCTCTCTCACTCTCTCTCTCTCTCGCTCTCTTTCGGACTCCCCTCGCCAACGCTTTTCCCATTCATGTGTTAATTTTTATTGCCTGCTGACACACTAACCCAATAATATTTCAAATGTTTCAACGCTTTTGTGCAATACACTTTATGCTACAAGGAAAGAGAGCGGCTGTGGGGTGTGGGGCATGGACCGAGCAGGGTGAAGGGGGGGAGGGGGGGCTTACCTTTGACTAACTGCCGCTTTCGCTTTAACTTTATTTTGCCAGCAGCAGGTGCAAAGAGTTATGCAACTTCCATTCCAACACGTCACCACACCCCCCCACCGCCGCCACTGCTCACACTCCTCTTATTTGCTTGACGCTGCCTAGCAACAAATATATTTAATTTTTTCTTTGTTTTTTTTTTTCTTTGGGTAATTTGTCTTGGCTCAGAGGCCTATTGACTGTCTTTGTTGTCAATGTTGTCGATGTCGTTGTTGTTGTAGTTGTTGTTGTTAAGTGTACCAAGGTCAACTGACGTTGTTGTCGTCGTCGTCGTCGTCGTTGTTGTTGCTGCTGCGTTTTGTCGCCAACGTCGCACGCAAATTACGTCATGCGTCGAAATCGAAAATTTTTAATTTAAGCGCAACAACAGCAACAACAACAACAACACTAGCAGCAGCAGCAACAAATGTGACAACAACAAAGACAACCAATTCTGTAATTTATTAGCTTTGTGTGACTTTAGTTTTATGTTTCTTTCTCTGTCTCTGTCTCTGTCTCTCTCTATTTCTGTCTATGCGCCTCTCTCTATCTTTCTCTCTGTCTATTTTCCTCTCTATCGCTCTCTAAGCTTGATCAGCTGCACTCTGCTTACATCTTAACAACTTTTCCTCCTCTAAGTGCTATTTCTGCTCATCTGTTTGCTCTCTCTCTCTCTCTCACTCTTTCTCTCTCTCACTCTTTCTCTCTCTCACTCTTTCTCTCTCTCACTCTTTCTCTCTCTCACTCTTTCTCTCTCTCACTCTTTCTCTCTCTCACTCTTTCTCTCTCTCACTCTTTCTCTCTCTCACTCTTTCTCTCTCTCACTCTTTCTCTCTCTCACTCTTTCTCTCTCTCAATCTTTGTCTGTCTCACTCATGCCAACACCGGTTTGCAACGGAAAAGTCGACATTGAATGCCGCTGCGTGTCCCACTGTGCCCGTTACGCGTTTATAGCCACAACAACAATAACAATAATAATAAACTGAAGAACAACTATAACAACAATAAAACGTGCAACCGCAAAATCTCTTTAATTGCTTTAATTCACTTCAATTCTCTCTAGTAGAGAGTCACTCACTCTGCTCTATCAGCCGTATTTCTATCTCTTTCTCTTTCTTAATCTAATATTTATTATATATACATATATATATCTGTCTATCTGAATAAGCCATCAAATTCGTATTCTCCATTTCTGTAGATAGAGTATAAATTATCTCTATCTTTTCTAACATATTTCTTACTATCTCTATCTCTATCTCTATCTTATTCTAACCCTATATGCTTCTCAATTATCAGTCTCACTCTCCAAATCTCCCTCCTCATCTAACTCCAGCTCGACATATCTTTCTATTGCCCAAACAACTCTCATCAAAATCTTTCATGTTTGATAACAATTGCAAATGTGATCCCTAAATCTGAAATAAGAGCTACATATGTACTTCCAATGCAATTGCAATTCACATATTTCAACTTATCGATAAGAAACCCAACGGATCCCGCCCATTTGTCGAGAGTATTGCAAGTAAAAGGTCATATCTCGGTTAAGGTCAAATTGTGATTCATATAAAATGTTTATAAATATGTTAATCAAGTTGAAAAATGACGAGATAAAAGATTAGATATGGATAGATGCATAGATAAATATGCTGATTAGCCAGATAGATATGGCTAGTTGCAAAGCAATTTCATAATTAATTAAAATTATAATATAATGCTTGCATACTGCATTTTAAACACATGCAAATACATAACAGTTGGCAAGCCATAGGAATAGTTAGAGTACAGTTTTGTGAGGCATTCGAGAAATTCAGGTAGAGCGTTAGCACTACAAAGGCGGTGCCACTTGACGCCGAAATCATATAACAAAGCACAACAAAAGTGTGTGTGCGTGTGTGTGTTGACCATGAAATTATTTTTATTGCGTAGCTTTTCAACAGTTTTGAAGCCGCTGTGACGTCCCACACTTCAACTCGTCTCACCCCGCCTCACCACACTTCACAACACCACACTTCACTTCATCGACTCCCCCACAGCTCACCTCTTCGCTCCTTACTTTAAGCATACTACACCTCTACTCTTTTAACTTATCCTCAACTCAACTCACCACACCATACCACACCACACCTCGCCACCTCGCCACCTCACCACCCCGCCAACTCACCACAACTAACGTTTGTCGCGATCGTCACTTGTTGGAACAAATTGAATTGGCACCAAAAACTGATAACAAAACTCAGCACTCACTCTCCTCATTCTTCACCTCCTCGCCCCACAACTCTCCCACCCACTCTTTAACTTATTAGTTGGCATTTTATAGTGCAAAAAAAAATAACCAACAACAACAACAACAAAAAGGGGCAAGCACAACAAAGGAGAAGGCAGCTGGCGCCATCGATCGCCGCACTGTTTGTTTGCCTTCGTTATCTAAGCAGTGGCGCTGTTGCTGTTGCTGCTGCTGCTGCTGCTGCTGCTGCTGCTGACGTCGCGACGCGTCGCTGCCGCTGTCAACGTCACATCAACTTTGCACTTGCTCAAACAACATACAGTTTGAATGCCATTGGTTGGCCGGCAATGTGGCTGTAACCGGTTTGTCAGTCAATTAGGTTGGCTTGCAAAGTGTCTAATAGTAACAATGATTATAATGCATTTAATTGCAACATGCAGCATGCGCCACACACGACTGCATTTAGAAAACGGCACTTATAATGTTCCATTCACAAAGAGTTTCACACTAAGACTTTCACAATAAGAAATTCTCTCAGATTTATTCATTTTAGTTCCATTGTTCCCTGTTTTATTTTTCTTTAATTTCTATTGGTATTATTTAATTTCAATTCTGAAATTTCATGTTTCAATTCTATTTCGTTTCTGTGCATATAAAAAAGTGTAAGGTCCTACTGAAAGTAACAAAAGGTAATGACATTATTTTAATATTAATTCCATATGTCTCATGTTTCATTTCCACTTTGTTTCAATTAGCCTCTACACACTTTCATTTCAATTACATTTTTGTTTGGAATTGGAAATTGGGAAGACCAACAAAATATAGCTATGTTCCAATTCCATTTCATTTCAATCGGTCTTCTACATCCAATTTCAATTCCATTTTTGTGTGGAATTTGAGATTAAAAAGAGCAACAACAACAACAGAAGTGATAAATGTTTCTATTCCATTCGTTTCATGTTTCAATACCATTTCGTTTCAATCAGTCAGTTGATAGCAACATTTAATTTAAATTCCATTTTTGTTTAGAATTTGATTTCATGCTTCAATTCCAACTTTGTTCCAATTAGTCACCACATTATCTCAGTAAACACACAAATCACAGATATTTGCTAGATAACTGTTTAGCATTAAAATGGCAACAAGCCCTTGAGCGGTATTGCCAGCCGAAGGGGAACTTTTTATTTTTGTTTTTATTTCTGTTTGTGTTTCGCATTTTGTCAAGACAAAAATAAATAAAACCTGCTTTGCGAGTCGTTTAAAGTTTAAACAATAGCGCCGCAAATAAGCGCCTCGTGCCACTACAACGGCGTTAAACTAAGTACGTAACTTACATACAACCACACCACAGGAAACCAGAAAACAGGGCTTTTGGAACGCCGAAAATGGAATACTCTTAACGATAAGGATAAACGACTAAGACATGATTAGGGGGGATAAACTTTAAAGATATATATTTATATATATTATAATAGTTTAATCAGTTATAGTTACTCAACACTTTTCAGCTAAAAAAAAAAAACCTCCTGTACAATTAGTTAAATACAAATGCAGCTACCCACGCTGTAAGTGTATCTGAAAATGTTGTAGACATTTTCTGATTATATTACCACAACAACAAGTTCGAAAAATTCCATAGTCAATTATTACTCATGCCCAAAGCAATTAAAATAAACTAATAATAGCAATTTGTAAATATCAAAAGCAAGCGAAATGCAATCGGCGACTTTCGCATTGCAAATCGATTCAACTGAAAAGAGATGCTCATAAAAAGTAAATCGAAATGCAAAATGTGAAGTACATAGAGATTAAACACACATTGTGTGTGTGTGTGTGTGTGTGTGTAATACACAGAAATGATCATTTAACTATTTATTTAGAACTTCAAGAAATATGTTAGAGTGTTAGTTAATAACTCAGAGCACAAATATGTGGGATACTTTGACTAGTTGCACAATCATTATCAATGGATTAAAGTAGTGATCTTATCTTAGATTGAGTTGCCTTTAGTCTCACACATAACATTATCTATTGTTTCCAAGTAGTTCTCATAACATTTCACAAAAATATTGTACAACCAAACAAACGTATAGAGTAATGATTATCTTTGAGTTGAAATTCGTGATTTAACAATCAAAGTATTTCTCATTCATATATAAAAGAATTCAAAGTATTTCTCCTGTTACTTCATATCAATATTTTACATAAACCTAATATAATGTAATGTAATATAATATATTGTAATATAATATATATATAATATAATATAATATAATATAATATAATATAATATAATATAATATTAATATAATATATATACACAATTGTCAAATACAGTTAAAGTAACTTCTTTATAGTACTATCTATGGATCCAAAGTATTTCTCATTCATATACAAAGAAATATAGAATTTTATCAATGGATTCCAAGTATTGCTCATACCTACTTCATATGAAAAACTAAAAAAACTCCCAGACCCCTCACATAATATTATCAATGAAGTCAAAGTATTTCTCATACTATTTCACACGAATGCTATAAAATAAAAGAGAAAGAGAGAAAGAAACGTGTTTGCGGCAAGAACAAGCACAATAACGAGAATCAACACTTGTCCGCACTTCCCTTTACTCTAGATGAGGCAACCTCCAAGCTATACTAATCTAATCCAATCCAATCCAATCCAATCCATTCCATACCATGCCATACCGTTCTATAGTCTGTCATGAGTTGCAGTGATAAACCGGATTCACGGAAATTGTTGAAACGTTGCATTTCCGTTGCGACGCATGCCATCATCTTCATCAAGTAGTCAACTTGTTGACAATGTGAGAGACAGCAACGGCAACAGTGAAACAGAGTGAGAGAGAAAACTATGAAGAGTTGTTCTTGTGATGATGATCATCATGATGATGAAGCATCATGCTGTGTATGTGTGTGAGTGTGTGTGTGTCTGTGTGTGGTCATTGATAACGTTAACGTATTGCGCAATTCAACGAAGAGTCAAGAGTGACAAAAGTCATCAAGACATCATCATCAAGTCTGCAAGTCTTCAAGTTATCAACTTGTCAATTTGTCATAATTTCGCTGATAAAGCATGAGCTCAGGTAGATGCAACAGATACCCTGTGCCATAACTATAACTTTAGCTAAGATTATGCTATTTTTAGAATATCATGTTGATGAATGTAGAGAGAAGATTTAAAATGGATTTGTAGTAAATAAAAACGAAATAAATATTCAACCACTTGAGCCTAGATGGCTAATGGCTGCAACGGACAGTTGATAGTTGAAAAAGTGGCAGAAATTTTGATTTTATAATTCAATCGTTAGGAAATTGTTAGAATAACAAGTTAATTAACTTCTATGTAAGTAGCACAGATATCATGGTTTAAAATTTGAAATTGTGTTTGTTATGCAAGAAATGGAAATTTGATAGAAATTAAATTTTCAAAGCTAAGTAAGTCAGTACTTCTTCTTCTTCTAGTTGACGATGTTTCTAGTAGTTCCCTTGGTCACCTGTTTACAGGGTATCGTAACAAAGAACTATCTAGTAAGCGGCCATTAACCTGTTTTGGATCTCTCTTGTCTTGGATTCTTTACTTTTTGTTTTCTTGGTTATAAAGCGGACTTCCTTGGCGCTTTCTTCAATTCGATTTTTATAGTACTTTTTTTTGTGTTATTTTATTTTCTGCTTTTTGCTTTTTGGCCAACATACAAAGGACGCATAAATTCGATTGGCCACACCTACGTCGTCGTCGTCGTTGCGTTGGTTTTTTGGCTTTTTATGAGTCCCGTTCGTCGACTGTTGACTGCTGCTGTTGTTGTTGTTGCTGTTGTTGGTTTTGTTGGTGCGCTTTGTCTCTGCAGCAGTCTCAGTCTCAGCATCGTCATCACTTTCCTTCTGCCCTTTGCAGCTCTCATCATTGTCATAATAATTATTATTATCATTATCATTATTATTATTTTTATATTCATATCAACAACGTAATCATCATCCAAATTTGCCCTTTGTTTGCACTGCAAATCGCGGCTTTTGTCGTCTGCTTTTGTTGCAAACCAAAGAGACAATTTTCATAAATCTATGCGAAAGACTAAAACATAAATTACGCATACGCACTGTGCAACAGCATCTGGCTGAAGTAAAAGCACAAGTAATTAATTTGACAAGCGATGCCAACGCTTCATTTAAATGACATAAATAATACGAATTCAAGACTGG
This sequence comes from Drosophila funebris, assembly GCA_018901825.1. NCBI lineage: Eukaryota > Metazoa > Arthropoda > Insecta > Diptera > Drosophilidae > Drosophila > Drosophila funebris. The sequence continues at coordinate 11,561,687 of JAEIFK010000454.1, read as the reverse complement.
GAAGCGAGGTTGGCGGGTGCGGTAAAAGGTGAAGAGTTCATCTTCAGTCGGTCATGGTGCATGCCACCGCCATCAAGTTGAAGACAACGCCCACCCACTTGATTGCTTGATTGCTGCCTCTGCATCTTCAGCTGTTGCAACAAGCGTTGCCAAAATGCCGAAAACAAAACAAAAACGTACAAAATGAAATTGAAATGATGGCAAAACAAAGACAACAGAACCAAACACAAGAGTAGACACATTCGGTTCGGTCAACAGAGCTAGCTGAATCACCTGTTGGCTCTGTCGTCAACAGACAAGTTGTTCCATTCCATTCCATTCGTTTCAACAGTCAGCAAAGAGGTATACTAGTTCTTGAATCAACTACTGCGTCTGCACACTGTTCCACTCAGAATTAAGCTTATCGTGGACAGTACAGGTGTTCCATTCCACTAGTGCCCAACATCAACAAGTCATTTTTGTGGCCAGCTAAGCATAGAGATTAATTTACTTCATTTTAAACGAATCATGTTTCATTTCCATTTGTTACTTCATTAATTTTATTTTCTATGTTCCATTCCATCCGTTCCAAATAGTCAACACACTTGATTAGTATAGTTACATGCCATTTTGAAGGCATAATCTATTTCATGTGATTCCCATCGTTCCGCGTTTCGATTCCATTTCGTTTCTTCGCTGTCCAATCACATGCATAAACCAAATTAGTGGGGGAAAATTGTATTATAGCACGCCCACAGATCCTCAATATGAGAAATGAACGACCCAACAATGCCATGTCAACGTTGCCAAAGTGTTTGCTTAAAGCGTCGCGTCGTTGTTGCAGCTTCTGTCTGCATTCGTTGCTCATAATAAACTTTACAAAATATTATTATTTTTAATAGCTGTTGAAACATTTTTTGACATTTTTCGCCGCCGTCGCCACCGTCGTCGTTGTCGTCATTTAAGCGACAAGCTGAATGACTTGGAGTCTTGGGATCTGAGATAAAATTGGAACAATATGCAAATATCGTGCCAGACAAATTGAATATATGTACAATGCATATGGAATGAATTGAAATGTGAAATGGAATGAGACAACATGTTTATATAAGAGACTATAGAATCATAAACACTTTTACTTTTGCTTAGACAATGATTACTCATAGCACCTGTCAAAATCGCAACAGATGAGATCAGAGCTCGAACAGAATTCGATAGAATTTTATTTTCACATATACAAATGCAACATACACATACACATACACATACACACACTCACACATACACTGCTGACCCACAGCGGTCACCTTGTCGCCTGTGTAATTACTCTGTTTGTCAATAAATCAAGTCAAGTTGTCAACTTGTCAGTTGTTAACACACTTTTTATGGTGGAGATGAGGAGAAGAGATCGAGATCAAGACCCGAGCATCATCATCATCATCATCATCATCATGGAACAGTGGAATCGGCACCTGTCCAATTTTTGGACTACCGTTTATATATCAGCAACCGCAACATGGCGCTAATTAGGAGCAACAACATGACAATCCCAATGACTCAGCACCACAAAACACTTTCAACCCGAAGAAACACTCGAAACTCAAATCGTAACAATTTGTGAAACAGAACTGTTTGAACTGTACAACTTAAAAAAACACTAGTCGAGAGTGCTTGACTACAAGATATCCTAGAGATATGCCTAGAGACGCTTAGATCAACATTTCAAAGAAACTTGAGCTGTCTCCGAGTTAGTTGAGTTTACACTAAATGCAGATTCGATGCTGATTAAGAATATATATACCTATCTATCTATCTACCTCTTTTGAGCAACATTCAATGGGTATAAATATGAACAGACTCACGCACAAAGTGAATGTTCACATTAGTAGGGTGTGGTGGAAGCGAAAGTAGAAGGAAGGGGAAGGAGTGTATGTTTAGTACAGACAAGGGATGACAGCTAAGTTCGGCATACCCCAACAAACAACAAAATGAAGCGATCGCCTTCTGATAAACACAAATACATGATAATATATGTATGTATTTAATAAGAATAATATAATATACGAATAAACACAATTCCTGTCAGCTTCTCACCTTTCTGCAATATTACCAATTGGCACCTGTATCCCCTGTATTGCCCTCCCGCTCTGCCCCCCTTCTCCGCTCACCCTGTCATCCGTCTTCGTCTGCCCCATCTTTGAATATTTTGACTGATTTGTTGTACTTTAATGCACGTACCGTCTTCATTATTCACATTATTATTCAATTGTATTGTTTATACCCTGTAAATGCGAAAGTTTCGCAAAGTGGGCATATCGAATGACAGTGCATCTGCAAACACTGTTACCTCAAAGTGTTGCACCTTTCATGATTTAAAAAAAAAAAAAAAAGAAGAAACTTAAACACAAAGCTCAATTTGTTTTAGTTTCTCAGTTTTATGCAGGGTATTTCATGATCTATATATTATAATATTCGTAATTGTTTTCAAATTTATGAAAGAGAAAAAAAGGAAGATGAAAAAAAAAAAAATTACATATTGCACAAAAGACGCAAATTGTTAATTGGCTATTTAAACATTTGTGTATATGCACAACAACTCAAACACGTATTCGGTTTGTATTTTTGTTTTTTTTTTTTATTGAAAGGTTTATGAAAAGACAAAGAACAAGCGTCATTTTAGGGTGACCATCTCGCTGGTAATAGCAAACAATATAGTGACAAAAATAATATCTATTTATATTTATATTCCAGGCTCTAGAAGCTGTTGAAGATGATTATAAAACCTAACGCCATTTTAGGGTGACCATCAATTGGTTTTGTTCATAACTCAATTTAAGTAAATTTTAGACTCTAGAGTCTAGAGATTGTTTAAGATGATTATAAAACCTTACGCCATTTTAGGGTGACCATCAATGGATTGCAGTAAACGATACTGAAATTTATGTGGGGTGTACAAGAAATCTAACACAAAAAACAAGTCTTGTTTTAAGTTCAATTAAAACTCTAAAATCAAACACAAATATGAATGTTAGATTTCATTGAGGATTATATCGATGATGTTTATCAAGATAATTTCACAAGTTGAAGTTAGAAGTGTTTTCTTTGGGAAAGTGAAAGTTTTGGTACATCTCTCGCCAATCTTTTTAAGAAATTATAAGGAGAATAGATTCACACAGATTTCGGTTTTATCAACAAATTGTTCAATGTTTTCATATCTTGTCAGGGGCACAACACATTTAACGGGAATTATGTTGTTGTTGTCATGGTGGCTATTGTTGTCGTTGTACATACTGTTCGTTGTTGTTGTGAGAATAAAGAGCAGCAGCAGCAGCAACAACAACAGCAACAGCAACAACAACAACAACAATAACAATAACAATTCAAACAGCAGCCAGAAACCCAAATGCAAATAAAGACTAAAAACGTTTGGGCTAAATAAAAACAATCATAATTATTATTGCATTTTGTTGTTATTATCGTTGTTGTTGTCACGGTTGTTCTCGTTGTTATTGTTGTTACTTTTTCGTTGTTTTTATGGATTTTCGTGCATGCCAAGATATTTCTTTGTTTGCCTCACGAAAATTGCATGAAATTTTATACAGAATACACTCACACACACAAACACACACTCACACAGGCAGATGCATAGTTGTTTTAGTGTGCGGCAACATTGTTGTTGCACCGTAACAGCTAAAACATTGCCACGCAGTTGCAAGCTACGAATTTTTCTATAAAATCTAGCGGCAAACTCGTAAAAAGCTTGTGGAACGTATGGAATTGGAACAGCTTGTAGGAATTTTAATGCATTTTTCTATATGTTGTGCAAACTATTTACAAAGTTTGTGAAAATTTTATAGTTTGGATTTGTAAGAAATGCGACTTTTTAGTATATTTAGTATTTTTGCTATAATTTTCATAATTTTTATAGTATTTTTCAGTAAGATAGTTGTTGTTTGTTGGTATATACAGTATATTTTTTTAGAAATTTAAACAATATTTGGAGTTTGAGCAGAATGATATTCAGAACGGATGGAATTGGGAAGGAAATATATGAAAAGAGAAATTGGGCACATCATCCAAAAGAAAAAAAAATATTTTATAAGTATTTGAATATAAAATATTAAAAAAAAATATAAAAAAAAAAAATTTTTTAAAAAATAAAAAAAAAAATTTAAAAAAAAAATATATAAAAAATATATAAAAAATAATAAAAAAAATATTTAAAAAAAATAATAAATAACATAATAAATAACATAATAAATAAAATAATAAATAACATAATAAATAAAATAATTAACAATAATATTATAACATATTGAATACAAAAGCCCAGCGTCATAATTAGTTATTTCGCAACAAGTGTTCCATGTTGTGTTATGTTGTGTCTAGAGTCTAGACTCTCAAGAGACGCACATTGAACCAATTTCAGTTTCAGAAGAAATAACACGACGCATGAAGCAAAAACATTAACAAAAAAAAAACATAAACAAAAAAAAACTAGCAATACTAAGAACAAAGAAGAAACAAAACCACAAGAGCAAAAGAAAGAGAAACAGATCATGAAATATGCAGCACATATTGGTAAATGCGAGGGGAGAAAGAGAGGGGGGGAGAAGTGGAAGTCTCTGTCTTCCGAGAAAGAGTTAGAGAAGTTTCAGGTGAGGTAACAAATTGTGTCAACAGCTGCTGCTGATAATGTTGTTAATAACAAATTAGCAATTTGGGGCGTGGCACAATTTGTTGCTCATCATCATTCAACTCTATCTCTAGCTTCAGCTCTCTCTCTCTCTCTCTATCTTTCTCTCTGCTTACAGCTTGTTGAACAGCATGTTGCAATGCAACATATGCGCGTTGTTACCTGCCACTCAGGCAACGGGGTAAACGGTAAATCAAAACGGTGCACAACAAAAGTAGAGCAGCAAGAGCTGAAAGAACCGCAAATCCGAAATAGGCCAATGGCAAAAGATGAAAATGCAGACCAAGTTGTATGAGAAGTTGTACAATTGTTGATAATACATGGGCCACATGTCAAAACGCGACTTTAAGTAGCTCTCTAAGCATTCAATTCGTTAATTAAATGCACCCAATTATTTTGTAATTACTCAAGTAATTATAAAAGAATTATGTGTTTATTATCAACGTTATTAGCATGGAAATTTTCAATAATGCCATTGTAAGTTAACTTCTTTACCTACATCATAATTATGTATATATATTTTGAGCCTACAAATGCGATTTTCTATCATAAAAGAGACTTTATTTTAAGGTTAAGTTGAAGCATAAAAGATATAATACCCATTAATTAACTGCAAGAGATTACAGAAGACTGCTGAAGCAATTTATAATCTATACTTATAACTATGATATCTAAAGCGAGGGTTGTTCCAGAAGTAGGCTAACTATATATATGAAACATTAAAAAAAAATATTGGAATTATCAGGGGGAACAAAATTTAAAAAAAAAAAAGATATATATATATATATATTAATTTAATTTATATTAAATCATTTTGTCTACTTTTAGTTACTTTTAGAGCCGCCCGCGCGCTCAAGCTAACAATCATTGTGAACATCGATTGCGATTTCGATTTCGATTTCAACTACGATTCTGTGATTTTTCTCGTTATTGTCATTAATAGTCGTTATTGTTATTGTTGTTATTGTTGTTGTTGGCAAAGTTATTTGGCATTAATTAAATCTTAATTTATTTACATATTTATTTTATTACACACACAAATTTTTTGGTCATTTGCTGTGAAACTGAAACTGGTTAACTCAACTCTCAGCTCACTCAGATCCACACTCAGCCCCACTCGACACCGCTCAGCTCCTGTTACCTCCCCCTCCAGCGACCCCTCCGCACTTCTCCTACTTCAGCAACTGGTAATTTAAAATGCAGGCCGCCTTCGTTGTTGTTGTTATTGTTGTTGCTATTTTTTTGTGCTTTTTTGGCATTTAATTTATGCAACATTTTTAAACAAAAATCGAAATGAAGCCAAAATGAAATCTTGATTTGTTGTTGCTCGATTTTTGTGGTCGCTTTGGCATGACAATCAATCGTTCGTCTGATCAACTAACCCATCCCCCGTCTACACTCGTTTCTTCTCTTCCATTCTCTATGCTCCCCTTCCTTTACTCTGTGTCTCTCGCTCTCCCTACCTCTCTTTCCTCTTCTCATCTCTACTTCTACTCTCTTTATCAACTCGAATCGCACCACAAAATGCGAGTTTTGCATTGAAAACATTTTTATTTTTTTTATGTTGTTGCCTTTTTGCTTTTCTCTGCTGCCTTTTGAAGGTTTCTTTAGTTGTGTGTGTGTGTGCGTGTGTGTATCTGAGTTTTTAATGAGAAAGTTTTGGTTGGCTTTAAATTCATACGACGACAAATGTCGGCAACGCCAATCTAAAGGTCAAGTTTGCATTTGTATGCGCAGCTGAAAAAGCGGCAAAGGCGAGGAGAGAGGGGGGAACAACATAAAGGGGCCTGAAAACGGGGGGCAGTGCTGGCAAGTCGAGGTAACATCTACGCTTAGCAACTAATATTGACTGTCAATTATGCATAAGATTAACAATCAGTTGGTTAGTAACAAAGCAAGTAGTTCAATAACAATTAAATATTTATCGATTTATCGACAGGCGTAACAAAGAAAAGGAATTGAATTCGTGGCAGCCGAATGTGATTAGATAGTAGTGAGATTGTAGTAGATTGTTACTAATACAATCTACTAGTTTTAGTAGTAGCAAAAGTAATTTATCGAGTTATCGATAGGCGAAAAGTCTGAAAATATGAATCTGTGATTTGCCGAAAATGCCACGAATTCGATTCTAATGAGAAGTAAACAAAATGAATATTTGTACTTAAGCTCTTATTTATCGCATTTATCGATTATCGTAAAACTTTATGAAGAAAAAAGTTTGTGAAGATAACAGATTGATTCAATAGTACTGAAAGTCTTTCAGTCAAAATACTTGTAGACAAGTTACATTTGCACACATTTGTTAGATATCGATAGCATAACAGAACGACGAATATTGGCAACTAGTGAGGCCTATGATCTATGTATAGATACTATACTGTTGACATGAGATAAAGCGAGAAATGTATGCATCAAACTGTTAAAATTTCAAGATTATCGATTTATCGATAGGCAACTTTACAAGCGTGTAGATTAGTTCTCTTAACAAAAGTGTTGTAAACTTGAAATGGTAATAGATTATAATTGGATAATATAGGATTACACACTTTAAGATTGCAACTGCTGTAGGCACAAAACACTTTCAAGTTTATCGATTATCGATTTATAAGCAAAATGCAATTGAAGGGCGGCTTTGGTGATTGTTCGTTGTTTTGTTGATTGCGCCACATTTAACGCCAGCCCTGACATTGAACCCCAATGAACTGAATGCCCACATATGTAAATACGAGACAATATATATATACATAAATATATATACATACATATCGATATATGTATATGTACCTACATTCTTATATAAATGTATAACTGATTTAATCGAATGCTTACACGAGTAAGTTAGGGGCTAAGGCGTACTGTGACTTACCAATAAACCAGTTTCCACATTTGGTATTAAAATGATCTTGGAACCGTCCATTAAATTGTGATCTCTCAGCGTTCCATCCTGTAGTTCTCTGTAATAAGTGAAGTAAGAAAAGAGATGGCATCAGTAAGTATATATGACATAGACAAAGATGCTTAAGAGAGAGAGAGAGGGAGAGTATTGTGATAACAAAAGATAACATACTCTATAAATATGCATATAGTAAATAAGCAAAGGAATGATATACTAGTTGGATCTAATATAATGGATTAATCTTAGAAGAATATTTGAAAACCCGAAAGCAGAAGATACAATATGAAAGAAATTACACAAAGAATCTGCACTAAAGTTTAGAAGAAATAATTGTTGAAAGAATCAGTTGATAAACAACCTAGAAAAATGTTTATAAATCTATATGCATTTCTAAAATATAGTGTAAAATTATTTAATAATGGGTATCTAGATGTCCACACTAGACCATTCATATAGGTTTTTCAATGTTTATTTTTCTTTGTTTTTTTTTTTTTTTTTAAAATAAAAAGCCAAAAATAAATCAACTCAAACTGAAATTCGATGCAGACATCAACAAAAGGCGGCGCACGCCGTTTATTCGTTTCTCTACTTTTTTGTTGTGATTGTATTAAAAACAATTCAAAAGAACAACAAACAAACACTTGAGTTGTTGTACAGTCATTGAACATCATTATCATTATCATTATGACCGTCGTCGTCGTCATCATCATCATCATCATCCTCATCATTGTTGTCTTATATGAGAGAATGTATTTGTTTATTTCAATGGGTTATGGATAATATAATTATATTTGATATTTTGTTTGTTTCTCAACAACCCAAGAAGAAGCTGAAAATACCGTTTAGCTACTTAGGGGATTACGTGTATTTCAATACACTACAATATAACGTCGATTGCTAGATATATGATTTGGAAAACATGTTTACAACAATAGAATAATCAGTAGATGCATAAAACATTCCATAATTTTATATTTTTTATCAATTTATCGATAGCTTTTACTATCGATATGGTTTCTCTCGCTAAAAGCAAACGCTAAGCCAAGTTTCATCAAGAAATCCCCACGGACAGCTGAGTTCACATAGGGTAGATCTCAACTCAGCGTTTATTGTATCGGCCATTTCTGTAAGACTTTGACAGCTTTATGCGAGTTATCGTCATATAATCATGTCTTGATTAAAAGTTTGCATAGGTGTTCCGGAGGCCCCTTAAATTGTATCTCTCTCTCGATTTGTCGTGTCAGCACAGTTTGCATGCGTAATGCAATTTTTGGCGACACTTTAATCGATACAAAAATACGAAAAGAAAAGGAAGACGTGAAGACAACGATGAGAACGCAACAATCGAAATTTTGCACGCGCATAAAAATCGAATCAATGCGTTTTTTGCCACTTTAACAGTAAAAAAAATGTTGTATTCTTTATATTATATACCTATACCTATATATATATATATATATATGTATATATACAAGACATTGACTCCAATTTGCATGAAAGTTGCGAAAATGTGGAGGTGGCAAGACGGCAAAAGGAGCTGCAACTCAATCGGGGCATTAGCCAGGCCAGAGGCGGAGGCAGAGGATCTGAGACGACTGAAGATTGTGGGCGGTTCTTTTGTAGCATTGACTTATGTATATCTTTAACTGTTATGCATACGATCTGATATGCAAAACGATAGGTATTGTCAGCTATCGATAGATCTACTTATTGCTTGATTCTCTATCATTTTATTTACGTTTTTTAACTCTTATTACAAATTAAAAGTTACTTCATTTTTTCCTATCTTAATTTGACTTCTCTTTCCACACTTTCACTCTTCGTTCGATAGTTATCGGGAATTGCCTGTAGTTATCATTTTATTGTCAGAAATATAGTTTGATTCTGTCTGCTTTTTTTCAGGCTGATATGCATTTATTGTAACTTTAGTTATTTCATTTTATTTTCCTATTTCATCTTAACTTTCTGCCTCCTGATTTTTCTTCTCTATTCTTTTTTTCTCTTTACTACTCTTTTATTTTCTCTCTCTCTCTCTCTCTCTCTCTCTCTCTCTCTCTCTCTCTGTTCTTTTCTTTGTTCCTCTTCTGTATGGTTAACTGTTATTTTTACTAGAACTTTAGCTGCTCCACTTATACCGTTTGCTTATTCTATTGTGATTTCCTAACTGTTATTGTGACAAACTGATAGGTTACGCGATAGTTATCGACAACTATCGATGGTTACACATTTTGAAATCGATTTTATTTCAATTTACTTTCAATTTCATTCTTTACATCCTCGTTTATCTATTTCTTCTGCAGTTTTCTTCCACTCTTCGACTCACTTACCCAACGACTTTTGCTTCGGTACAGTTCCGAATTCTTGCAATTGCCCTTTCTTTATTGCCCTTTGTGCACAAGCTTCTTAACTTGACATTCTTCTACCTTCTGGATACGATTGGGGGGCACCGAGCAACCGAACGGAGTAATATAATAAATGATCAAAAGATTTGCTGATCTGTACGTAAAACAACAAAATTGTAAAGCGATGACAGCAGCAGAAATAAAAATCCATGAGGGAGGGGTAAGAATTAATTGGCAATTTATAAGCGCAATAAGTAAAAATTTTAAAAGTTCAAGCACTTTACAGGTTTAGTCCAGAACTTCTTTTCCCCCCACCGCCTCTGCACCGCAGTGCCACCTTTATTGAATGGGAAGGGGTTTCAGTTTCGACTTTGACTTCGGCTACGGTTTCGGTTTCTTATTGCTTATTGCTTATTGCTTATTCTTATTCTTATTTTGTGGCCGAGTCCAAAATGATTTCCATTTTCTGTTGCTTTAGCTGTTTATACCCTGTAGCCCAAAAACTTGACTAAGCCGGGTATGAACAGCCAACTTTGTGGCTATACAGGATGGAAGTTCAAATAGAGACTGTAGAAGAATCTTCAGAAATGTTGCATAGTCGAATAATTCTACAGGGTATCACGCAATTCGTAACAGACTTGTTTTGCGTTTTATTTGTTGTTGTTGTTGCTCACTTTTTGTTTTTCAGTTTTGGGTTTACACGAACAACAACAACAAAAGTCAAAAGTTAAACGCTGTTGACACTTTTTTCAGTTTAATTAAAATTGTTTTTGTAATTTTTTTTGGGCATTGCATTGTGCAGGTGTTAAATGCGACAGCAACAACAACAACTGTTGCTTTATTTATTTTGTTGATTTAAGAAACAAGTAAAACACAGAAAGACAAGAACAACCATTGACTACAGTAAAAAAAAAAAAAAAAAAAAAAAAATCTACATTCAAATTGTTGCTACAATTAACAAAAGGCGAAGCATCAACAAACAATAACAAAAAGGAAAAGTCGAAATTAAACGACGGGCGGCGGTCAATAAACAGTTCAACCACTGTGCACAACGAGTGCAATATTCTTCAGCGTTCAGCGATTGTGAAGTTTGACAACAGGGCATTGATTAAGCTATTCAAACACTTCAATTTATGCAAACTCTATCATGCAATATTTCACTAAAGACTTCTCACAATACTTGAGAACTACTTCCCACGTTTTGAAGTTTGGCAACATTGCTGGGAACAATAATGTTTACTTTAATAGAGTTGCCTTGTAGAAAGTCAACTCTACGATTCTTTCATTCAACAACAACAATAGCAACTTCATTGCATTATAATTTCTTTGCCCTATATGCACACAATGTACAGTTGCTTCACCAACAAAATGTCAATTGTTTTGACCTCCCCCCTGGAAAGTTATAGTATACATCTATGCATATAATCAATTTTGTGTAGGAAAAGAAGCGGGTCGTCGCATTTGTTTTGGCTAGCAACGTTCGAGGCATTATAGGAGCCACAACAGGAACTTATACATATATAATTAATCGAGTCGAACAAATTGTTAGGAACAAAAAGTATGGAGTTTTTGAACGATATTTTGTAATTCACATCCATTTTGACCAACAGCGAAAAGCTGAAAATTATCATTAAATAAAAAAAAATAACAACAAAACAAAAAACAAAGAAAAACTTCATATCGAACTATAGAAAAGGCGTCATGGTAGTGGGGGCTATGATTAAAGTAGAGTCAGCGCGATGCCAGAGGTGTGAGGTGGGGTGTGGAAAAAGGGGCGCAACCGAACAAAGGGGGCCAACAAAAGCTGCAGCAGCAGCAGCACCAGCAACAGCAACAGCGGCGACGACGGTGGCAGCGAAGCGTCGCAACATAAATTACTTAACTTTATGCTTTGGCCAGACAACGAAAGGGAGGCAACCAGCAGCAGCAGCAATAGAAGCCGCGTGTGGCATGCAGACAACGCCAACACACACACACACACACACACACACACACACACATAGATATACACAGACAGACGCACGCATACACACACACACACTGGCAGGCAGGCAGTAAAAGGAAAGCGTCGCAGTTAACTTAGACTGCGCTGTCGACGTCGCAGTCGCTTTGATTGCATCAGTTGACTGCTTGCTGGTTATGTTGCGGCGAGAGAGAAAGAGCAAAAGAGAGAGCGAGAACGAAAGAGTGCCAGAGGGAGAGCGAGCATGTACGAGAGAGTTGCGGCGAATTGCTGTCGATGCGGTAACCCAGGCAACAACAACAGCAACAACGACGTCGAAGCGAAGCGAAGCGAGCAAACGTATAAACGTTAAATGACTGCATGCATGATTGATGAATTGATAAGATTTCGTTGGTTAACGTACACAAAAAAGAAAAACAGTAAAGCAGAGTGTATTTGGGTCAGCAGCAAGAGGCGTGGCACACAGTCGCTGCAAACATTGCACGCACACACACGCTACACTTAGCACGCACATGCACACACACACACACACATATTAATAAATTATACACATTAATTTTCATTCATTGCTTGCTTACGTAAATTGCTTGCGGCAACATGCGGCATGTTGCACAATCACATAAGCATACATATATATAGGCAGCATGGCCAGCATAAACGTCGTCACGCTACGTAACGCATAACGTAATGGCAAAAGAAAGCTGACTGCTCTGGCATAGCAACAAACATACACACAGCAAGCAGCAGCATTAAGCAGCAGGTGCCAAACTCACCACAGACACAGAGAGCATGACGTTTGGTGAGAGCCCAAGGCAGTGATGGCCGCAGCAGCGACGCAGCAGCAGCAGTCTGGACTTAAAGTTACTTAAGCTTTAAAAAGCTTAAAGGCAGCATAAAATAAACACACACACATACATACATACGTATTGTACATAGCTGAGAGGCGTTTGCGTTAAGCATTAGTGGATGAGGTGTGGCGGCTGCGTGTATATGTATGTATCTCTGTGTGTGTGTGTGTCTGCGTGTGTGTCTCTGTGTGTCTGTGTGTGTGTGTGTCTGCGTGTGTGTCTCTGTGTGTCTGTGTGTGTGTGCAGTGTTTGTGCTTTGACTTTGTCTGCGGGGGTGTCTGCGTGAGCGTCGCGTCACGTCGCATCGCATCGCCTCGCTGCTTTTACGCAATAGGCAGACGATGCTAACGTTGACGGCGCTGTCGACGCTAACGCCTGCAAAACCAACGAAGGCCGCAACGAGAGCCGCGAGACTCATGACGAGGCCGAGGTCCAGGCCCAGGCAATATTCCAGACACAGCGACAGACATATACACCCCACAACCCACAACAGTCTGCTTTCCCCAACATATTCCACACTCTGCTCCCCCCTAACACATTCCATGCTCCTTTGGTGTCCACAACATACGCCACGCCTGTCGCCCATTTAAATTACATTTTATGCTTTAAGCAGTGACTCTGCAACTGTAGGCAGTCAGCTGCTGGTTGCTGTGGAATAACTCTCAAACTGTGCCATGTGGAGTGCGCACATTTTTTTGAGGTTATGTATGCACATACAGGCAACCAATTGATCTCGTTCGCGCTCGCACTCGCTCTTTCTCGCTCTCTCACTCTCTCTCTCTCTCTCTATCGCTTTGCCTTTCGCACTCACTAGCTCGCTGTCTTTTTCGGTGTCTTCTTTTGTGGCTGTGGCTGCCTTTAAACATTTTTCCAGCTATGTAATTCCAAACCCAAACATAAAATTCCACCACCTTGCACACACGCATACAGCGAGAGCGAGCGGGACAGTGTGTGTGTGTGTGTGTGTTCAAGCTGCGTAAATTATCATGTTAACTGCGTTGCGACGTTCTGCCTTTTAGGCCTGGCCACAGGACACTCGAGTCAGTGCATAAAAAGGATATAAGCAATTGAAGAGGAAATCCAAGAAGAAAAAGAAAATCACACACACACATACATGGAACAGAAATGAAGCTGCCAAGTGAGAAATTCCACCACCAAACCACAGCCAACGCATAAAGGAAGCAACAACCACCAAAGCCCTCGTCACGTTTCCTTCATGTGGATCGATGCTGGCATCGCTGCAGACGTCGACGGGTCGCTGCTGCCGTCATAAAAACCGGAAAAGTAACGACGCAGCCACAACTCACGTGGCAGCAGCGCATCTAAAACTGTATTAAAAAAGACGGAAAAAAAATGTATGCACATGCTTAATACAAATACGAATTACAGGCAAAAGCCCAACAAACGACGTCAAAACGTCTGGCTCTAATCGGTGGGTGGAGAAAGGGGGGAGCCCTGACGAACAGCGGGGGGAGACTCAACTGGCAAACACAAGGGCAACTGTACGTAGACATTGTTAACGGTTAAAATAACTGGAGTAGAAGATGAAGACGTCAAATGGGGAGAGCAGAGCAGCGGAAGAGCGGAGGAGCGGAGGAGCGGCGGCATGACGAACAGCGCAAAAGGAAGAGAGGAAATGTGTAAAAAGGAAGTTTGGGGCAGAGCAGAAGAAGCAGTTTCTAAAAAAGAATATCTATCTCTATCAATATCTCAAGTTTCTTACCCCCCAATATACCCCATAGAGTTTCTACTGCGCAGTATGTACGCAATATGTCTAATTCCCTAATCTATTCATTGTGTGTTCCCCATGTAACTACGACATTTAAGTCTTCACATATCAAATTCAGTTGGCAGTAATTACGTCTCTATTTAAGAAACCCAAAAGTTGTAGATTATGAAGCGTTACGTGCTTTGGTTAACAAGATTAATTAATTATTTAATATAATATACAGTTAGCAACATTCATATATAGTTGATAAGATGATGAATGATGGACATTCTCAAGTCATCTGTACACTATTTATACATGTACTCATTAATCTATTCATTCATCTAACTATCGATTGATCCATCTATTAGTCCATCTAATCTTTCATTTATATAAACATGCAGCTCTCTTTTTATCCATCTTTTTATATAGTCATTCATCTATCATTTACAGATCTATCAATCTAGCCACCCATTTATCTACGAAATCTTTACATTCTTATATCTATCAATCCATCCATCTATTCTCATATTTTTCCTTCTATTTAGCTATCTATGCACTCATCTATATCTATATATATTCTACCTATGCACTCATCGTTATCTATATATATTCTATCTATTCAATCTTCTAACCTTTTATCTATTCATTCCACTATCTTCCTATCGAGTCATTCATACCTCCATCTTCTTCTTGTCCATCCATCGATCTATTCATCTATCGTTGTAAGTATGCATACATCCTTTATCTTTATATCTATTAATCTATGTATCCTATATCTATACATTAATGTAAGATATATACATCACATATATCTATTCAAATATCTACCTTCCTCACTTTCATTCATCCATTTTATTCATCTATTCATCTACAACTAATTATCTTTTAGTTTATACATCCGCTATAACCTCTATCTCTAACATCTATTAATCTATATATCCTCCATCTGTCTAAATATTCAACATCTAGCTTCTTCTCCATTTATCCATCCTTCTACCGATTCATTTATCCCAGCCTTCTGTTTATCTATTCCTACATCATATTTATCTACATCCATTCATCTACAAATGTATCTATTCATTCAACATTCACCCATCGATCTATTCTCTGTCCAAAGAATCTTTTCAATGTAGAACTCTTGCGTGTTGTCGTCACGCGTTCAGCGATTGCATAATGAAAATTTGTTTCACTTGGTTTCTGCACCACTTCCCGCACCATAACAGCAACACCTTTGCCATCACAACCACCAGCACCACCAACACCACCACCACCAACACCAACACCACCATCTTCTGCCACTCAGCACAATCAGTAAAAAAAATGTACACGGAAGTGTCAAGCGCATAGTTAAAATTTGTTTTCTAATCTGGTTTTTTTGATATCACACACACAACACACACAACACACACACACGCACACAACACACACATGAACACAGACAGAGAAATCTGGTTTGATATTGTGGCTAATTGAATTGTTTTTTTTTTTTTTTTTTTTTTTTTTATTACTTTTCACATTTTTCTTTGCATTATTTTTTTTTCTTTTTGTTTTTCATTTTTTTGTTGTTTGTTTTGCTTTTGTGTTTTATCAACAAAAAGCACGCGTACAACAGCAACAATTTGCGATTAGACAAAAAGGCATGCGACAAATTTATTTATTTATATATATAGATGTAGTAAATAAATATAGTATAAAGATAGAATTGAATAGATAGCGAGCAATCGATCAATGTAAAATTGAATTTGGAATATGATTTGTAAATATCTTTACTTAAATATTGTTCATATTTAGGGATGATGTAATATTAGAAATAGCAAAAGAAATAGCAATAGAAATAGCAATAGAAATAGCAATAGAAACAGTAATAGAATTAATAATATCTCAACTAGATTTCAAGTTGAATTAATGAGAAATATAGAATCTATGATCATCGTAAGAGTTCAGAGCATCTACTTCTAAAGTGTCTAAGCAAAATAAGCGTAGTTATTCTTAGATAATACCTTAATATATATATAAATTTTATGCTTGAGTTCAGTTTAAACAGTTTACAAAGAGAATAGAGAAAGATAGGCAGATAGATGGACGAGAGATGGCAGATAGCTGAAGAGGAGTAGAGAGAGTAGAGTAGACTCAGATACGTGAAAATACTCAATGTAAACAAATGATTGCATCAATGATAGACAAAATAGATATTGATAGATAGATACACACAAATAGATACATATAAATAGAAACACCCAAGGAAACATAACTATAGATATTACTATGTATATAGATATATGTACCTATAGTTACATATGTTACATATGGGTAGTTCAACTTATATAACTATACATAGATATGCATGTTTATAATCCTAGATAGATTATCTTATAGTCCATAAAATTTATCAATAGATAGAGCATATGCATGGATACAGATATAAAGATACAAATATATATATACATAAAGATAGATCGATATAGATTGAATTGTATATAATACACATAGACATTATGAATCGATAGCTAAACGAATAATTGTGTTATATATTATCGAAACTATCTATAATTTAATTCAGATACTATGCATGCTGAGCATGTATCTAGATACACACAGTTTACATTAGTAGTTGTGTATATCTCTATATAAGCAACATTTAACTGTCATTTACACACACACACACAGACACCCTTAAGTTTTGGACGCATTAATAATTCATACCCATTATTAGGCATGTGGTTGGGTATATTAGTTAGAAGTCTATATATAGATACACACATTTTTTAAGCACTGCAACCCTCTGGGCCAAAAAGCTGCTTTAAAGTGTTGGCTAAGCACACACCTTGATTTCCGCACACCACCCACACTTTATGCACACACACACACACAAACTCACTCTCTCTCTCTCTCTCACTCACACACATACACACACACACACAGTTTACTTCCTGTGCGCATTTTAAAGAAGGAAATAATCAAAAAAAAAAAAAATGATGCAATCCATGAGTTGGCAACGCAACTGGACTCTGTCACATGGCTGGGCAACCCTAGCGCCAGAGCTGCCTTGCCTTTAAGAGAACTCTGTTCTCAGCCTCAAGTCTCCCCATCGCCATTTCCGTCCTCAGGACATTTTCTGGGCTCAATCTCTGAAGCGAGAGCCTAAAACACTTTAATGGCCAGTATGGCCCTAAAGAAAGAGAGAAAGAAAGAGAGAGAGAGAGAGAGAGAGAGAGAGAGAGAGAGAGAGAGAGAGAGAGAGAGAGAGAGAGAGAGAGAGAGAGTAGAAAGACGTGGGTGAAGGGAGGAGTTAAAGCTGAAGGGGTTTGGGATAGGCAAGCTTTTGAACCTGGGGTTGCTCTTGCAACCACCCGCTTAGTGGAGGATGCTATTGTTGTTGTTGTTGTTATTTATTGTTGCTGCTGCTGCTGCTGCTATTGATGACTTTCATTAATTTCCCGGGACGCTGAAAAAGCTGCTGGCGATAACTTTAACCATATGGTCAACATTTTCAATTGTTCCTTTGTATCTATAGGTATAACTTTGGCCAAGGGGATGATGGCCAAGTGCAAGTTATGTCCAGTTAGCTAGCTATGTATGATGTATGTATGTATGTATGTATGTACATGTATACCTGCTGACCATGCCAATGAGGAAGTAAAGCAGAAAAGCAACCACCATGGGAAAAGCTCTTGTAAAAAGGGTTGCATAGAAAATCGATGACGAACGGCGAGCTGGAAAAACAGCTGAAAAAAACAAGAGCAGCCAAAGCCAGCGGCGATTTGCATATGCGATATAGAGGCGGATCCCCCACACCTCCCCTAATCGCCACCCATTACCATATCCACTGACCCTGCCATGCCCCCACCCACCACAAATTCCCCCCTTACGACGACTAGCATCCACAACAAAGACAAATTAAACAAAGAAATCAACGGTCTGAGGGCAAACGGGCAGCGGGCAGCGGGGCAGCGAGCAGCGACGTCGACAGCATCGACAGCATCAGCAACAGCAGCAGCCAAGCAGCAACAAACAACAATGAGAAATCACAGCAAAGCAACTAAAAATAGCAAACACCTCCAACATCGCCTACGTTTTTACCTCACCTCACCCTCCCCCACCCTCCAGGCATGCCCTCTATACATGGCCAACAAGGCGACCACCTAACAACGAAAATAAAAACAATAAAAACAACAACAATAAGAACAACAACAGCAAGAGACTGCTTCTAATTTCGAGCTATTGATTCAGCGAAGCTGACAGCGACGCGACGCTGTTGCTATTGCTGTCGCTATTTCTGTGTTGCTATAATCAACAAATTGACAGGCAGCGACGTTAGCGCAGCAGCCGCAGCAACGCAGCAGCCACCGGAAGGCGTTTTGCGAAAGGGCAAACATTGAAATGCAAATAGACAGACAGCAATAGCAACGCAACGCAACGAGTTGGCAGGCAGCGACGCCGCTGCTTTTGTGTGCGCGCGCACACACACATAGATAGCACAACACAGCAGCAAAGCACACAAAAAGTCCCCCCAGCGCAAAGCAGGCATTCATTAGAGTGTTAGTGAGAGCATGCATACAAAGAGAGAGCGCAAAAGCGCGCGACGTTCGCTCGCTCTCTCCACCACTCTCTACACAAAAAGCAAACACAATTGCCGGCCGGCCCCGACGAGATCACAACATGTCTGTGTATATATTTGTGTGTGTGTGTGGTGAATGGAGGTGTGGTGTGCTGAGGTGAGGAGCAGAGGAAGCTTAGGCCAGCCTGGGCAATATAGAGGCAACAACAGTTTTGCGCTACGCTACGCTGCGCTGCTCTGGATGACGTTATTGATGCCGTAAGTTATATTCTTTTTTGTTTTGTTTTGCATTGAAAGTAAATGCGACGAAGGCGTTTGACGTTTGGCGTCGGTGTCGACAGCAGCAACAAAACTTGCAGCGCAGCTTACTCAATTTAGCTATAGGCAAAAAACAATAACAATTAAGAATGCGCTAAGTAAAAACAACAACAGAATGTTGTATGACAGGCAATTGAAAAATAAAAGATTACATACATATAATAATCTATATGTATATATATATATGTGTGTGTGTGTGTGTGTGTGTGTAACATACATTGTATACATACAGGCACATGTACTATGTTGCTAACAGTAGTTGTTAAACTCACTTCACACCCCTCACCCTCACCCGCTCCCTCTCTTCCTCACCCACTCTCTTTCTTCCAACCAGTACACTAGATGAATGAACGCCCCCATGCAAAATATTAGACAAGTATAAAAAAAAAAAAAAACAAGAAGAAACAAACGTTATGAATGTAATTTTCAATTGAAATGAATAAGTGAATGAATGATTGAATGAATGAACATGTATCTGCCTCTTTTATAAAAGAGCACTCACAACATGTTGCTGTTTTGTTATTTCCATTTCCATTGCAATGCTTTGCTTTGTCCACCATCTTTGCTTGCACTCTCATTTTGGTCTTGCTCTCTAACGGCACTTTACTATTTACACTGCTTGCTTAATGTGCAGTGCACAGCTTTAAAGCTGTTTGCCAATTGTCTCTGTCGACCGTCGACTCTTTGTTGCCGAAATAACAACAACAGCAACAATAACGAAATTTTTGCATGTTCAATTATCAACAGTTGTTGTAAACAATGCAAATATTTATGAGAGGGGGAGATCTGCACAGCTTAATATCTGTGGTGCATTGACACCTACAGACGCAGCAACCACCAGATGATAAAGAAGAAACTGTCGTTGCTCTATATATGCATGTATGTACATGCATCTGCATATAAATAGATAATGTTCGATATTTTTGTGCAATTTGGCATAATTAAAGCTAAATGTATACATGTGTCTGTGTGTACACACAAAGAGAGAGAGAAACACGCAAACGTGCCATTAGCATTCGATTTGGCAACTATGTAAGTAGATTTATTTTTGTATCTTCAAGATACACAATAATAAAGCACATTATACGAATGTATCTGTATCTCAATACGCTGTTGTTAGTTGTAGCTACAAGATACAAACAGACACACACACACACACACACACACACACACAGACACTTACACAGAGAGACAGGCAGACAGCCAATAACAAGAACCGCCTAGCTATTTTTGTCTATTTTTTTTTAAGATGTATTTTTAGTTTTTTTGGCCAGCATTTCGTTAACGTTCGTTGCAACTTTGTGTGTGTTGGTGCAGCAACAGCAACAACAACAACACCAGCAACGTCAATTCTAACTGCAAAATTTCGCAAATTTATTGAATGCAGCAGCCGCAAGTTTTGCTGCTCCTTCTATTTGTTCTCTGGTTTTGGCGTGGCGCCATCTAGCGTGCACTGAAGGGGGTTGTTGGAAACAACAATGCAATCAAGCCAAGGCTAAGCCCATAGAGACAAATGATGAACGACGAATGGAGAGAGGATGACAACAAAATGGCAGCCAAAGGCCATACATAAGCATAAGCTATGGTATCCCCCACCACCCTCTTCACACTCTTCGCTCTCTTGACCCCTCTCAAGTTCACTTTATGGAAAGTATGGGGAGAGAGGAGGCACCGCACTTGTGGGGCTTGGAAATTGGCCAGACAATCGTCAATGCGCATAGTTAAAAGCACAATGCATATTGTGGGGGGGGGGTTGTGCAGAGAGAGTGAGTGAGAAGGGGTTAGGATGGTGAAGGGGGAGGGGTACAGGCGCATAGGCAGACAGGCGGCACAGGTTGCTGCCTTGTCTCTCCCTCTCTTCTTTTTTTTTTCTCCCTCCTCACTCTCTATAGCGTGTGTTTAAACTTTCCCAGCTGCAACTAAACGAGTTTCTCTCACACACTATGTCCATTCATTCATCCATTCCTCTTTCTTACTAAAATAAAAAACTCTTTCCCTACCTCCAACACTAACTCTCTCTCTCTCTCTCTCTCGCTCCCTTGCTCTAGCTCTTGTTGTGCAGGCAGCGACTTCGCAGCGCACAAAGGGCAGCACAGCGAGAAGACAACGTCGACGCCAGCGTCACATCTTGTGTAACCTGATCATCAAACACACACACACACATATGTACATGCAAGCAAGCAGTGTTAGTGTGAGTGAGAGGGAACAATAAGCCAGAACAAAGCGCTGTCCAATATTTCAAACAAGATCTCTGTCGACACCGACCCAATGGGCTAAAGGGGACTGCAAGGGGGCAAACGGGGTGTGCTGCCTAATCAACTACAATAATAATAATAATAACAACAACAACAATAGCAACTATTACAACAACTACAAACACAAAAAAACTGCGCAGCAAAAGCAACAAATTGGTTTTATTTTGTGTGTTCTATTGAATGTAGAGTATCCAAAGTTTACATCAACGTAAACTACTTGCTATGCCCTAACGTTATCGGTAATGCGATAACGCACAAAGCGTATCGCTATCGATTTTAAGTTAACTTAAGAGATTTATTAGCATTCCGAGAGTATTTCTTAATAAATCTATAAATTAAATACGCAATTCTTTGCATCAAATAATTTGTATTTTCAATAAATATAGATTAATCGATTCATTTATTAATAAGATCAGATTTCATTTACAGTTGTAAATTTATTTTATTTTGATAATCCCAAAAGATCCCAAATATGTTTGTTATTAAAACTAAAAACGATAGAAAATCGATCAAAAAAATTCGATTGTTGTTCACACTAGCGTTTTTTAACTCTAATTTATTGTTCAAAAGAGAGTAATACCAAGAAATGTAATGATAATTTGCAAAGCTTCTATTGTTTATGTAACTTTGGCTTGCATAACATAAATAATTGGTAAAGAGTATTGAAAACTTCGTGTTGGCTTAAATAGATAATTATTTTCTAGCACTTTTTTTTATAAATTGGAGGTACTATCTGTGCGCATGTAGTTATGTATGTGTGTGCGTGTGTGTGTGTAAGTATAATTTACAAGGTCTTGCTGTGAGTGTAAACAACAACAAAAACTATCACTACACGCTTCAACAAACAGACGAGCAAACCTAGCAAAACAGAGAGACGCAACACAGAGATAGAGCTAGAGATTGAGACAGATACATAGAGAGAGAAGCAGCAACTCAGGCAGAGGCTGCGACTGAGCGACAGGCCCAAGGCCCAGGGCCCCCAAGCAACGTGACAAGCCCCAAAAAAAAAAAAAAAAAAAAAAAAAAAAGAAACGAACCAAACGAAACCGAACCGAAAAAAAAAACTAAAACTCGGCATAAACTCAACAGAGGCAAAAGAAACTCAACACACACGCGAGCGGCAGGGCAGCAAATTCAACACGATGAATACTGGAAATTCAACACATGAAAACAACACAAAACTCGCACGCTGCCAAAGTTGATGACGTTGGAGGCTGACGTCGCGCCGCGTCGCTGCTTATCGCTGCCGTTAGATGACGTGCGCAGATGACCATGTTTGTTTGTTTATCGATAATTGTATCGATAATTGTAATTAAATGTATCAATATCAAATGAAACGAACTTGATCGTTATCGTAATACGATAAAGCAAAATAAATAATGAAGAAGACCAAATAAATCTTCATCTTTGTTTCTTCTCAATGCGAAGAACGCTCTTCCAGTGACAACAACGTGTACCTTTCAGCTTTTAGCTTATTGCTTATGTCATAGACGTCGATGCAAACAGCGACGCCAACAGCGAAGTCGACGTCTCAGCATCGTCGGCAGCGGGGCGAAAACACTTTGAGCAAATGTTAAGGGAACAGATGAGCGGCGCGGTGGGGTAGGAAATGGAAGGCAGTTTAATGGTTGTCATATTACTGATATGCGCAATAATCTGAAGAATACACACACACACACACACGCACACACATAATCAAGGTGTGTTGGCTGCTGAAGGGGAGTGGGGGGGGTGTAGAGGAAAATAATTTTAATAGGAAATTATGTAAAAGGAATGCGCAGATAGGTGCGTCAAACAAAACTCGCAAAACTTTTGAACAAATTAAACATAAGCATACGCAGTTTTGTTTGCTTTAGCTAAACGTGACCAACTAGCAGATACCCTAGAGACACACCACATAAAAACATGTATTAAGACTATTGTATAGCTAAGTCAATTGTGGGTTCTGTTGCTTATAGAGTTCTTTCCCATAAACAAGAGACATAACTGTTCATCTTACTCTCTCTCTCTTTCATTCCTCTCTCTCTCTTCTACTCAATATACGTTTCTCTATCTAGTGTTAAATGTATTCATTTCTATAGAATTTGGTTCATATAATAATCTTATGATAGATTTATATATATATTATACATAATTTAACAATTTATTAAATCATTTCTATTTTTTCGCTTAGTATTTTTGTTTCCTACTTTACTTTGATTTTAGATTATTAAAATCTATATATTTTATTTAATTATTAAATAATCTCTTATCTAACTATATCTATAATTGTATGTATCCATTTATTGTTTTATCTGAAATGATCCAACTATTTCGATTCAACTTTCTTTTCAGATAATTATCAATTCTGTAGTCCCTCTTTTTATCTATTTATCTATGTCTCTTTATCTCTAAAGAAATGATAAATAATTTTAGTTTTGTTTAGCAAACTGTTGCCAAATCAATAGGAAAACTGAAAAGAAACTGTTGAAGTCATTTCCCAAATTGAAAGTTGAATTTTTTTCTATTTTCATAATCTTTAATAATCGCAGATCAAAAGGATTTACTTGATACCCGTAAAGCTAAGCTGCCTTGGACAACTTAATAAAGGGTTGTATGGACACACACACACACACACACACACACACTATATTTATGCAGAGAAGATTTTGTGGTTATGCTGGTGACGCCACCAGGAATGGTGTCAATGGATTTGGTGGTGTCTCTTGTGGTGGTTGCTTCCTATAGACGCCCAAGCAGCGTCTCTTGCCACATTGAATGCCTTATTATTTTCTATTGAGTTTTCCTTGCTGCGTTTTCCGTCTGCTTGCTACTGTTGCTGCTGTTGTTGCTGTTGCTGTTGCTATTGTTGCTGGTGGTGGCTTTTCCAAGTGCCGCAAATAACAAAAAATATTCATTTATGCAAGTTACAAACGATTTTCTTAGTTTTCATTTGCTAGAAGATGCGTATGGCATGTGGCATGTGGCATGTGACCGGGTCTATCTCTCTCATACTCTCCCTTTCCTTCTCACTCTCTCATTCTGATGGTGGATGGTTGCCCAAGGAAGCTTTCAACCAAAGGCTTTTTACGGATGGTGCGGTGGTATTGGTGGTGGGTTTGCCACGTTATCAGCACACAAAAGCACATGCGAGGGCGGAGGTGTGTGCGTGTATGTGTGTGTGTGTGTGGGGGGTGTGGGGAGGGGACTGACATCTGCGGGTTAAACAACAACATCTGACATTTGGGTGGTCGTAGAACTTTCAGCAAACAAAGGAGAGCCCGAGCCCGGCTCTCTAGCGAATGCTGGAAACGCATCATCATCATCAACAGAGGCGACGCCGATAAGCGCAACAACAACAACAACAACAACAGCAATTTTGATTGCAGCCAAAGAACAAAGAGCAGCGCAGTAGCCGCAGTCGCCGACGACGTCGGCATCGCAGCAAGCAGTGCAAATCTCCACATGTGGCGACTGCGCAGTCGGCGTCGCTGCCAGGCAAACACAACTTCAAGTGGAAACAAAAGTTGCCAGCACAAAAAGGAGTGTGTGAATGACATTGTCGTTCTTGTAGTTGTAGTTGTTGTTGTAAAGTGGCAGGCGGCATAAAACAGAGGCAGCAACTGAGCGAAGCAGCAAAAGCAACCGAAACAACAGATACAGCAACAACCCAATGCCAGCAAAATTCTTATCAGTCAAGTTTTTAAATATTTTTTCTGCATCTCCTTTTTTTTCTCTTTTATTTTCAATTTTTTTTTAGCGAAGTGAAAGGCACGTCCCTGAAAGAAGAGGCAGGCAACAAAGCAAAAGCAAAATGCCGCTGCTTTTGTTGCCGTCACCGTCGCTGCTTAGTACAGTTGGTCAAGCAGTGCAAAGAGGTTAAAAGGTTCGACCAATACATTTATTTACACTTACTATTCACTATTCAACATTCAAAATTCACATTTCCCCATTGTGTTGTACGGGAAATCCTACAAATGCATTTTCACTAACTAAATGTTTTGCCAACTGCAAAAATAACGTAACATGTTAAAGCAGCGCATTGTGTTGTTTACTGTTAACCTGCAGGCTGCAGCAGCGGCAGCGCTGCATACAAACACGCACATATGTACGGCGAAGAGAGAGCATTATGTGCAAGGCGAGAGCACTCTCTGAAAGATGAACGAGTGAGAGAGAGAGCGCAGCATTGAAAGGGCCCAAAAATGTAGCGAAGCTAAGCGTATTTTATTTCTTCCTTCTTTTCTTTTACTTCTTTACTTTTCTTCGCTTTTTATGTGCGTTTGTTCGCTTGTGCTCTGCTTGCTAGTGAACTCTCTTTTTTCTCTCTCTCTCTCTCTCTCTCTCTCTCTCTCTGTCTCTCTCTTTCTCTCTGTCTCACCCTCTGCTCTCGCTGGCTTGCGCTCTGTGCTGCTTTTTGTTTGTTTGTTGCACCGGCAATGTCGCTGTAAAAAGCAATAATGCAATGCAACTAGTTGTAAGTCAGACTGACGCTGACGTCAACGCCAACGCCAACGCTGGCAGCGCTGTCACTGCTATTACGACTGTTGTTGCTGCTGCGGATAATTTCTTCTTCCTCTGATTGTTGTTGTTGTTGCTCGTCGATTGTTTGTTTTTTTTTTTGCACGTAATAAAATGACATAAAAATAGTTGAGCAAATTGTTGTGTTGCGCTTTTTTAAATACCCTGTAATTATATGTATGTATGTATCTCTATTGCTCTCTGTCCTTACCTTGTTTTCTTTTTATATTTAGGTTATCTTTACAATAAACGAGAGCAAAACACTAAACATAGTGACAACATTAAAATACACACAAGCACACACACACACACATATACCCCGGTGCTGGCAACAAAGCATACAATATAACAACAAAGGCAACAACGGCTGTGAAACACACTTGCAAACACACACACACGCACACACGCACACATACACAACGAAACGATAACATAAAACGATAATCAACAGCATTTAACTAAACAAAGCTCTAAAAAAATATAACAACAAATACCATAAAGAAGTATTTATATGTATGCATCAACACACACACACACACACACACACACACACACATACACAACTGTAAATCAGGCACGTTTTGTTTTATACTAACAATTAGCATTAATCGAACCTATCGAAACTGTGCTCGATTCGCAACTCTCGCTCTCTCTCCCTCTCTCGCTCTCTTACTCTCTACCACTCTCAATACGCTGCTCTCTCATCTTCCGTTGATGCCAAGCACGTGTATTTTCCCAAAATTTTCCAAAAGACTCAATTGTTGCACATATGGAAATCAGTTAACACTTGTTGTCCCTCCACCCGAGACCTGCCCAGCCCAACCCCTACTTACGATATTTGTTATTGCATTATCGGAAATCAGTACAAACTGCTGTACGAACAATGTGAGAAATTCCAAGCGACAAAATGTTGCGTCATTGATTTTTGCAACAATGGCAGCAAATCAACTCTCGCTCTCGCACTGATCTGTGGGATGGAATGAAGTTGCCTCAACAAACTGCTTTAACTTTAACATTGCTGTTGTAGTCTGGCCACTCTAATTGGCACTCTCCCCGCTTTTTAAATATAATATTTCATTATCTTTCTTAGATTATCTATCTATATTCATTACTTTCAACAAAAATACGGTCACTCTAATTAGAAACAAGACTTTTATGTATAAACTTTCCTGTTTTATGGTCACCCTATACATGAATTGGACTCTCAATTGCAAGTATGATAACTTTACTGACTAATGTGGTTAATCTCATAAAGGGTTTATTTTGAGTGATGATAGTTCTAACTGAAAGGGTCACTCTAGATGTTAAGACTAACTATATGAACTTTGATTAATCTTTTAAATTAACTGACATGGTCGCTCTAATGAATACACTTTAAACTTTGCACTGCTTGAACTTTTTGAATAAGATAAGTAAAATGTTAAATATGTCTAACTAACATGGTCACTCCAGTCACTCGAATGACAGTAAATAAGTTTGCACTGCTTGTTGCATAGTTTAAATCACTGATTATACTATTTCCATTTGCACTGCTTGCTTATACGCTTAACGACTGACAATACGATCAAAGGCAGCGCTGCCAACTCGCTGCTCAGACAGACAGACACACACACACACACACACACACACAGAGAGAGAGAGAGAGAGAGAGAGAGAGAGAGAGAGAGTATTGATTGTGAATAAGAAAATATTGATTTTATCCTTGATCCTTAATCATCTTTCTGTGCATTTATTTGTTTTCGTTTTTGGTTTTCTTCTTAATTTTCGTTGATGTTTTCTACTCACTTTTCACGATGCAACAGACAGATGCGATCCTTGGCCACTTTCAGTTTCTTGGCTATAATCTTCTTGAGGCTCTCAACGGTGATATGAGGCTCAACGCTGACGCCAAAGTTGCCGCCGGTTGTTGTGCTGATATTGAGGTTAATCATCGTGTTGTTGCCTATGCCAATTGTTGTTGCTGTTGTTGTGGCAACCGTTGTGGAACTGTTGCTGCCACCGATTCCATTGATGTTATTGTTGCCGAGCAGCGCACTTGTTGTGGCCATTGCAGCTGCTGCAGCCTGCGAAAAACGTTGCAAGCTATTCGATCGAGCAATGTTGCCGCTGCTGCTGTTGTTGTTGTTACTAGTTATGTTGCTGTTGCTACTGCTGCCGCCGCTGGTGGCATTCACATTCTTGTTGTTGCCATTGGCAGCATTGTTGCTGTTGCTGTTGTTGTTGTGGGTGCTGCTATTCGTCTTGCTGCCACACCCAGTAGCATTTGTTGTTGTTGCCTCATTTTGGACATTGGCATCCGTTGTTGCGGCTTTTGCATTTGCCGTATTCGTTGTTGTGGACTTATCCATCATTTCTTGCCTTTCGCACACACACACACACACAAGACCAACAATAACAATTTTTTTTATATATTTGTAGAATATTCAAAAGTTGAACAAGAAAATAAATTGGATTGAATTAAATTGAATTCGACACAAAAAAACAAAAAAAAAAACTCTGCACAAGAAAAAAATGCGTTGAAAATCGCGTAACGGCAACGCGAACAGCGGACTGCGACAGCAACGACGGCGTCTGCGACTGCGGCGTTGGTTCAATCGATTTTGTATACACACCACACCTTGTGCACACACACAGTCAAACGCACATATATATATTCACGCACGCACCGCAAAGCAACAATGTGAACTACGACAACGTCGACGTCGACAGCGACTGCAACAGCGCTGCTTCTTTTGCTAGTTGCTTTTCAAAATTTTTGTCTATTGCTGCGCGGCGACGGCGACTGCTGCTGCTACTGCTGCTAAAGTTCGACACACGCAAAGTCAGTCAATGCAGACAGATAGACAGTCAGTCAGTGTAGACAGTCTTTTTGGTTGTCCGGGTGGAGGGGGAAGCGACGTGTGTGCCGAACGCAAGACCGAACAAGCGCAACGAGCCGACCGACGCGTGGTAGGCTTTTCTTCTTTTATATTTGTTGTTGTTGTACTTTACTTTATGTTTCGTCTTCGTTCGATTGCGAAACAGTTTACAGTTTCACACGCACTGCTTATGCTCCTCTCTTCTCCTGCTTTGATCGAAGCTACTGCTAATGCTGCTTTTTGCTTGCTGCTTCTTCTTCTCTTATCCGTGTGTCGTCTTGGTTATGTTTCGACTGTTGCTCCGCTTTACGTTGCTTTAAAGAGCAGGCCAGGTACGCATGTATGTATTGTATGAATCTTTGTTTGTTCTCGCTTGTTTTATTTTTGTTATTATTATTTGTTGTTGAGCGGCGTAGAGCAGCGCACACGCGGCGAAAATGTCCAAGAAATTGGAAATTATTTGGTAAATTTACAGTTATCAGACCGTTATGTTGTTCTACTGCGGGCAATTGAATTTATATATGAATTTTGTACTTGTTACCACTCAGATACACACACACACAGAGAGAGACACTGTAGGTAGTTGTAGTAATGGTCGGAAGAGTCAAATTGTAAGCGGCAACGACGGCGACGGCCAACAAAATATAAAAAAAAATATCCCAACACACACCAGGCAACAACGCACAGTTACAAATCTCAATATCGCGCACCGAGCGTCACACGTCCGCCTCGTCCGGCTTTGGTTTTGCTTCTGACTTTATCGATGACATACATTTGATTTGAAAACGCGCGTTGGTATCGAAATCTCACTGTAATTTTAAATAACAGCTGTATGTTATGTTACTTAACATGAACAGCAGACTGCCAATTAACAGTCAAATTAAAATACAACTCTGCTAGCAAAGCGCCATCTACTTCAAACCACAGTGTTGCATGTGAGTCAAGCTGTCATTTTTGACAGGCGGAAGTGACTTTCTGGTGTCAAAGCATTGCAGAGTTCTTTTCGTTTAAAGGTCTCCTAGGCGAAAGTTGTGTTTTTCTGTGCATTTTCACGTTTCGTGTCAAAAACTAAAGACTTAAAGTAAGTGTTAGCGCCAAAAAATAGCTGAAATTGTGCGGAAACTAAATGCGATATTATTGTGCAACAAATTGAATGAAAATCAACAGCGATGCCAAAAATATTAGCAGATTAAAAAGTTTATCTTGTTAAAATGTGAATGTTTTGATTAACTTGTTAACTTGTTATATTATTATTATTTTTTGTTGTTTAGCATGCGTTACGTGGCTGCATACCTACTGGCTGTCCTCGGCGGACAAGAGAGTCCCGCTAATGCCGATTTGGAGAAAATCCTCAGCTCCGTCGGTATTGAGGCTGACGCTGAGCGTCTCACCCGCGTGATCAAGGAGCTCAAAGGCAAGAGCATCGATGATCTGATCAAGGAGGGTCGCGAGAAGCTCTCGTCCATGCCCGTTGGTGGCGGTGCTGCCGCTGCTGCTGCCCCCGCTGGCGGTGCCCCAGCTGCTGCTGCCGGTGGCGATAAGAAGGAAGCCAAGAAAGAGGAGAAGAAGGAGGAATCCGAATCTGAGGATGATGATATGGGTTTCGCTCTCTTCGAATAAGCTAACCTTTCCATGCTTACCAAACGTATATACAAGATAAACATGTGCAGCAACAACAAACACCAACTACGAGTAGCAACATTAAGGTACGTTTCAACAAGAATAACAATTGTGTTGGGGGAAGGAATAACGGAGCATTGGCATTTGTTTTGTGATGAACCAAACTTTCACCATCTTTCGACTGATCACAACGTTGATGTATTATAAGTTTTAACACTGATATTCATTTGCCAAAACTCAACACTTCCAATCCACTGCAATTAACAGTTATTTTCAATTAACTCTGCACAACATAACTAATGCTGCGTCTCTTTTACACTTACAGGACAGCCGGCAGTACCAACATCTTCTGCATTGCACAGTGGCACACATTGCTTTGAGTTGCCGTTCAAAATTTGTTTTTTACCAACCAACGACAAATATATATACAAAACACAAAACAAACAAAAAAAGAGTTGAAACATTTATTTCTATGAAATAAAAATCTGCAGTGTTTACACTTATATACGTCAAAGAATATCAAGTGTAGTGTTTTTTTTTTGTATTTTTTTCGCAAATGAAAATATGTATTTATTTTTTTTTTTTTTTAGTTTTTCGAATAAAACTAACTGTGATTTCGTATTGAAATTTGAAACAAAATTATTAGACAAGAGAGGAGTTCTATACAGCCCAGTTTAGCGGAGCTACAGCAGTGTCGTGCTATCACGATCAGCTTTTTTGTGCTGTGTATTTGTAATACACTTAGTTCTGTGGCAAGAGCCGTTTGTTTTTGTTTGCTGAACAGTGTAAAAATGGGTCTCTCACTTTGGAAGATTGTGTGGAATAATATTTATACAATATAATCTATATTATTTATATATATATATATTTATATACATATATCTAATTATGCATATAATATTGTTTGAACATAAAAGTCGATTGCAGTTACTTTCTAGCATAAACATTAGTATAAATACTTATATGTGTGTGTGTGTCTGTGTAATGCACATTGTTCTTGTATTGAACGCAAGTTTCGCACGTGTTTCGTCGTTAGCGGCGTGCGAAAGAGATGACTATGCATATGTGACTCACGGTGACACGTAAAGAAAAGAGATGAAAGCTAAAACATCATAGAAATGTTTGTAGCAAAGAATAGCTTCCCATTCCCCTTACCATGAAACAAGATCACGATATAAATTCAAGCTGTAAATCCCGATTTCAGTTGAAATATAAAAGAAGCTGATGCATAAGTTCAATTTTGCATATTCTCAACATATGATGCATATTTAAATAAACACATTTAGAAAGGCAAGGATATATATGTACATCGAGATAGTCGAATTCAATATTTAATTGCTGTTATTGCTGTCTGTCTTCCACTTGGTATACAAGCAAATAATGTACCGTTATCATTTTTCTCTTTGTTTTATGCTTCATTTTCGTATGCGAGCATTTATTTTGCATGGTCATAAAAATAGAAGATTTTGTTGAAGCAATAGAAAATTTGTAATTCAAAGACTTTTTTGTGATTTTAAATAATTCGGTAGCAAATTAATGTAATTAATCAAAAACATACTAAAAATGGGTCATGGAACGCATTGCTCGGTCGAACAAAGGAAGACTATGGCCGCACTAAGTGAATCTGGGGAAAAAAAGTAGCACAAATTGCCGAAATAATGAAATGCTCCAGAAAAATGGTCTATAATGCACTTAAATTAGTCAAGTAAAGCCCAATCTATTTGACTGGCCACAGCCACGAAAAACCGATACTTGTACGGATACGGCTCATAGTGCGAAAGACCAGGGCGGACCTCTTGAAATCCTCTCGAGAGATTATTACTCAATGAAATATTACATTTGTTAAGTAATTATTACTTAAACAACCCTCGCATTAGATATCATAGTTACAAGTATAGATTATACTATCTGCATTATCACTTTTGTGTAATATATCGATAGTCTCGATATACATTGTTATTTACTTATAATTTACTAACGACATTCGTTATTAGTTTTAACTTTTCATCGATCGAATATTATCGATATACGATATTATTTACTCAGCTTATCTATTATTTACTGTATAGTTATCGAATATTATCTAGCTAGTCGATTTTTAATATTACATTGCAATTTATCGTATACTATCGATATACACTATTATGATATACAACTTCAACTGCTCGAATACTATCGATATACGCGAATATTTACTTGCAATTTGTAGAATACTATCGATATGCGCTATTAACTCTCAATTTATCGGTTATTAACGACATATATACGTTATTCGTAATTAACTTTATATTTATCGGTTACTATCGATACACACTAATGCAATTGATCAACTACTATCGATTATAATTTGTATTTTATTAATAACTGTCAACGTTCGAATACTATCGGCATGTGCTATCAACTATCCGTTTATCGAATACAATCGATACTCAATATTTTCAATTGACCGAGTACTATCGACTTATGTACATACATTATTATTAACATTAACATTAACAAGCTAAATGTATAATTAACAAAAATAACAACAAACATCAAAGAACTTTGCATTTAGGACTAGGAATTGCGATTGTTATGCGGTTGCTCCTTGTCATCCTCCACAATGTAATCGTCCTGCGTGTAACGCTCCCGCTGCTCCTGCGACAGCAGCTGCAGATCATCGTAATCCTGCGATGCGGCGGTCAATGCGAAATCGTTGTCATCACGTCGATGCTTCTTGCGTTCCGGCGTCTGTTTCCGCTCGCGTCTTTTGGCCAGAAACGCTTCGAATTTGTGTTGAGAAGCCTCCGCATCCGTTTCAGATATTTTACGTTGCAGACGCAACAAATCCGACGAGAGAGAGCCAGATGAGGAGGAGGTGGTGGAGGTGTTTGGTGCCGTGTCGAGGGATTGCTGCTGATGCTGTTCCCAGGCCTGCTTCGATTTGCGCATTTTGATCAGAATCTTGTCCATAATCAGACGATGATTCAGTCCCAAGACATCGTGTCGCATTTCAGGCATTTCAGCTGCCACCGACGACGGCGCTGCTGCATTGCCATAGAACTCTTGCCGCATCGTTTGGGCCACATCAAAGCTGTGCTCTTGCTCCTGCTGCTGCTCCTGTTCCTGTTCCACGGGCTTTAAATTCAATGTGCGCAGAATTCCCTCCACATTGTTGATGTTGCTGCCAGTTTTATCGCGCACAAACTTAATGCGCGGCACCTCGCCCATCAGACGCAACTGGGACAGTTCATGCCGCAACTGGCCGCTGCTACGTTGCAATTCCGTTTCGAGTGCCACATCGTTGTGCAAGTCACCGTTGCCCAGCCAATACACATTGACGCAACTGAAGTCTGCGGTGATCTTGACACGTGACACCTGCAGGCCGCGTCCCAATATTGTGTCCGCTACCTCGCCTGTGGCAAGCAGATCCGTTATGTGCGTCATAAACAGTTTGTTCAGCACGGACATGCGACGCGTATTTTGCTTGGACCCACTCGAGTTGCTTTTGCCAAACTGTGATGCCTGAAAGATCACGCTCGGTGGCTGATAGCTGCTGCCGGTACTGCTGCTGCCGCTGGTTGCATCGTGGCTGGGATACCAACGTTTCTTTGTGCCTGCCACACGACTCCCAAACAGTTTGCCCAGAATCTTGCTCTGCCTTGTGGCATTTGAGTTGCCGGCACTGTGGCTCTTCGCCCGGTGGCCACCAAG
The DNA here is from genome assembly GCA_018901825.1 of Drosophila funebris. Lineage (NCBI taxonomy): Eukaryota > Metazoa > Arthropoda > Insecta > Diptera > Drosophilidae > Drosophila > Drosophila funebris. The sequence continues at coordinate 11,527,453 of JAEIFK010000454.1, read as the reverse complement.
CTGCAGCTGGAGCTGCTGGCTGCCGCATTTGGTGGCACGATGCAGTGGCAGCAATCGGTTACGCAACATTTGTTGTTGTTATTCTTGTGCTTCAGTTGCTGTTTATATAGTAATTCTTGCAACGTTTTTGTTTATTTTGCCATGTGTATCGATGTCTTCGTTCAGTTTAACAGCGCTGTTAATGCGACACTTGACGAACATCAGTAGCCCTAACAGCATTCGATAATAAAATACCAACATTTATCGATAAAGCCCAAAATTATGCAAATAAAGCAATTAATTGTTTATTTCTTATTATATTTATTTTCTTTAATTCTGTTTAATGTGCATAAGAATCAGCAGGATGTTATAGATACATGCAACAGTGCTACAGCATTTCATGTTAAGCGCAATGCAAAACTGTTATGCTGCTGCTGTTAACGCCCATGTTAACGGTTTAGAAATTCAAAATTTCAAACAACTGCAATTATATTTCTCAATTTTTATTTAAAATACCATCTGCATCTGTTTTGTGTTTTCGCATTTCATAGTTTATACATAAATTTAACTGTTTTCATTTGCATCATAACATAATTCGCGGTTTGCTGGCTTATCCGTGTTTTCTTGCTCTGGCTTAATTCATAATTTTTAAATGTATACATTCTTTAAATATAGTATGTATATATATATATATATATATATATATATATATATATACATATGTGTGTATATATTGTTTTATTTTTATCAGTTTTTTTTTTATATATATTTTTTAATTTTTTGCAATTTTTTCGTTTTCCTTTTTGTGTTTGATACATAATACTTGCATTTGATTTCAATTTAATTATTTTTAGTAGATTTCAACGTGTTTATTTTGTATTTATTTTATTTTTACAAGTTGCAGCCTAAAAAAAAATATGTTTTTTTTTTTTTTGTCATTTGTCATTTGTTTTTCATTTTGTTAATAAAAATAGATACATTTATGTTTAATAGCAAGCTGCAGCACAACTTTTGTTAGTTTTTCATATCTTTGCATATCTTACAATTGGTTTTTAAAAAATACATATATTTTTATTATATATATTATTTGTTTATATATTTAATCATTTGCTTAAATTTTGCTTGCTAGGGGCTCGTGACTATTGTAACAACATTCGGTTTATAATAAATTACAATTCATTAGTTATTTATTATTTGCATTTCTGTGTAAAATAAGCGTTATTCGCTTTTGTTTATTGTTTGTTTGTTTGTTTTGCAGTGCATTTTCTCTATGCTGCTGCTTGGTGTTTTTATGTTTACTATATGGCTTACTGTTATGTTATTTATTTATGCTCAATGTATACGAGGTATTTGTTTTGAAAGAAAAAAAAAAAAATTTATATATATATATATATATATGTGTGTGTGTGTGTGTTGCATATGATGCCATTCACTCAGCATGCGCAAAACGCATTGCAACATAGGGTATTTCATACGTCATTCCGAGAGAGATCATAACGAATATTGGCAACAAGTTCAACTTCGAATTTGAATTTGAATTCGATATCGATATTGCGAGCTAACTGTGTGATATCGATCAACATTTTGTTTTTCTCTTTCATTTTTACTTACTTTATAAGATTGAGGTTATGTTTCCCACATGTTTGAGATTTTTGTTTGTTCTTAACAATCAAAAAAATATTTAAAAAAAAAAAAAAAAAACCATAAAATATATTAATAATACATATTACGAGTATGGCAAACATTTAATTGAGACTGAGTGTTTTTTTTTGTTTTTTTTTTTTTCTGTATAAATCGTAAAAAGAAATTACAAAATGTGTAAAAAAAAAAAATGTTTGGTTTTTTTTCTTTTTGCATATCTTAAAAACAAAGGAGTCTTAAATTTGAATATTAAACGAACTTAATTACAAATAAAAAAAGTCTTTTCCAAGTCTTTACACAGCATAAATGCACTTTTCTGAAGCTGCAAAAAATAATTACAATTATTTTGTGTAAATAATATTAATTATAATATTATGAAAATTGCTTAAAATCAATATCAAATTTATGACTTAACAATTATATCAAATGTTGTTGTTTTTTCTTGTTATTTTTGTTGTGAGTGTTGTCTCTCTTAGTTCATAGCAAAATGTTGCTGCCTTAAGCGCTAATGATTGTTGTTGTTGTTGTTGTTGTTAATCTTTTTTCGCTTTTTTATTTTTAATTTTTTTTTTTTTTTTTTTTTTGTGTATTGTGTTTCCATTTTCATGAGAAACTGTCTTAAATTATGATTTGAGAATTATTATTATTATTATTATTATTTTTTTTGATTTGTAATTTAAAATACATTAAATACATATTGTTTATAAATAATAACGACAAGAAATTATGCATAAATTGTTCGCTTGAAATTGCAAATGTTGTGTCTGAAAATGGAAACACAATTTGCGTTATTAATTAACATTTACAATTATGACTTTTGTTTTCTATTTCTTTTTGTTGTTGTTCTTTTTTCTATGCAGACTTTGTTTGTTTTAACAATAAAAATGATGAGTGTGTGAAAATTAAGTATATGTATGTATGTATGTATATGTTGTTTATTACAGGCGCTTCTTTTATTGTTATTGTACTGTCTGTTAACTGCACAAAAAATTGTTGTTTGTTTGTTTTGTTTTGTGTTGTTTTGTGATTTGTTTGTTTAAATTAGTTAAATGAGCGTTTCACTTCTACTGCTTCTTCATCTTGTTGTTGTTGTTGTTGTTGTTGTTATTGTTGTGTGGGGGGGAATGTGAGCGGTGAGGGGATGTGGTTGGAGGAAGGTTTGGGGGTGTTGAGGAGCAGGTAACATGAAAAAAGTCATGTATTATAATACAATGTAAAACTAAATGCTAAATCTTATAAGCAAATACGTACAATAAGGGGGGCTGGCGCATTGGGCGGTGAGGGGGGATGGAGTTGTCACACACACATACACACACACACACACTCATGTATGTGTGCTGTATATATATACATACATATACATATGTTTATGTATATATTAATTATAGTATATAGCTGACTAAAGGCAAAACATTAAGTTAAAGAAAATATATGTATGTAAACATTTGTATACATACATATATGTACATATATGTACATACACATACTATATAGATAGACATATCTCATCTATATGCATATCTATTAGTTTCATATTCATAATTCTCTTCTATTTGCCCAACTTGCAACTGTTGCAGACTTTCATAAAGCAAAGCAAATGGAGTGTGTTTCAAGTTGCAATTGAAATTGATATTGAAATTGAAAGCAACAATTGAAATGGAAAATTGACAATCAAATTGAAATGCATCATTACATAATTGTGCAGCTGTGGCAAGTTGCCAGGTGCAATACGTTTGCAGTGAAAGCAACGCAAAAATAGAGAGACTACAATTGAAATTGAAACAAATTGAATGGAACAATTGAAATTGAATGCAAGCAATTGTAGCTATAGTTTTTGTCATTGCTTTGATGTTGCATTTGCTTCTGTTTGTTGTTGCTGCAAATGGTTGCAAGCCAGCTTGAAATTGAAATGACAGATTGAAATGGAAATTGAAATAGGAATTGAAATTGAAATTGAATCGATTGGAATTGAATTGGATAAATAATGTTGCTTGAGCATAACTTGCAACTTGTTGCAACATGAGCTGAGTAAACGGAAGCTACAAAGTTGCTTTGAAAGCAAAATTGAAAAGGAAAGATTGAAATTGAAATTGAAATAGGAAAAACGAAAGTGAAATGGAAATGGAAATGGAAAGGAAGACTTGAAGTTGTACAGTCATTTGTACGCATTGCTCGCTGGGCTTGCAACTGTTGCAACAGCAGTTGCTTTGGAAGCATAGTTGAAATTGAAATAGGAAATTGAAATGGCAAATTGAAATAGGAAATTGAAATGGCAAATTGAAGTAGGAAATTGAATTGGATAATTGAGCTAACAAATTGAAGCTGCATTAGAAATGAAATTGAACCAAGAAATGGGAAATTGAAATGGAACTAAAAATAAGAAATGGAAAATTGATCTGGGGAAAAGGGAAATATATGATTGAAGCGGTGTATTGTCGTTCCCCCGGTGTTGCTTGAGCTAGTTAGGATTGTGGCTGAGTCAATCTCCAGCTCTGTCTCTGCCTGCTCTCTCTTTCTCTTTCTCTCTCGCGTTCTTTAACTTCTTCTAGCGCTTTCTCTCTCTCTCTCTCTCTCTCTCTCTCTCTTTGTCTCTCTTACTGTTGCTATTGTTTCACATATGCATTAGGTGGAAGCGAAGCCAACCTCGCGGTTAGATTATGTGCGCCTGTTGTTGCTGTTCGCTCAGTTTGAAGGCGGCCGCATCGCTGAGCAGATGAAATGGAACTCCAGCAGCCGTTGCAACTTCCAGGCCCGGCGATGTGGATGCCACAGCAGCAGCTGCTGCCGCTGCCATTGCAGCCGCTGCTGTTGCAGTTGTCGGACTATTTGCAACAGAGCCACCACCGCCACCACCGCCACCATTGCCACTTGCTGTTCCCGAACCGGGGCCTTGGGACGCGTTCGTTAAACGCTTCAATTGTATGACATCGAGTGGCAAATGATGTGACAAATGATGGGCACCAGCGGTTGAGAGGCTGCCCAGCGTTGTGGCCGCTGCCATTGTGGCAGCTGCTGCTGCTGCTGCCGCTGCCGCCGCCGCTGCTGATGCTGATGTTGCTGATGTTGCTGATGTTGCTGATGTTGCTGAGGATATTGAGGAGACATTGCCGGAGTTCGTTGTGGTAATGGTGGTGCCGGCATGTGAGGCGCCACGTCCACGCTTACGCTTGGGCAGAATGCCCTTGCGTGCCATATAGAAGCGTATGGTGGAGACGGGTATGTTGAACATGTTGCTGACCGTTTGAAAGGTTTCACCCTTCGAAACGCATTTGGCCGCCTGGGCGAGCGATGCCTCCGATCGTCGGACACGCTTATACGATGTATAGCCATCGATGGAGCTGTGCAATAGCGATGATGAGCCCGATGTGTTTGCCGTTGTATCCAAATCGGTGTCCATGCTCAAGGACAAACCAAGGCCAGCTGCAATGCCGCCACCGCTGCTGGCATTGCCACCCAGATAACCGCTGCTATCATTATCCTCATCATGGGCTGCCACATAGTTGTGATCATCCTCAATTGTGGAGTCCAAATGATGTTGCAAGTGCAGCTGTTGTTGGTGCTGCTGATGCTGTTGCTGCTGCTGCTGCTGCTGATGTTGTTGTTGTTGCTGTTGTTGTTGTTGTTGCAACAATTGCACGCTAAATTTGTTGTCCTCATAGTGATCACTGTAGGCATTCCAATTGTTGCTTGCATCATCGGCAGAATCATCCTCAGTTGGGGCATTTGAGTTATTGGAAGCTGCTGCTGAGGAGCCAGCATTTGTATGTTGTTGTTGTTGCTGCTGCTGCTGCTGTTGCTGTTGCTGTTGTTGATGTTGCTGTTGCAACAATTGCAATTGCAATGCATCTTTGCCATTTGTCTGCTGTCGCTGCTGGCGTTGCTCCTTTAGCTGCAAGTGTTGCTGTTGCTGCTGCTGCTGCTGTTGTTGCTGTTGCAGCAACAATTGTTGCTGTAGCTGCTGCTGTTTGACGGACAATGCCGTTGTGCTTGTGGTTGTTGTAGATGTTGTTGAATTGGTTGCCGTATCATCCGTCTCTGTGCTATCCAATTGTGGTTGTTGCTGCTGTTGCTGTTGCTGCTGTTGCTGCTGTTGTTGTTGTGGCTGTTGTGCCTCTTGCTTCAGTGACGTTGTCTCCTGTGCCGCAAGCTCCTGACGCATTTGTTGCAACTGCTTATAGTTGATTGCCGCCTCAGAGCCATACAAGCCACGTATGCGCAATTGTTCGGCACAACGTAACAATTGTCCGAGTCCCGCCTGCGTTACGTTCACCTCGCCCTTGTACATGAAATCGACTAACGCTTGAATTTCCCATAGTTTGATTTCGCTGGGCAATATGATGACGGGATGTTTGCATGGATTTTCGGCCAGGATGGCCTCAAAGTATGTGGAGCAGGCGGCTAATACGAGTCGATGGCAATGCACCTGATGACCCTCGCAGGCCAGGGTCACGTCCACAAATCTTTGACCAGCCAATAGCTGTGGAAATGCAGCACCAATGCTGCCCAAGTGACTGTTCCATCGCACACAGAACTCTTGTGTTGCGGCACTCATTGTGTTGCAGCACTATTTGACCGCTGCTGTTTTGCAGTTTTGCCCCACGTGCCCCAACACAATTCAACGTTCCACTTTTCGACAATCCCTCAGTTGCCTGTCTTCAGTCTTCTTCCTTCCAGTCTTCCAGTGTTCTCCAACCTTCCAGTCTTCCAGTCTTCCACTCTTCCCACAGTCGCAACTTCAACTCAATAATCCAATGGAAGCACGTGTTGGAAGCTCAAGAAGTTCGAGTCGATTAACTGCAAAGCGAAGTGAATACAAATTAGTGAGTGTATCCAAAGTGTGTGAGGAGTTCAATCGAATATATTCAAATGATTCAATGATTGAAGATTTAAGATTTAAGAGAGCTGAGTTCTAATTAATATTATTAATTAGAAAATATAATTAGAACATTTTAATTAGGAATGTGAATAAAGACGACGAATAGTTCAGACAAAGAAATAACTGATAATAAAATAATAACAAATAAATAAATAATAATTATAAATAATTATAAATAAATAATAAATAATAATTATAAATAAATAATAATAATAAATTAATAATAAAATGTAAATTCCAAATTAATAAATATTAATTAATAATTAAATAAATAAATTTTAAAAAATACTAAATAAAAAATAAATATTAAATAAATAATTAATAAAAAAAAAACAACTAAAATAAAATGAATAATTCACTTGCAGTAAATGAATATATGCCAAGTAATTCCAATCTATTGTTAAACCCATTTAAATGCGTTTATTCATTCATTCATTCAATTCTCATATTACCAAACTCATTTACAACTATTCAATTCATTCGAAATTTCGTTTTAAAGGACAAGAGCATCCATTTAAGCACTCATTCGTTCATTTATATTACATATTCATACATTCATATGGGAGCTACATTTGATAGCACTCATTCGCCCATTTATTCACCTATTAAATACTTAAGCACTCATATACTCATTATTGAAACACCCATTTGATCAGTTATTCATTAGTTAAACACTCATCCGATCATTTATTCATCGCCCAAACATTCATTGCACAAATGATTATTTACAATATTCATTCACTATTTAAAGAAAAGAAAAAAAAAACTTATTTATTCACAACCTTCTGTCACATATTCAAAACGTCCTTTAGTCGATCATTCATTTAATCGTTTGTCACTGCATTAACAGCCTCCATTTGTTCATTTATTCATTCACAGTATTCATTTTGATCTACGAATTATTCATTCAAAGAATCCCTTTTCATCTATGAGTTATTCATTCACAATATTCGCTGCGATCTTTGAGTTATTCATTCACAATATTCGCTGCGATCTTTGAGTTATTCGTTCAGAGTATTCGCTACGATCTTTGGATTATTCATTCATAATATTCGTTGCGATCTTTGAGTTATTCATTCACAGTATTCACTCCGACATAAGCTATTCATTCACTGTATTCCTGTCAATATAATCCATTCATTCACCATATTCGTTTCGATCTTTGAGTTATTCATTCACAGTATTCGCTGCGATCTTTGAGTTATTCATTCACAGTATTCACTCCGACATAAGCTATTCATTCACTGTATTCCTGTCAATATAATCCATTCATTCACCATATTCGTTTCGATCTTTGAGTTATTCATTCACAGTATTCGCTGCGATCTTTGAGTTATTCATTCACAGTATTCACTCAAATATAAGCTATTCATTCACTGTATTCCTGTCAATATAATCCATTCATTCACCATATTCGTTTCGATCTTTGAGTTATTCATTCACAGTATTCGCTGCGATCTTTGAGTTATTCATTCACAGCACCTGTGACAAATGAGAAATATAAGACTTATTTTATTCACGCACACTCAAACAATTGGAATACTTAATTAAGCATTTGCCAAATGGAAAAGGGAAAAAGAGAAGAAAAAAAAAACAAAACAAATTTCCTTTGTTGTTGTCGGCAATTTCCTTTAGCACATTGAAAAACCCGAACAACAACAAGCGAGCGCCAAATGGAAAATGCAGCCAATGTAAAGAAAGAAAAATATATAACAAATGGCAATGTTAGCTAAGTGTTAACAACAAATTAAATATATGAAAGAGAACATTGATTTCGTTATTCAACAATTAATAATAAAAAAAAAATAAAAAAATAAAAAAACTAAAACTAAACAAAATAACTTAGCGGCTGTTGTACACACAATTTTTAAACAATTTTCTCGCTTCACTTGTTTTGACTTTAATGATTTTTGTTAATGCGCTTCTTCGCTCCTTTTTTTTGCAATGTGACAACGCGCGTTGCGCAAAATTTTATTTTGTACAGACTCCTGTCTGTGCTTAAAAATGTAGTTTGTGCTTCTTCCTTTTTGGTATCTCTGTTCTTGCTTGTGTGCGTGCCTCTGTGTGTGTGTGTGTGTGTGTGTGTGTGTGTGTGTGTATGTATGTGAGTAAATTTGTTTGCATGTGCTTGTGTGCTTGTGTCTGTGCTTGCGCTTGTTCTTGTTCTTGTCTTGGTCTTTTCCTTTTCTTATTTTTTTGCATTAAACAAACGCCAAAAGACAAAGAATTATACTGAAAAAGTAAAGTAATAAAAATCAAGCATAACAACAACCGACGACGACGACGGCTACGACAGCAGCAGCAACAACAACAACAGCGACGACGATGAAGACGACGACGAAGCGAGTCAGGAAAGCACACAGGCTGCCGTTTGTTGTTGTTACTGCTGTTGCTGTGGTTAGCGGCAGTGTGTTGGTGCGGGAGAGAAGAACAGAAATATGCTGCTGCTGCTGTAGTTGTTGCTGCAGAGCAGAGCAATTTTGAGCACTTTACTTTAGCATTTTGAAAAGGAAGCAGCGAGCAAAGCAGGAACAACAAAAAACAAGGGAGCACACACACACACACATACAGAAAAGCATTAAGAGCAAAAGTATGCGTGTAGAGTGAGAGAGCGCGTATGCGCAGTAAGGCAAGGAAATGGAGCAAAGGAAGTTCAATAAAGCTGCATAGTGGGACAAGCTAGCAATAAAATAATGTTATATATTACTAATTAATACTTCAAACCAATTATTTGCTACGAGTGTCTTTCATAAACTAACGAATTAATTATAGTTTTTACTATTTTTAAATCAAATTTAAACGGGTTTTAAACTAAATAAGATGTAAGCATAAATACATTAATGTGTTCACTGTAATTGCACCTGCTTGTTTCGCATTCGACTTGTGTCTGAGACCGTCGCGAGAAGGGATATAAAATAGTATGTTAAACAAAAAAAGAGAAACGAAAAACGCACGCAGTAAAGAGTGCGCGGCATGTGGTAACAAATATCCCAATTGGAAAGCTGCTCAAGCAATAGTAGCAAATTCACTATGTAACGGTTATTTAAATGCTTTAAAACTACTAAAGTATACATACATTTATGCGAAAACATTTTTATTTATTTTTAGATGTTGCTTTTTATAACTTTAAAAATACATACACATAATTATTCAATTTATATGCATGTGTAGTCAACACGTTCGTGTCTGCAGATTCGCAATTGGTGCAAAACAAATAATCAAAAACAAACTCCTTGTTCTTAACGGAGAGCGTTGAGAGCAAAAGACGAACAGCCCCTGTGCATTCGTTTGCTCGCTCGCTCGCTCTCGCTCGTCCACACAAGGAGACCAAAGCAAAATTGGCAGCAACGATAAAAACAACAAATTTTCCAGTAAATGGAAACAACAATAAAAAAGAAATTACATGCATATGTATGTATGTGTATTTATGTATGAATGCATTCATGTATGTGTGTATGCTATGGAGAAGACGACGACGACTCCGTTGCGGCAACACAAAGAAGACTGTAACACAAAAATAGCATTAAAAGCGTGAATAAAACAACAATGAGCAAAAGTTTGACAGCAGATCAAAATTGTAATATTTGCAGAACAATTACAATTTTAATAATTGGGGGTTGAAAACTTGTTTTTATTTTGGCGGGTGAGCACACACATACACGCACACATTTATGCAAATGTCGATATGTATACGTACATATACTATTGTTTAAATATTATTTCACAGCTACAAATTTAAATAATCAAAATTGCGCGGTCAACTGGCGTTGCCAATCTATTGCAAGGTACACACATACATACAATCAAAAATTGGCATCCTTATTTTTGTTGTTTGCTTTTGAATGATCTTCAGCTGTAAAAACACAAGCATCAATGAAGCGACAGCAAACGAAAGCAAAAGCAATGCTCAGGCCATTAAACACACACACTCACACATATCCAAACATAGTACATGCGTGCTGTTGGCATAAGAGAACATGTGTTGACGGCAAAAGCAAAAAGCTATCGTTGCCGCTGCAGGAGACCAACGAAAAGTAAAATCAAAATAAAATTGCCAGTGACAACTGACTGGTGGCTATGCCGAGTTAAACTTATCGATATATTTAGGTATGATCATTGTCATAGCAAGCAGCTTTTAACTGCTTTCCAAAGACGTTAAATTACAAATGTATGCAAAATTCAAAAACATTTCGAAATCTAAAAAATATGCATATTAATATTTATGTATTTCTATTGATTGTTACATGCCGTAATGCTACACTATTGTTTAGTTAAAGTTTTACCAGAGTATATACAATTAAAATTATAAAATTAGATCCTAGATACATACATTCACTTCTCCAATTGAATGAATACCACTAATAATTTCGTTTCTTTTTGTTGTTGTCGTTTCAAAAGCAAAAATAACCAAAAACAAATAAAAAATGCATGCAAAAACGCTGCAGGAGAGCTAAGCAAAGACAAAATGAGAAGAGAGCAAAAGAAGGCGCTCTCTCTATATCTTGCTCTCCCGTTCACACTCTCTCACAGTGCCGGGCTGTACAGTGCGTTTGTTAAAGGAGCGAAATAACAAACAAAAAGCAACAACAACAATAATAATAAAGTTGAACCACAAAAAGGAAGCGCAGACACAGGCAACAGCATGTGAGCGTGTATATGTTCGTGTGTATGTGTGTGTGTGTCGATGCGTGCTGTGTGGGCAAAAAATAAATTGCAAAAAAAAAGAAGAAACTAAATAAATAAAGAAGCCGGGAGAGCGTCGCGTCAGGCAAAAATTATGCATTTTGCTGGTTGAAATGGAGTTGGCAATTCGCTTGGAGACAAAGGCATCAATTAAACAACAACAATATAAACACGAATCCAGCACACTCACATACACACATACACACATACACACCACTCAGACAATATTTAGTTCGGTTTGATGCGATTTATTTATTTGTGGCACCGACATCGTCGACTGTTTATATTTAGTTGCAAGGATGTACATACACAGTTACATATCGTAGTATATGTGTACTGTATATAATTACATTGTTATTACCTTGTGTTTGATGCGTTGGGCGCGCGTGTTTGCCCCCCTCCCCATCCACCGACCCACCTTCCTTTGGCCGTTGTCCTGTGCGCGTTTTAGATGCGTCGTCGGTTTTTATTGTTGTTGTTTAACAAAAATCTTACACTAAAGCCTTATGATGCGCATACAAACACACATACACACACACATACACACACACACCACACAAGACATATACAAAAGTCGCACACACAAGACTTACGAACACAATGTATATTGATTTTTCGCAATGTTAATGTTTAATAAAGCCAAAGCCAGCACACACGCACATACAAGCGCACACATACACAGACACAGGCAGCAAACAACTTTTGAATATGTTTCGTGAGACGCGCAACGCGCGTGTTTTTTTAAACATCAACGAATGCGATGGAAAAGCGGAGACGCTGCTCGATTTGTCACTAACATAGCAATAACAAAAACAATCAAATGTTTACACGGTTACCGCGTGCATGGCTCTTGTTCGAAATTGTTGTTTCAAAAGTGTTTTTAAATTAATATTTTAAGTATAATTTACTTTGCGCACTGCCAACTTCATGCACTGCTCGGCTTGTAGAGTTTAGAGATGTGCGATATTTTTCGTACCTAAATTAGCGAGTTGGTATTTTTAAACGAGGAGGGAGTTCTGTTCAATGAGGAGCACTTCTGTTAAAAAGTTAACTCTCTTTCTAGCCGTCTGATAGGTTTTCCTTGTCAAAAGGTATATCATTTAATCATAAGAAGGCAGACCATGCATGTACTCGTCAATATGTGTGACACAAATTTGTTCAACTGCAAATTATCGTTTACTCTGTACAAATATTTCTGTTAAATCAGTCGATAGGTATTTCTTCTGTTAATACGAGTAGATGCACTCGATTAGTGACATATAAAATCGATATCGATGTGTATTTTCCGTGCATCCCTAACTTGCAGTGGCCGACGTCGTCTCATTCATAATTTTTTTTCGATGTAATTTTTGCTCTTTCGTGTATTTTTTAACGAATAAGAATAATGTGTTAAGAGTTCAATGTGAATCGTATCGTCGTGTGTTCGTGCAGACGTGCAATTGTTAAACTACAGCAATAAACTGGTACGCTTCCGCCTCCCCCACAAATATCAACGAATAATATAAACTTTTTTTGCCGTCGTTTTTGGCGTTCTTTTTTTTTTATTCAAATAGAAAATTACACATAATTACAATATGCACATGCACGATAGTACTGTCACCAAGCCTAATGCAAAATAGCGGACGGTTAGGCGCCACACCAGCTAACAAAGAATATAAAACTGCATTTTTTTGCGCTCTGCCTGAGTCAAAGTGTTAGTGGGCGGTGTTTTTCATGGTAACATTTTCTTTTTTGTTTATGTGGCATACGTGTTCAGAGCAATTGCGCTGATTTCTGTTCTTATGTGAACCCTTTGTGGGGGCATTTAAGACTCGTTTTAGCTGAAATTCGGCATTAGATTCATGTGAATATTGCTGCGTGGCAAAAATCAATGCAAAAAGTGTTTTTTTTTTCTTCTTTTTTATACATAAGTACAACGCATAGCAATTTTTTCACTGCTCACACGTACAGATGTCAATGCAAATGTGTCTGCGTGTGCATGAGCACGAAAAAGCGTTCGAGTATTTGTGTGTGAGTGTGTGAGTAAGTGTGTCGGAGCGCAACTCAACATGGCTGACAGTGTGGTGGGCTAGAGGTAGCAGCAGTGCTGCCTCATATTCAAAGAAATGAGGGTCATTTCTCAAAGCTCAGCAAATAAGAATAAATTTATAGAATTGCGTATTTCATATTAATTTTGTACTAAAAACTTGAATTAAATTTTTTTTGTAAATGTAAATGTATATGGTCACACTTGTACGCCGCGCATTTTGACATTTTAATATTTGACTTTGTCATGCACCAATACAAACGCATACACCAACGGCAAGTAGCAATAGCTGTGGTGTATTTAGTTGTAACACACCATAGGGGCCGCTCTGTCACTGACTTGTACTTGTTATTGTGTCTGTCAGTGTTGTCGCCCGTGTCGATTCATTAATGTAGTTTTTATTTTTTCATATTTGCCGACAATAGACAGTGTGGTGCAAGTATTATGTGAAAATTCAAGTGAATAATATTTTAAATTGTTTATAAATTAGAGTTCAATTCAAGCAACAACAACAACAGTTAACAAGAAAGTTTACTGATACATTTTAGTTATATATATATACATATATATATATATATATATATATATATATATATATATATATATATATATGTTTGTGTGTGCTAGGGGAAAACGTTGCCCTTTTACTACTGCTGTTATTTAGTGATTTTTAGAGGCGGTGACGCTGCCGCCACTTTCTAATTATAATAATAACAACAATCGAAACAAATACGTTGCAGCGTAATTAAATGCATACATACGTACATATTTTGTGCTTGTATTTATTGCAATTGGTATTTGGCTTTTGTTTTTGTTATTTACAAAACAAACAAAATTGTAAAAATGATTCGTTTTTTATTCCTTCTTTGCGCAGTTTTTGGTGTGTCTTCGCAAGCAACGCGTAACGAAAATTGCTAAAAATCCAAAACGAGACGAAGAAACAAAAGAAATATAACAAACAACAACAACGAACGACCAAAAAAAAAAAAGTAACAGCAATAAAACAAAAACAAAAGTCAACGTCAACGTTGACGCAGACAAACAGTATTCGTATTCTCTATCCCGTTCTAACTTACACTGGTTATCAACAATAATAAAAGTGCGTGTGTAATCTCCCGAATAAGAAGAAGAAACATCCGAAAACTAACTGACAGGAGTAGCAAGACAACAACAACATCTACAGCAGCAACTCTCAACTTCAGTCTTAGCGAAAGAGAGTGTGTGTGTGTCTGTGTGCGTGAGAGAGAGAGAGAGAGAGCGCGCCACAATAGCCAGTCAAGATGACGCAACCGTTACCCATACGCTTTCAAGAGCATTTACAGGTGAGTAAAGTACTAAAAGAAATGCAAAATCCTATGATGAGGGGGGCGGCAATTATTTGTCTATTTAATTTGAGTGCGAGAACATGTCCCACGACAGATCCAGAGTCACAAACTGGGTGCGTGTCTAGGCTAATGGCAAACCACTTGTTGTTTGAACCATATGGCCGTCATAATAATAAAGCAATAACAAAAAATGCAACAATTCTTATAAGAAAATGTACTGCACTGTGGTTAAAGGGCTTAAGAAAAAGTGTGTACATTTTTCTATGTCAATTACAATTCTACTTAGTTCTGTAACATTTAATTAAGGTTTATATAGTTTGATCCGTCCATATCGATATAATTTTCTATATGTTCATTTGTAATATAATAAATAATATAATAATGGGGAAAATAAGGAATTTTTAGAATGCATGATTAAAAATTTAATTACTTATTTTGTTAATGTTTAACATAAGTAATGGTAAACTAGCAGAAAAATATGCATTTTTTGGATGCATGAATAATATCACTTCATAGTTGAGGGCGTTTCAAATTTTGTGGCATCTTTCTAGTGTAGCACTGTTTACCAAAGAAAAAATGTTCGAAATGGAAATAAGTAGAAGTTGTAATCGATTCAAAGTTTAAATTGTCATATAAATATGCGCAAACACTTGTTTCACTGGGAAAAATGGTATTTGAACCACTATCCGAAATGCGTCTATGACATTTCTGGGTAAAACGAAACTAGTGAAAACGATTTGGATTGTTCAGGCTTACGAAAATGTCTAATGAGTCATGAAAAAACAAGCCGGCAAACGCCTTCACTGTCAGCTTTTGTTGCTCACTCTCACGCGCGCCCTCTCTCTTTCTTGTTCCCCACTGGGTTTATCGCATGTTTGTTGCTGGGTCTTGTCTTGGGTTTCGGTTAGAGTTGGTGAATTACTTTTTTCTTTTTTTTTTTTTGCTTGCTGATAAACACAACTTGTCGAACAGAAACAGCAGCATTAGCAGCAGCAGAAAAAGACTTGCTCCAATTTGTCAGATTTTTGCTCTCTTTCTATCCCACTTGCCATCTATCTATCGCTGCATGCCGAAATGCAACTGTTATTAATGAATATGCTTACACACATGTATGCTTATACATGTCTGTGTGTGAGTGTGTGTTGGAAAATCAAAGAGCATGCAAACGTACGTTGCCGGTGACAAATGCCGGCTCACATACACATACAGTCAAACATGTTCATCACACACACACACACACACACACGCTCACATACCTGCATGCTGTGAAGTTGGTGTTGCCAAACCGGTTTCACAGTAATGACGAAAGCTTTTGGGTTTTTTCCTTCTTTTTGGCTTTTCATTTTGGTGCAAAATGGAAATGCAAGAAAACGTTGACTTAAATGTATAGTTTTTGTTTTTATTTATTTATTTTTTTTTTCTATGCAAATTGTTTTTGAGCAGCAAGTGAGGCAGGTGGAAGTTCATTGGCTGACTGAGCAACATGTAACGTTCGTCCCCACTTCCCCTCCCGCTTTTACTATGCACTGTGGTGAAATAAAAGACCTGCACACACACACACACACGCTGACACACAGTACGTGTATTCTCATACAAGTGTCTATATTCACCACAGTTTAGCATGTTGTAACTTAAGCTTTAGCCGCTTGTTTGTTCTTGTCGTTTTGATTGAAATAAATCAAAGATTCTATCTTTTGTTGTTGTTTTTGTAGTTGTTGCTGTATTTTAAACCGTTCTCGTTTTTTTCTTCTCATTTATGTAGGAGATGCACAAGTATTTACAGTTACTATGTGGCGTGTACACACACGCACACACACACACACACACACACATGCATACATACATACAAATGAAGCTGCCCATATTATTATCGTCATCGTCATTGTAGTAGTAGTTGTTGTTGTTAATTTCACTTGTATCCATGTCAGAAAGTCAGTCGACTGCAACGCGTTAGGGCGGTTCAGTTTTATGGGGCGACTCTTTATCTTATCTTTGGCCTCAAATCAACAATAATAGCATATGTGTACTATGTATGCCTCCAGGCAGATTTATGCCTTTTACATCGATATATATCGATAGAGAGACGATAGTATTGAAGGGAGGGAATTAAAATAATATAAATGTCGAATAAATTAATAAAAGGAGCAAAATAATAAAAATATCGTTTATTGCTTAATTTTCCAATGCAATCAAATATATAATAACGAGAAACGATAGCATTAAAGGGAAGAGAATAAATGGTTCTAAATATGGTTTTTAGTTGAAATATGTGTGCTTTGCAAATCGATATATATCGTTCAGAAATCGTTTTCAGTCATGTTTTAATAATGTTTATAAATGGTATTTCGATATTGTTGATATATTTCTTTTGTATAAACAATTTTTCAAGTTTTGAACTATCGATATACAAACAGTGAGACACCCTACTGCAAAATGTTGTACATTTCTCAAGTGCCAAGCGGGGCGTATAGACTAAATTTGATTATGGAGCACGCAGTCGAATGTCTTTTATATGTTTCGTCGTCGTCGTCGTCGTCATCATCATCGTCTACATCTCTCACTAAGTGCGAAATGAGCATATGTTAATTTGTAATTGACATAAATAAATGTGAAAACACGTAAAGAAAACGAAAAAAAACAACAACAACAACAACCACATAAAATAGAAAATCCCACCTTGGGAACACTTTAGATCAAGTTACCCCAGTTTCTTTAAGTACTTACGATTTGGGGACTTAAATGCTTAAGGTCAGACTCAGATCAATAATCGTATTAACGCGCACAGACATCAACTAATTTAGTTGAAAAGCAACTATATAGCACGCCAAAAAGTAGACAACAAATCGATATATATATAGATATATAAATGTATATACACTTCTCTCTCTCTCTATATATATATATATATATATATATGTTTATATATGTTTATATATATATGAATGCAATGAACGCCCCCTTAATGTTCGTCAAAACTTTCTATGAACAATTTGATTTGTGGTCTGTTTTTATGTGTTTTGTGTGTTGTGTTTGCTTTTGTTTATTGGAATTTCAGCTAGAGTTACGATTGTGTAGTTACTTGATAACTGGGCTGGGCGTATCTCCAACTCAAATTTATAGATACAGTTGCCGATTATCATGCCAAATCAATGCAGTTTGATAACTAATCGATATATCTGTTACCTTATCATACTTATAACAACTATAATAAACTATATTTACTATAGCTCGATTGCTTAACTACTTCCTATGCATTGTGATGATTCATTCATTTGTTTTTGGGGTTGCGTTTAGAGATGTTTGCAGGTTGACCATACTACAATAACTGTAATTACAGGCATGTCCATTGCAATAGCAACACTTTCACATACTTAAGCGTATATACATGCATATATGATGATTATAGAAATGCTGATAGTTTTATAGTCTTGTTTTATAATTTTTTTATGCTTCTTATTTATTATTTTTACAATGCTGTCTTTTATCCGCTTTTTATGGGGTGTATGTACCAGGCACAACTCAACTCTGATAAGCTTAACATATTTCTTGCTCTCCTTTCTTATCGCGACAGCTCAGAGCATTGTTTGGCAACTTTTCAACAACAATAACATAAAAATAAATAAATAATAAAACTAAATAATAATTACATTTTATTAAATAAAATAACAAATATTTATGCATAAATAAAACGAATATTATTATTATTTATATATTTCAGCATTTGCTTTCTCTTATCAAATATTAATTAACTTTTATGCAGTAATGATTTTGTCATCGCGGGCAATGCCGGCTTAATGCTAGCGTTTGGTGTATAACATACATATATAATTATATTATATAAAATATATTATGTACACCAATCTGAAAATAACAAATTGTTCATTCATTTTAGCTGCTTGTTATCGTTATCGTGGCACGTTCTTGCTGCTGCCGTTGTTTTTGTTTTTGTTGTTGTTGTTGTTGTTGTTGTTAACTTTTAGTACAGCTTAATAACTTAATTCAAATTGCAAAACGCCATTTTGGGCTCTCTGTGTGTGTTTTTTTTTGGTTTGTTTTTTTTTTTTTTTTTAAGAACAATTTTCCCAATGTTGTTGTTTAAATTTGCGTTATACTTTTCTCTTTGTTTCGTTCTTTGTTCAAGTACATTGCATTTAAACAATTACATACAAACACACATACACATCATTTGTACAACAGAAGCCAAAAAGGAAATAAAATATTGTTGTTCTAGGCAAAAGAAAGAGCGAGAGAGAGAGTATGTGATAGCGAGTGATAGCTAGAAGAGAGACTGACATCGAGAGAGAGCGAGAGCGAGAGAGTGCTTAATCGATCGCAAAACCTTGAACTTTTCTCATTTGTTTACCAAAACGTTCAGACTCTTTGTGAGGGGCGAAAGATAGGAGGAGATAGGTGGCGAACGGGGGGATCAAGGGGGTTGAAAATTGCGTTTTATATTTGCATGCAACGAGAGAGTGAGCGAGATGGTGCGAAAAAGCTTTGATTTATTTAACTGATTAGCTGATAATGAAGTTGTGAATCTTTGAGTTGATCTTAGAAATGCCGTTTGAACCGCGTCTAGACACGAGACGCGAGACGAGAATAAGACTATATATATATATATATATATATATATAAAAAATATAAAATGTAAAATATAAAATGTAATTTATATAATTATTATAATTTATTATTATATAATTATATCGAACTCATATTAAATACACAATCTGTGAGAGACTCGATATTATTATAACTATATATATTGATTTATTACTCTCATATTATTATTATTATCATATACTTATAATTATGATATATTGTTAAAGTCATGATAGTATTATTATCATATTTAAATGATGATATATTTAGTTGTAACTATTCTATTATTATAGTCATATTATGAGTGTGATATATAATAATAAATATGATATTATTATAGTCATATTACAATTATAATATTGTTATTATATAATTGTATTATATTATCAGTAAATAACAATAAATTAATTCTCATTAAATTTTCCATCTCTCTGTCTGTCCCATCTCGGTTCCCGTCTCCAGCTCACAAATGTCGGCATCAATCCGAACTCCTTCTCCTTCAGCACGCTCACAATGGAGTCGGACAAGTTCATTTGTGTGCGTGAGAAGAGCAATGATACCGCCCAAGTGGTTATCATTGATATGAACGATTCATCGAATCCAACGCGACGTCCCATCTCGGCGGATTCGGCCATTATGAATCCGGCCAGCAAGGTGATTGCGCTAAAAGGTAAATAATAATAATATATGTATATATATATATATTGAATATTTATTAATACTTTCCATTTGTTGGGACTGATTCGTTAATAGCGCAAAAGACGCTGCAGATATTCAACATTGAGATGAAATCGAAAATGAAGGCGCACACGATGAACGAGGATGTGGTGTTCTGGAAATGGATATCACTCAATACGCTCGCATTGGTCACCGAAACGAGCGTCTTTCATTGGTCCATGGAGGGCGATTCGATGCCACAGAAAATGTTCGATAGACATTCCTCACTCAACGGCTGTCAGATTATCAATTATCGTTGCAATGCCTCACAGCAATGGCTGCTGCTCGTTGGCATCTCGGCATTGCCAAGTCGCGTCGCTGGCGCCATGCAATTGTATTCTGTGGAGCGTAAGGTGTCCCAGGCAATTGAGGGACATGCGGCCAGTTTTGCCACATTTAAGATTGAGGGCAACAAGGAGCCAACAACATTGTTTTGCTTTGCTGTGCGCACCGCAACCGGTGGCAAGTTGCACATCATTGAGGTGGGCACACCACCGAATGGCAATCAACCGTTCCCGAAGAAGGCCGTCGATGTATTCTTTCCACCGGAAGCACAAAATGATTTTCCGGTTGCAATGCAAGTTTCCGCCAAGTACGATACAATCTATTTGATAACCAAATATGGATATATCCATCTGTACGATATGGAGACGGCCACGTGCATCTACATGAATCGCATATCAGCTGATACGATTTTTGTGACAGCACCGCACGAGGCCAGCGGCGGCATCATTGGCGTCAATCGCAAGGGTCAAGTGTTATCCGTTACCGTCGACGAGGAGCAAATCATATCGTACATCAATACGGTACTCCAAAATCCCGATCTAGCCCTACGCATGGCCGTACGCAACAATTTGGCCGGTGCCGAAGATTTATTCGTACGCAAATTCAATAAACTCTTCACCGCCGGCCAATATGCCGAGGCAGCCAAGGTTGCCGCATTGGCACCGAAAGCCATTCTACGTACACCGCAAACGATTCAACGTTTCCAACAAGTCCAGACACCGGCGGGCTCAACAACACCACCGTTGCTGCAATACTTTGGCATACTGCTCGATCAGGGTAAATTGAATAAGTTTGAGTCATTGGAACTTTGCCGTCCTGTGCTCTTGCAGGGCAAGAAGCAATTGTGCGAGAAATGGCTGAAAGAGGAGAAACTGGAGTGCAGTGAGGAGTTGGGTGATCTGGTTAAGACATCGGATCTAACGCTCGCCTTGTCCATCTATTTGCGTGCGAATGTGCCCAATAAGGTGATACAATGCTTTGCCGAAACGGGACAATTCCAAAAGATTGTGTTATATGCCAAAAAGGTTAACTATACACCTGATTATATCTTCCTATTGCGTTCGGTGATGCGCAGCAATCCCGAACAGGGCGCTGGTTTCGCCTCCATGCTGGTCGCCGAGGAGGAACCATTGGCTGATATCAATCAAATCGTTGACATCTTTATGGAACACTCAATGGTACAACAATGTACAGCCTTTCTGCTCGATGCCCTCAAACACAATCGTCCGGCCGAGGGGGCACTGCAGACGCGACTGCTTGAAATGAACTTGATGTCGGCACCCCAAGTGGCAGACGCCATACTGGGCAACGCGATGTTCACTCACTATGATCGGGCGCACATTGCCCAGCTGTGCGAGAAGGCCGGATTGTTGCAGCGTGCATTGGAGCATTATACGGATCTGTATGATATTAAGCGTGCTGTTGTCCACACACATATGCTCAATGCCGAGTGGTTGGTTAGCTTCTTTGGTACACTGTCTGTGGAGGATTCATTGGAGTGCCTGAAGGCCATGTTAACGGCTAATTTGCGACAAAATTTACAAATATGCGTGCAGATCGCAACGAAATATCATGAGCAATTGACGACCAAAGCATTGATTGATCTCTTTGAAAGTTTCAAGAGCTACGATGGCCTATTCTATTTCTTGAGCAGCATTGTCAATTTCTCTCAGGATCCGGAGGTGCATTTCAAGTACATTCAGGCCGCCTGCAAGACCAATCAGATCAAGGAGGTGGAACGCATCTGTCGCGAATCCAATTGCTATAATCCCGAGCGTGTTAAGAACTTCCTCAAGGAGGCCAAGTTGACCGATCAATTGCCATTGATCATTGTCTGTGATCGTTTCGATTTCGTACACGATCTCGTCCTCTATCTGTATCGCAACAATCTACAGAAATACATTGAGATCTATGTGCAAAAGGTGAATCCATCGCGTCTACCGGTTGTTGTTGGCGGTCTCCTCGATGTCGATTGCAGTGAGGATATTATCAAGAATCTGATACTTGTTGTCAAGGGGCAATTCTCAACCGACGAGCTGGTCGAGGAGGTGGAGAAGCGTAATCGCTTGAAATTGTTGCTACCCTGGCTGGAGTCGCGTGTCCATGAGGGTTGCGTTGAGCCGGCCACACATAATGCGCTGGCCAAGATCTACATTGATTCGAACAATAATCCGGAACGTTTCCTCAAAGAGAATCAATACTATGATAGTCGCGTCGTTGGACGCTATTGCAAGAAGCGTGATCCCCATCTAGCCTGTGTGGCATACGAGCGTGGGCAATGCGATCGCGAATTGATTGCCGTTTGCAATGAGAATTCATTGTTCAAGAGCGAGGCACGCTATCTGGTTGGACGGCGCGATGCTGAACTTTGGGCCGATGTCCTATCCGAGGCGAATCCCTATAAGCGACAGCTAATCGATCAGGTTGTGCAGACGGCACTGTCGGAAACGCAGGATCCCGATGATATATCGGTAACGGTGAAGGCATTCATGACCGCCGATTTGCCAAATGAACTGATCGAGCTGCTTGAGAAGATCATCTTGGACTCGTCCGTATTCAGCGATCATCGCAATCTACAAAATCTATTGATATTGACGGCCATCAAGGCGGATCGCACACGGGTTATGGACTATATCAATCGCTTGGATAACTATGATGCACCCGATATTGCCAACATTGCAATTAGCAATCAATTGTATGAGGAGGCGTTTGCTATTTTCAAGAAATTCGATGTAAACACTTCGGCCATTCAGGTGCTCATCGATCAGGTTAACAATCTGGAGCGGGCCAATGAATTTGCCGAGCGTTGCAATGAGCCAGCCGTCTGGTCACAATTGGCCAAGGCGCAGTTGCAGCAGCGTTTGGTCAAGGAGGCAATCGATTCGTACATTAAGGCCGATGATCCCAGCGCCTACATGGATGTGGTGGATGTGGCCAGCCAAATGGAGTCATGGGATGATCTTGTCCGTTATTTGCAAATGGCACGCAAGAAGGCACGCGAATCATATATTGAAAGTGAATTGATTTATGCGTATGCACGCACCGGACGCTTAGCCGATCTGGAGGAGTTCATCTCGGGACCGAATCATGCGGATATCCAAAAGATTGGCGATCGTTGCTTCAGCGATGGCATGTATGATGCCGCCAAATTGTTGTACAACAATGTTAGCAACTTTGCCCGCTTGGCCATCACATTGGTCTATCTGAAGGAGTTCCAAGGCGCTGTCGATTCAGCACGTAAAGCAAATTCGACACGCACCTGGAAGGAGGTATGCTTTGCCTGTGTGGATGCCGAGGAGTTTCGTTTGGCCCAAATGTGTGGCCTGCATATTGTTGTGCATGCCGATGAGCTGGAGGATTTGATTAATTATTATCAAAATCGTGGTTATTTCGATGAATTGATTGCATTACTTGAATCGGCATTGGGATTGGAGCGTGCCCACATGGGCATGTTCAGTGAGTTGGCAATACTCTATTCCAAATTTAAGCCATCCAAGATGCGTGAACATTTGGAATTGTTCTGGTCGCGGGTCAATATACCGAAAGTGTTGCGTGCCGCTGAATCGGCGCATCTTTGGTCGGAGCTTGTGTTTCTGTACGATAAATATGAGGAATATGATAACGCAGTGCTGGCAATGATGGCCCATCCCACAGAGGCGTGGCGTGAGGGTCACTTTAAGGACATTATCACAAAGGTTGCGAATATTGAGCTATATTATAAGGCAATTGAATTCTATTTGGATTTTAAGCCATTGCTACTCAATGATATGCTATTGGTGTTGGCACCACGCATGGATCATACACGTGCCGTCAGTTATTTCTCAAAGACGGGCTATCTGCCGTTGGTTAAACCATATCTGCGCTCCGTACAATCCTTGAACAACAAGGCCATCAATGAGGCATTGAATGGCCTGCTGATCGATGAGGAGGATTATCAGGGATTGCGCAATTCGATCGATGGTTTCGATAATTTTGATACCATTGCGTTGGCGCAGAAGCTCGAGAAGCATGAATTAACCGAATTCCGTCGCATTGCCGCCTATCTCTACAAGGGTAATGTTAACTTGAATATATATATATATTTATATAAGTCAGTCATTATGTCAACTAATTCATCACATTTATTACTCGATGTACACAGGCAACAATCGTTGGAAACAGAGCGTTGAGCTGTGCAAAAAGGATAAACTGTACAAGGATGCGATGGAATATGCTGCCGAGTCGGGTAAACAGGAGATTGCCGAGGAGCTCTTGGGTTGGTTCCTGGAACGCAATGCACACGATTGCTTTGCGGCCTGTCTATATCAGGTGTGGATGCAAAATATTTCATATTTTATTTATAATCATTATTAATCTAATCAACATTCGACAAAGTTTAGCAGAATTAGCATCTATTTTATATAAACAAACATATTTCCTATAATTTCAAATGCCAAGAACAATTTATTAGAACTCCACGCACTGTTTTCTCTGCAGAAGAAAGCTGAAACTATGTTGACAAATTATAATGCTATCGTTTCAAAGAGAATTCAAATGTAGAATAGCATTTAAATATGCTTAAAATATATATTTATGTGAAGCGTAGATGAACGATAGATAAACACATTCTTAATGCTATATTCCATTGTTTGACTTTCTAAATTTCTAATTTATTCAATTATTCAAAAATTCAACACAGTTCTCTAAAGTAGCAAGCGATTTGTAATCTCTACTTAATGTTGAGCTGATTAACTGCATTGAACTAAGATGAGTAGAAATTTTAATATATTTTCGAATTCGATTCTTTAATTTTAGTTGCAAGTATCTGCAATATTTGTGAATGTTACATTAGAAAAGATATATAAAGATATACTCGCTTCTACAAAGCATCTACAGTGTTGAAATGCCGACAAGTGTTGAACTTTGAATTGTTCTTAGACTTAAGTTGCTACATAGGTTGCTTCATAGGTGACGTGGCAATTGAAGAAAGCCGCAGACTTGTGGTAACAAGGCAAAGAGCGCTTAACTAACAAATACTATAACTCACTTAATACACTAAGCAAACTAACTATGCTCAAGTTAACAACACTTATCTTTAACATTATCTTTATGCTTAAATTGTAATTTGCTTATCTTTATTATCTCTATCTGTATCTTAATGTTTTAGTGCTATGACTTGCTGCGTCCTGATGTTATCCTGGAACTGGCATGGAAACACAAAATCATGGACTTTGCCATGCCCTATTTGATACAGGTGCGAGCTGAACCATATAAATATATATCACATAAATGGTCAACACAAAGTGTTAACAATTGAATGCATTTCATTAAATTGACAGGTGCTGCGCGAATATACCACAAAGGTGGACAAACTGGAGCTGAATGAGGCGCAGCGTGAGAAGGAGGATGATACTACGGAGCATAAGAACATAATACAAATGGAGCCGCAGCTGATGATAACGGCTGGACCAGCAATGGGCATACCACCTCAATATGCAACAAATTATCCACCTGGCGCTGCGGCAGCGGCAGCAGCGGCTGCGGCAGCGGCAGGACGCAACATGGGATATCCCTATATGTAGGCAAACAAAAAAATAAAATAACAATCAACAACAACAACAACACAATTGTAGCTGTAACAACAACAACAACAACAGTAATCAAAATCAACAATAGTAACAACAACAAGAGCAGCAGAAGCAGCAAACACACTACACTTTTGCATGAGCGTCAACAACAAAATCAACGACCAATACAACAACAACAGCAACACAATCTACACAACAACAACAATATCAAAAAAAAACAGCAACAGCACGCGTAGAGAATATATACTATAATGTTATATATTTATTAGTTCATAAAATGTTGAGATACACATAAAATATAATTAATAACAAATTCGGTTAGTTGCTTGATTTATGTTTCAACTTTTGAAAGACAAAACAACAATGCGAAATTTAGTTGCAGAAAGAAAGAAAGAACTGTGTAATTTATGCAAATTGTGTAAAATTTATAAGAATATAAAATTTATAAATAATTTGTGTAATTTATACAAAATTTTTGTGTAATTCATAAAAATGTGAAATGTATACGAATTATGTGAATTAATGTAATGTAAACTTTGATGTGTATGCTTGTAATTAATGAATTATTTTAAATTGCAAAACTATTCAAAAGTTGAATTATTAAACATTAAACTAATGCTGGCTCTTTCTAATATATGTTCTCTCTCGCTCTCTTTCGAATCGAACAACAGCTACAAAAGCAACTAAGCGAATGCATGAGCTGCAACAACAACAACATGAACAACAGCGTGAACTCAACAGCAGCAGCAACAACAACAACAACAAGAAGACGAAGAAGAAGAAGAGAAAAGCTAAAGATAAAATATATATATAAATAAAAATAATATTAAAAACAACAACAACAACCACAAAGCGACAACAACAACAACAAAAACTAGTGTTCAACAGAAGTAAAACAAACAACAACAATAACAAGAAAAAAATAAAGGTCGTAGTTTATTATTATTATTAAAATTATTAAATTTTAAGCATAAAACATAAACAATAACACACCATACACACACACACACACACACACACACACACACACACAAAGCATATAAATAAATAAATATATAAAAAATATAAATATAAATACAAATTAAATAAATAAAATTTATTGATTAATAAACACAAAACGAAGATGGCAAATGAAAAAAAAAAAGAAAAGTAAAGAAAAGCAAACGTGTTTATGTTTAAGATGCAAACAACAAACGAAACAATAAACATTTTTTGAAATTAATAAAACAAAAAGAAAACAAAAGCAGGCACAGTTAATGTTTAAAATGTAATAAAAACAAAAAGAAATTTAAATTTGCATCATTTGCTTTTGTTGTTGCCTGTTTGTCAATCACACACACACACACTAATTATTACTGCTGAAAAACTGATGAAAAAAGGAGAAAAGTTTATTTAACAAAATTGTAATTGTTTGTATAAAAAAAAAAAAAAAATGAAAGAAAAGAAAACAAAACAAAACAAACTCACGAAACATTCTACAACTTAAAGTAAAAGATTTTAACTTAAAGCAAAATTATAAAAGAAACACGAATAATAAGCGAGAAATGATACAAAGAAAAACAGAAAACAGGCAGAAGAAGAAGAAATACAAAAAAAGAAATGATAAGAAAAGAAAATCCATTAACGTAGCACGTTAAAAAGTAATTAAAATTATATATATATCTATATATATAAATATATATATAAATGCAACGTTAATTCATAATAATTTTTAATTTAGAAATTTTTTGCGTTCCACAAAACACGATCCACGATCCACACAAAACACTAACTAGTAAACTTTCCAATTCGCATAACGAATCAAACAGAAGACGACGACGATGAGGAGGAGGAGCAGGATGATGATGAAATCAATTGAAAGCTAAATTCAATTTAAACTATAATTATATGCTAACAGTATATGGAAAAAAACACACACACACATATATATATATATATATATATATATATATAGAAAATATTCACTGCAAGCATATAATCTATTATTTTTTATTCTTTTCCTTTCTTTTCAATTAATTTTATATTCCTCTCTGTTCATTATACATACGTAAAATCGTTCTCTCAATTTCCTCAA
Organism: Drosophila funebris; assembly: GCA_018901825.1. Classification (NCBI taxonomy): domain Eukaryota; kingdom Metazoa; phylum Arthropoda; class Insecta; order Diptera; family Drosophilidae; genus Drosophila; species Drosophila funebris. The sequence continues at coordinate 11,499,681 of JAEIFK010000454.1, read as the reverse complement.
CAAATATTAAATATATTTAATTGAAATACGTATTTTCTCGCATTGTTTTTTTTTTTTTTTTTTTTAATCATATATTTTTTTGTATTGTATGTTTGCATGTTGAATGTATTGATTTAATTTAGCTGATCGTTGAGAAACGATGAAATAATGATTATATTAAAAACGAAATACATGTATATATATATATATATATATGTGTATATATATACTGATCATTATTGTACTATTATGATTATTATTATTATATTATTATTGTCTATTAATATTATTTTGTGTAATTGCTATTATTATATACATATTGAAAATATACAAAATATAAATTACATTTAAAACGCGATTCGTTTTACTGTTTAATAGTTGGTTGTGGTGAAGTGGGTAGAGGGTTATGGGGAGGGGGGTGGACTTATTATTGTTTATATATTTGTATGCCAAATTTATATTTCAACTTCAGTTGCGCATCAGTCGAGCGCGCGCGACTGTATAATACCCTGTATAGTTCTCTATAATAAAAGTACATTGCTTTTGTATTTACTGAATTTTTTGATGAAAGCTGAATGATTTTTGTACCCTGTGGCCATTAAATTATATAATATAATATAATAATTTTGTGCAAATGTGTGTAACAGGCAGAAGGAGGCATCTCCCACCCTATAAAGTATATATATTCTTAATCAGTATCAAGAGTCGATTGAGCCATGCCCGCCTGTCCGTCCGTCCGTCCGTCTGTCTGTATGAACGCGTCGATCTCAGCAACCATAAGAGCATAAAGTGGCTCTTTTCTTAGCGTGTTCAGTTTAAAGAGGTTTGAAAAAACAATTCTAGACGGAGTCTCGTTTTTGTAAAAACGGCGAATTAAAAAAATAATAAACAATTTAAAAAGCGCGCCAATCCGTTGATGCGTTTAGCGTCTAGCGTAAGCGCAACAATGCCCCACGCATATCGATCTCTCGACAAGTAGCAACTCTGAATACCGGCTGTTAAGCAATTAGACCTCTAAGTTCGCACCCAGGAATATACGAATAAGTAAATATATTTGAAGGCTGATTAACTTATGATTGACAGGTTAATCACCAACTGTAGATAAAATAATTATTTGAATGCTACTTTGGGTTCTTTGAACCTAATGTAATACGGTGTGTGTGAACAGCGAGATAACAGCAGCATAACAGGAGAGTAACATACCCAATTTTGACGTCATAGTCGCTTATATAGTTGCATTAAATTTAAGATATACACAACTTAAGAGACATCTGAAAGCCAATTATTAACTTGATAATAGCCGTACGTAATTATAGATAATTTTCAGAGAAAATTAAATGTATAATTGAATATTAAGTGTTGCGCGCGTATAAAATTGAAGTTTCATGACGTCACAAATGTTATTCGTGCGCTCTCTGAGTACGGCATTTAACGGTGGTGTACATAGCGATACCTTGATAGCTTGAACGCATGCTGTTGTTATTTTTGTTGTATTTTGGTTTTGTCTTGTTGGATTTTTTGCCGTGAACGGACTTTGACGTCGCGCGACCGACGGCCGAGAATTGCATTTTGTTGTTTTTTTTTCGTGTGTGCCGCGGTGTTGCGTTTGAAATACGCGTATTTACTTGATCGCGCGTATCAAAATGGCAGCAGCAGCCGCCAAAATAGCCGCAGCAGCTGAAATTATGCAATGAAGTGTGTAATTTTGTTGTTTCAGTAAAATTTTTTTTTATTTGCATTTTTTCTACAATTTTTTTGTTGTTGTATGAAAAATACACATGTGGGAAAAATTAAAGTTCATGTCGCACTATTTGACAGAGAGTGCGCGCTCGTGAGCGAGTAGTGAGGCTGTATGTGTTGCTGTGTACGCAAATTTGCAGAAACTATAAAAGAAGAGTTAAAATCATAATAAAATATAAATATAAACAACGCAAATATGCAGTGCAGTTTCTGTTGTGTGTATGCGTGTGACTGTGCCTGTGTGAGTGTGCTTGTGTGGATTGTGTATGTGCCGAACTGAACGCGCCTTTGTAGTTGATGTCGCGCAACCAGTTTTTTTACGTACATATTCAACAAGTTTCTGCTAAAAACGACCGCGACTGCATGTGTGTGTTGGTATGTGTGTGTATTTGTATGTGCCAGAGTGTTTTCGTGTGCGTGTGTTTGTAGTTGAGCGAAATTTGATTTTTAGCAAATGAAATTAGTTGCAGCAAACGGAAACCAAAAAGTAACTGCAAACCAAAGTCAAATTGCAAGCAGCCGCAATAGCAAAAACAACAACAACAAAGAAAGCAGGGCAGCAACAGCGGCGGCAGCGGCAGCTACAGAAACGCGCCGCCACATGAATTTCGCTATTAATGCCAACGTTTATGCAGTGCCAGTTAGCGCACAACAGTTATTGCAACCATTTCCAATGTAATGCAATTTATAAATGCAATTGTCAACAACAATTTGGTTATTATCAAACTATTAAGTGTTTTCCTAAATGGGGAAATTGTTAAAGTCAATTGATTCATGTTATGCACTAACTGCATTGCACGCATAAACGTAAACGTACCTTAACATTTTCGACTGCTTGCTGCAGCATCAGTGCGTGAGTGAGCGAGTGAGCGCGAGCCTCTCTTTGGACTGCTTAGCCAGCGAACTCTCTTGCTCTTGCGTTGCCATTGCTGGATGCTTTGCCTGGGATTGTTGTTTTTGTTGTTGCATTTTGAACTCTCCTCAAAATGAAAATATGCAATTGAAAGAAAAAAGTTAGTAAAAAAATAATTCTTTTACTATTGTATGTGTGTCTGTGTGTGTATGCGTTTTGCTTTGCTTTGCGTATTCAATGTGTACTCAATGTATTTGCTAATAAAAACTGCAGCCGTTTCTTAATGTTAAATGTTATTGTTATTTTTTAAAGTTTATACAGTTGCTGCAATACATTTACATACATTCATATATACAAACATTTTATTTAAAATTAATAATGCTTCAGCTGTGTTTTTATTGTTTGTTGCTTTTCTGTGCGGTTTCGAAAATAAAAAACAAATTGTTTGTGATTTTTCGTTTTGTTTATTTTTTTTTTTTTCGAATCATAATTATAACATAATCATGCATCTACATAAATGATTAATTTATTATACATATTTGCTTTGCATTGTTTTTGTGTGCGTTTAATTAATTCAAATTCCATTTTTGTTTTTGCAGTGCCGCATATATTTTTTTGCATCGTTTTCGTTTGACAAAAAAGTGCAAGTGTTATTGCCACACCCCGCACCAAGCATCCCACAAAATCAAATAAAACGAAAAAAGAAAAAATACATAATTATAATTGAATGAGAAACACAATTAATTGTGCGAAATAATTCAATAAATAAATGTCAAATATATAATATACATATTTATATTTTGATTTGATTTTTTTTTGTTATTGCTTAAAATTATGAAGCAGACGCAACACAAAATTAATAACTACAATAATAATAACAATATTAATAATATTAATTACAAAACAAATACAAATACAACTACAACTACTAATGAGCCGCAGACAGCGAATACTAATAAAAAGAAATACAATTACAAAAATTATAACGCAACTGCAGCAGCTTACAAGCAAGAACAACTGCAACAACAACAGCAAAGTTACAGCAACACGGTAGCAGCAGCAACTACAACAACTACAGCAAACGCAGCAGCAGCCGCTCCAGCAACCGCTCCAGCAACTACAACAACAACAACAACAGCAGCAGCAACAGCTGCAAAAGGCAAATTAAAAAACAATCACATTTACTTTGTGCGTCGACGCTTTCGGCGCAACAATTCAAACGCCTCTCAAATCAATATCAACAATAATAATAATAACAACAACAATAATAATAATAATAATAATAATAACAATAGTAAAATTAAGCATAAATCAAATTTCAGCAGCACAGCAAAATCAACCACAACAACTAAAACAACTGCAGCAGCAACAACAACAGCAAATAGCAGAAAATTGAAAATGGGCGGCGGCAAAGATATTCGCCGCGGCCTGGAGCCATTGGAATTTGAGGAATGCATTGTCGATAGTCCAGAATTTCGTGATAATTTGAATCGTCACGAAAAAGAATTGGATCACACTAGTCATCAGATCAAGCGCATTATCAAAGAGGTTAAAGATCTAATGAGTGCCGCTAAAGGTGAGTACACACACACACACACACACATCACACTTGCATACATATGCATATACAAATCTATCTCTCTCTATCTCTCTTACGCTTACTCTTACTCTTAGCCTATCTTTGTCTAACAAAAATAACAAAAATGAACGCGCGCTTCTCATGCGTGAGAACGCGCTTACTCTGCTGCGTGTTTGCCGTGTGTGTTTTGTGTGTGTGTGCGAGTGTGAGTGTGAGTGTCAGCATGCCCATGTCCGTGTGATGTGTATGTGTGGTAGTGTGCTTGTGTATGTGTCGATGCCTGTCAAGGTCAACCAGTAGCACAAATAAAACCAACAAACAATACACGAGCAACAATTTCTAAGCAAGAGAGCGAAGAATAAAACGAGCGAGAGATTGAAAGAGCGTAGAGAGCGAGTGCATACATAGAATCAAATTCAGCAAATTCCCCCGCTGCACCCTTATACATTTTATAACGGCAGTTACATTCCGCAACTATATTGTTTTTGTTGTTGTTAGTGTCGCTAAGCACAACAGCAATACAAAACTATACAACTATGCATGTGCATATATGTGTGTATGTATGTGTGTGTTTATATCGTTTTAGTAATCATTAGTCAAGTACCTATTGTTATTGTTGTTGCAACCATAAGACGTCTAAAACAAACGAAACAAACAACAACACATCAGCAATAACGGCAACAGCAACAGGTGCACGCAGCTGCCTACGTACGTACACACACACACACACACACACACACACACACACACTCTCATGTATGTGTATGTGTATGTGTGTGTGTGTGTGTGTGTGTGTGTGTGTGCATGCACATTCACTGTTAGCTCCATTACAAGACTCTATTCTGTTTTTGCTTAATGCAAATATGTCTCAACAGGCTTTAATAAGTCGCCATTGATGCAGCCCACAATGCTTGAAATACCCTGTAAAATAAAGCATATTGCAAGTACGAGATGCTATAAATCATGCAGCATTGACAATAGCCTGTTGTTTATTACATAGATAGGGAAACTTACTTCAAGGTTTACACCATGAAGTTGACAGAGTTGGGAAAGTCTCTACAAGTCTTGCTCAAAACTTCATCATGAAATGCCTATCTAAGTTCGGAAAACTCCGTTAATGCATTTTATATGTTAGTTGTATCGATTATTTGTGTAATCGATTGAGAAAAATGATCTATATAAACATAATTTCGTAGGGAAAAGTTAAAACGACTTAGAAAGATTATCTAAGTAATTATTATATTTGTTCATTCGATATTTATCGATATTGAATAAAGCGTTGACAATCATTGCAATTTAATTACAATTTTATTACAGATATCGATGTTGAAATGAAAAACTGAAATTGATACTACATTATTCGATATTTATCGATATGACAATAAATATCTCTGACGTTGACAAACCTTACAATTGTATTAAAGAGTTCAAATGTTAAAGTGAATAATAGATAATTCGATAATTAATCGATATACAAATTCAAATTCAATTCCACGAGACAGTGGAAACGTTTCGCAACAATATCGAACGCCTGCTTCAGTGATATTCCATTAATTTATGGCCCATTGACCACACCCAAGTCAAGTTCAAGTTGATCAATGACAAATGAACTAACTAAATGCGATCGCTCGATGTTTGTGTGTGTGTGTGTGTGTGTGTGTGTGTAACATACATATATATGTATGCATGCACATGGGTATCTATATGTGTATGTGCATACACATATCGATAGTCGGGCCAATCTTATCGCTTATCAGAATAAAGCATCGAAATCGAACAGAATTAAGACAGACGGACACTGTTTAAATGATAAGCAATTGAACATTTAGTTATGTTAACCTTGACAACTAATTATGTAAGCACAGTGTAAACGTTGTGGGATGTGTGAGTGTGAGTGTGTGCGTGTGTTTGTCAACCGATTTGGATTCAGCTTGAGATTCAGTTACCTATTTGGATTTCAACTTCAATTTCAATTTCAATATAAGGCATAAGGCAACCGATCGACAACCATAAATAGTTAGTACAAGCTGCAAATTGTAATTTTAATATTGTCGGCAAACTGATTGACTGATTGACTGACTGACTGACCAAACGACAGATAGATCGATTGATGGAATGTATTGACAGTCGCAAATTGAGTGCAACTAAATCTGTAAACAAATCAAATTGTTGTAGCGCCTTAGGCGCGCTTTCAAAGTCAACACTATGAGTGTGTGTGTGTGTGTATGTGTGGGGTAAGAGTGTTTAGTGTGTAGTGTGTAGTGTGTAGTGTGGGGAGGAGCTGCTCTCATCCCACATTTGGTTGCCATTGAAAGCATTCACCAAACATGTAGCGCCATCATTGTCAAAATCAAAAAAATCACAGACCAAGTCCAAGTTTGTAACACTCAAATACACTCACATTCACATTGACATTCACACAGTCAAGCTAACACTCACACTTGAATTCGTTGTGCTTATTCAGTTATTCATAGGAGGTACTCGCTTTGCAGTTGTAGCTCATTTCGTTTTCGGCTTTGTCAGACTCATTAGCTTCATAAGGTTTGTCACCTTTCCATGTTTGTGACAGGCAAATAGACGGCCAGCTAAATACGTAACGTTAGCTTGGCCAAAAGATACCCTGTAAATAAATATATATTGTAAATATATATTTTGATAAGTGTCAATTATAAAATTTTTGCATGCAGATCTCAAAGCAAATTCTAAGTTATTGAACATTTTCAGTTTAAGCACGACTTACAGATGCTCTGTATATTTAGAATTTTGCTAAATATTTTAGCTAAACATTTGCAGATTTAAGCTACTTTGTTGATGATCTTTATACATAATTAAAATATTGATCATCGTTAATTACGTTTATTTAACTTATTGACCTGTAATTTATACTTTTATATAGTTTAAAGATCTTGAGCGTTTATAAATAAGTTAATCTAACCGAGTTTATCGACTATTTAATACCCTGTAAATGTTTCATAACGAGTTTGTCTAGCAATTTTGATGAAGATCTTTAGTTTAGATTATGCTTAACAACTCCTATTTATATTTTTCGAAATATTACCAACACATCTAGCTTGTTTATAGGGTATTTATGTTTAAAGGGTAAACCAAAACATAGACATACAATCAAAGAACTGAACCTTGTGTTTGTTTTGTCAACAGTTTGCGAGGCATTGATGTGCAATCAATACAAATACTCGTTCTGAAAAGCTCTATCACCTCTCTCTATATCTCCCACTAGCTCTGTCTTCCTCTCCCTCTCTTTCTCTATGTCTCTCTGTCTCTGTCTCCTTTTATATAGGTCAATGTGACATAAAACACAGAGCAGTTCGTCTATTTTGTTATCAAAGTGCGAGGCCAGTTTCACAGTTTCAAATGCAAATGCCCAAAAAAAAAAGCAAAACTCAAAGCGACCTTCACAAAAATAAATAGAAATAGAAAAACATTCAAAACAAATAAACAAACTACTTATTTAAAGTCTGATTAGGCGTGGCCGATGAAGTCTGGTCGAACAATCCAGTTCTGGAAAGTGTTCTAGTTCTTTGTGCTAAAGATTTGCATAAGAATTGAGAGAGAGAGAGAGAGAGAGAGAGAGAGAGAGAGAGAGAGAGAGAGAGAGAGAGAGAGAGACAAACAACAATTTCATTTTCATTGAAGATACTCTCAATAGCACATTCATCTATTATCTTTAACGATCTTTTAAGTATCCATACTAATAATCTAATCTATCTGTAGTCTGTAGTCTCTTCAACATTCCATAGTTATCTACAGATCTATGTTTGTCTAACATCAACAACGCTTAGCTGCATTAGCTGTACAGGGTTTTCTACACATGTATGTATATCATCTATAGCTCACATTAGATTTATCTAATGTCGCGGACTGAAGCTCAGGTCTCTCATTATTTTGAACTTGTTCTTTAGTAACCAATTTCAAGCATCAATATCAATCGATAAAGTAAAGAAAGCATCGAATGAATGTCAATGCGTCTGGCATACGCAAATAGGCAGTTGAAACTGAGTGAGTGTGCTCGACTAGCAGTTACCCTAAATAAAATATTTGCTTTGTATAATGCAGATATGCTTGAATTATGTTTAAACAAGCAGCACTTTGTATTGGGAAATGTTTATATAATCATTTAGTTGTTGACTAACACATACCCTGTAGTGTTGTTCAAAAGTGGAAAGCATTAGCAATTCTGCTACAAATCTTCTTTTGATTTGGGAAAATGTTTAACTAACAATTTAATTGTTGATTGTGGGAAATCGGGAAAATTATCAGAAATTCTGAATAAATATTTGAGAGCAAAAGTCTCTATTTTAAAAGTATCTTAAATTAATAAATATCTTAAAATGTATAAAACAAAGCATGGCCTTTAGGTACACTATCTCCCATCGTGCACACTGAAGTACCACTCAGACTACAGGGTATATACGACTTCAAGCCAGGTCCAGACCAAAAGCGAAACCAAAAACCCAACGAAAAAGATGATATTTTCGCTGACGCTGAAGCAATTCAATCTAAATGTAAACAGAATGTACAAATGTATGCATGTGTATATATATATATGTGTGTGTGTGTGTGCGTGTGCGTGTGTGATGTACTGTATGCAAAATGTTAACGGCTTTTCGGCGAGGTTGGGCATAACATTTGATCGCCTTTGCTTGTTTGAAATGCGATCAATCTTTCGCCCAGCAGAACCAACAATTCTTCGCTCTTCGTGTGTGTGTATGTGTGTGTATGTGTGTTTGTGTATATCTATGTATCCGGCGTGCTTGTCGAGTCTGAAACTAAACAACGCATCGTTTTTACGTTTGAATTTGGTATGAATCATTTGATTTTGTTTTATTTTTTTTATGAATTTTTTGTTTTCTCTCTCTCTTTTTATTTTGTTTTGCTTTGGTTTTTTGGCTTTCGGCTGGATAAATCGTTTGCCGCCCTGCTGCCTCCGTAAGTCAGTTGGTCAAGAGAAACCAGTTTTGGCTGAAACTGCAGCTTATCAGCCACAGTCACATTCATCTCTCTCGCTCGCTCGCTCGCTCGTTCGTTCTCTCGCTCGCTCGCTGTGTGTGCCGCAATCTATTTCTGTTGCTCTTGCTAGGCTGATAGAAAGACATGAAGAAAGACTGAATGAAAGACAGGCCAAAGATACAGAATGATCGATTAGCGGCGCGTTAGTTACTTTAGATAAGCTATAGAAGTGGCGGTGCTTGTTGATTGACAGGCCCAACCTGCCCCACCTGCCCCACCATCAGCACCACCAATAGCAGCACCACCAGCAGATGTACGCCTTGGGCCCAGCCCCAACATCAACATCAACCTTGTTGAATATGTATGACGCACTCGTCTAACTCTTTTCCCCCCCCTCTCGACATTCTCCCACATTCTTTCTCTTTCACTCCCTCTCTCTCTCTCTCTCTCCTCGTTCTGCCTCTCTCTCTGTCTCTACTGCGGGTCAGAACACAACGATCGTCATATGGGCTCCTATGGTTAACATAAATAAAAACGCATACATATCGTTTACGTAGCTAATCAGCGCATTAGGCGATTAACTAATACGTTAACCCAAACCCCCCCCCCACCATCACTCTCTGTTTTCCCATTCCCTTAATTCCCATTACCAACTTTGGTATTTCTCATCAGACTTTGAGATGTCTGACTGATTTGACAAATTTGTGGTTTGCTGGCTCTTAATAGTTTTTCCCTTTAATTAGAAGTTCCTCTATTTGTTGCTAGTAACTGGTGACTAGCTGACTGGTGACCACCAGGCAGGACAAAGAAGACTCTAATAATATATATATTTTATATAGAATATATATATATTTATTTTATATATTATTTTATATATTATATATATATTATTTTATATATATATTTTATATAGAAATATAGCGTATTTATACTTCGGCTTACTGATAAAATGACTTTCTTTTTGCTCTTTTATTACTTTTGTTATTATTTCTGTGCTTATTTAGTAATTTATGCCAGATTTGTGTATTTATTTATGAAGTTTCTACCCACACCTGACATCTAGATTCTTTCTTTAATTTTTTTCAAACTAAAATTTATCATTCTATTTTCTTCTGCTTGTTGTTATTGTTGTTGTATTTATTATTTTATTTTTGTCATCATTGTTGTTGTTGGGAGCAGCTATTTAATGTGCGCGACAGACATGCAAACCGATTGTTTGCCGTCTGCCATTTTTCAATTGGTTAAATTTCAAGGTGCGAGTTCGACTTGGAGTTCGAGTTCGAGTACCCGTTGTATTTATTCATTTATTATTTATACTTAGCTTTGTGCATTGAAATTTTTTTTTGTTTTTAGCTTTGACATTTGTCAGTTTTTTCATTTTTGGCGGTCCCATCCGAGTGTCAATAGAAAGTTGCTGTGCTGTTTTATGCCTATCGGGGTTATCGATAAATGAGTATAGCACTTTGTTGCTGTTGCATTCTATGTTATTATTGTTACTGTACTTTCAATACTAAAGCGTAATATTGATCGTTTCTTTTCTTAGTTATCGATTTGTCCGATTTTGTTCACGTCAGTGTTATCGATAATTGATGGTGTGGTTTTGTTTGAGCTTCCAAATGCATGAGTTCATTGTTATTTAGCGTCATTTTGCGGTTGTTATTGATAAGTGTTTATGTGCGTATATGTTATTGCATTTATCGATATATGTGTTTATCGTGTTAGCAATATGCTAAAACTTATTTATAAGCTGTTCTATTTGCATTTTATATGCACAAGTTAACTGTAGTTAGTGATGTGTGTTCTTAATGTATTATCGCACTTATCGATAACATCACTTACTGCATTAGCTACGTTTGCAGTTCTTTACGAAAATGCTGTATTCTCATTAGGAATGTACTCTCGCTATCCTCAGTTATCGATGCAGTTGTAGCTGATGCTTAAGCGCTTTTAGCTATACTTATCGATAAATGTGTACACATTGTTATTTGTTAAGCATTGCTGATTATCGTTGTTTTAACGTCAGATCAGCTACTTTGCGACTTTAGTGTTATTGTTTAAACATAACTTCCACTTCAAATAAAGTTTTGCACTTATCGTTGAGGTTTTACAGTCATCGATACGTCGGCTTATCGGCGCTTTTTGGCCACTTGATCGGTTGCAGGGCGCCGAAGCATCAAAGCGGAATGGCAAAGCCGTTGAAATTCTGCCCAACAGCCAAAAAGCCAAGTTAAATATTTACCCAAACGATTTGATCTACATACTCAAATATGTATGTGTATGTGAATGTATGTATGTGTGTGTCTATGTATGTGTACATATTTAATTTTTACACTTATCGAATTTCGCACTTGCGCACTCGTAACACTTGAGCTTAAAGTTTCATTCGCCTTACGGCAGCATTATTTATGATTCTGTCATAACGAAAAACTCTTTACTCGAATGACAGCAGTCGGCAAAAGAGCTTTTTGGCTAAAATTGTCGCAGTTTTTGTTTATAACAAATACAAGTACAAATATACAAAAGTACATATACTAAATGGCCTCACTAAATGCCAAGAAAAGTCAAATACTATACATACAAATATATATACATATATATTCATACAATTCTCATTTGAAGATAAGATAAATACAATCTAAAGCTGTACAAAGTTCTAGACATTCATACTTAACACAAACACAAACATCAACAACAACAACAACAAAGGAGCAACAACTAAAATTGGCTAAAATGAATTCCATTGAAAGTGAAGTATTACCCGTTTGGTCAAAGAACCAAACCTCAAAGAACTCGCTTCGCAGAAGCGATAAAAGTGTTTTTTTTTCTCTTCTTCTTCTTCTTGCTTTTGAAGTTGTCCATCACACTTTGCGACGGGAAACTTCTCTTCTCTTCTCTTCTCTGTCCTTCTCTGCCCAAATATGTATCTGTGAGATGCTGAGCTATCAATGTGATAGAAGAACGCATTTACTAGATATCTATGGCATTTGTTAGCTACAGATTTACTCGTTGCAATGTTTTAAAGTAATTGAAATCCCCGAGGGCATACAAATATATAAATAATAGCAATAATAATAATTTAGTTTAAATTACTTTTAGTTCTTTTTTTTAATATTTTATTTATGTATTATTTTTTTTTAAATTTATTTATTTTTTTTTATTTAATATTTTTTAAATTTTAATAACTTTTCATTAATTTACGATTTATTTTATGTATTATATTTATTTATCTATTTATTTATTACATTTATTGTATTTATTTTTTTATTTTATTTTTTATGTTATTTGTAAACCTAATTATTAGCATATAAAGATTTAGTTATACATAAAACAACAACATCGTGCTCAACGAATTGAACTAAAGTTTTTATCGCATTTAAAATTATAAGTAATTAAATATTTAGCCTGTTTGTGGTTGAACTGCTCTCCCTCTCTAAACATACTTAACTTTTTTATAGTTTATATATATATATATTTATGTATATATATATGTATATATATATATCAAGTCAAGTGAAAATTGCTGACAATTATTTATTTATTTATTTGTTTGTTTTTCTTTTTCGTTTTTTGAATTGTGTTGTTTTTTATGACAATGTGAATGACCTGCCGACTTTCCCGTCTGTCAACTGTTTTTGCCGTCTCGTATAGAGTTCAAAAGTGTTGGGAATTAAATCATAACTATGATATGATTATGATTTTGGATGGTGTATATGTTTAACTTTCTATGCCAAGGAGACAGCACCACAAAAATAAGAAAAAAGAAGAGAATAAATAAACAGACCAAACTCATTCTAAGCCAGCAAAATGAATGACTTGGCACATTTGTCAAACTGGCTGCGAAAATGCGCAGAGAAAATGCAACATGGAAAATTGATTTTTCATTCATTCGATGCGACGCGTCGTCGCTACGCATCATCAGAGAAATATTATTCAAAAATCAATTTACAGCGCAGCGAACACAAACGAACAGAAAATGGGACTCTAGTTGGATGTGATAGACTAGCAAATACTCTTTAGAATATAGAAACACAAACAATTTATGAAAAATGTACTGCATTTTTGAATGTACTCAACTTTTTAGCTAAAAGTGAGGCTTCAAGAGATTCGAGACTCATTTATCGATAACCAATTTTACGATAACCAATTTTAAATCACAAATTTCGCATATTTAAAAAGAACGCTTATAAGATAATAACTAATATGTATAATAAAAATGTGCAGATTTGTTTCCCAGTTGTTTCTAATTCCCAGTTAATTATCGATAATCGATAACACATATTATTATTACAAATTCTATGCTAGCTATTATTTAATATTCGAAATAATTTATGCCGATCGGCTGGACAAACGTTAGGTTTATTTGGCAAGTTATCGATAAGTTTCGATAAATCTGCCATTTGATAGCGGTTGCTTTCTTCAACTTAAGCGTCAACATAAAAACAAAGGCAAACAACAAACAGATAAAACAAAAAACTAATCAAAAAATCGAGATGGAGGCGACAATAACAACAACTTGGCTTAATGTGAAAGTGACAAAACGCTTGGCGACAGACACTGAGAAAGAGAAGTCTGGAAGAGCTGGAGATGGTATGGTGGAAGAGGGGGGGGTTGGGGGTGAGAGCGAAAGGGGAGAGGGATAGAGATGAGCCTAGACGGGGCATAGTTTAGCTTCACCTGCTACGTGATGAACGCCGCTGACGATCATAATGCTTGATAATGATCATGATAATGAAAATGCAGATGAAGTAGAAGATGATAATGAAGTGGTTGCTGTTGTTGCTGTTGTTGTTGTTGCTGTGTTAGTCAGCAATTCGACAATGATCATCATCTGTGGAGACCCGAACAGCCTTTGGCTCATAAATATTAAAAGCCAAATAACAAGAAAACCATATGACTCCTCCACAACACAGCGAACAATGCCCAGCAACAGATGCAAAGTGAGAGGGGCAAAGAGGCAGAGGAAGAGAGACAGCGACAGAGACAGAGACAGCGACAGATAGAGAGACAAAAGAGAGAGAAAGAGTAGTAAAGAGCAACACAGAGAAATGATAAAAATAAAGTGAATGATAAAAACTTTAAGCGATGTCAATAACATCGAAAAACCCTTTGACTTTAGCTTTCGGCTTTTGCCTTGTCCTTGATATGTTAGCCATGCCACATGCCGCGTGCCGCATGCCACATGCCACATGCCGCATGCCGCATGCCCCAATGCTCCACACATCAGGCTCGTGGTATGCGAGCAACGCCTTAAGCCGATTTGTTGCAATTAAAACGCATAAAATATTTGTTTATTATCGTGACCCAAACGACATTTTTGGGGCGTGGCATCGTGTCATTTGTGGACAACAGTTGAGCATTAGCCACGCCCCCTCTCCCACGCACCTCGCCCCTCATCTACAAGCCTCATAATGCTGGGTCAGTTGATGTTCGGCCAAATGGCAGAGAGCTTTGCGAGAGTCGTGCGAGAAGTTATTGAAATGACGTGGCAAAATTTTTATTCAACAAATTCTATAAAAAAAAATTCTGGCGAGAGCTGATCTACAAATCGATAATTTATCGAGGTTTATGTGGTTTTTTATCTAGCAGAGGATCACTTGCTCAAAAGTTAGTTCTTATTAAGAAATTGTTAAGAAACAGTAAAGTTTTGCTTTTTGAGTCACAAGACAATTACTTTTCAAACGACCCTCTCATTTGGTAGTCTTTTTAGATTGGCGTATCGACTTATTTGTTATTATTCTTTTCATTTTGGTTTAGTTTACACACTTGGGCCGAGCATTTAGCCGCAATTTCAATGACCTCGAGCTAACAGCAATTAGAGCGACCAAGTTTCAAAGTCCAATCAACGAGCCAAACAAGCAACTAACCAACTGACCAACTGACTAACTGACTAACTATCTAACTAGCTAATTAATTAAGTCACTGCAAGGTTTTTCTATTTTTCTTATTTTTTACCCTTGCAAAGATCCTATTAAGTATTATATATTAGATATTCTTGATCAGAGCGTTGAGTTGACTCGATATATGCAGTTGACTCAGTTGTAGCACCAAATTAATAATACTTTGGATCGAATGACTATATGATATAATTGCCGTAGCAATAATCGGTCCAATAGCAACTTTTTTTTTGTTTCTTGACTTATCTGAAACTTAACTTCTATGTCCTGAACAAAATCAGACTACCATATGCCATAGTTACCATTGTTATTTGTTATTCATTCTATGAAATAGTTTTTTTTTTTATTGTTACTGCTTTAAAGAGTATCAAAAAGTTCGGCATGCCGTAATTAATATATCTGGTTTAACATTTCAATTTGTCAAATAACAATTTAATTTTGTCAGTTTTGTGTGTTATTCAAAATGATACGCTGACATTTACTTGGCTACCGGCCACAAAATTGTGGTAATTATGACAAACAAAACTGATTGTGGCCGTTACAACTGTCAGCCAGTTTGTCAGTCACTTTAGTTAGCTGGAAAGTGTAACACAAAAAAAAAAAAAAAAAAAAAAAAAATACTAATACATATATAAAGCGAGGCATAAAAGGGTTAAAACAAACACAAAAACTTTGTAAACCATATGCCAAACAACAACAAGAAGAACAACTACAACTACAGCTGTAACAACAACTCTCTTGTTAAGTCGACACTTTGATACCCTATACATTTATTTATTTAATTGAAATGCTGTTCTTTGGCTTGTCATCGTTATTGAAAAAACCTTTGAAGAACTGATTAGATATCGCATGGCAACAGCTGTATTGTAATCGAATTATCGATAACAGCATGCAACAACAGATACCCTACACTGCAGCTGAAAGAACAGCTGCTAATCAAAGCTGCAATTTGTTAAGCCCATTGCCTATATTTACAGGGTATATATAAAGAAAGATGCACAAAGAAAACTCGAAAAAATGTTAAAACAATTTTCTTGTAAACAACGTACAACATTTCCGCATAAGATACACACACACATACACATAGAAAGAGAGAGTGAGTGAGAAGGGCAGCGAGAGAGACCAACTACACACACACACACACACACACACACATATATAGACAAAGCTGTGAAAGATCTCTGGGAATTTGTACCTACAACTTCTTCATGTTGTAAGTTGTAAGCACAACAACTTTTTGTTGCTTGCAGAATTGTTGTTGTTGTAGTGTTAGTTGTTGTAGCTTTTGCTGCTGCTGCTGTTGTTGTTGTTGTTGTTGTTGTTGTTGTTGTTGTTGTTGTAGCTTTGTCATTATTGTTATTGTTATTGTTATTACATATTGTTATTTTGGCATTAATGATGCACATTAGTCGTGGCATTTGTTGAATTTGCAAATTTCGCGCGTATTTATTTAAAATCCCCAACAATAATTTTTCTGGCCAAAATAAAATATTTTTATGGAAATAATGGTCAATGCGAAAATAATAATATGATATGGCCTGGCCAAAAAAAAAAAAAAATAGCCTACCCCATATAAATATGTGAATATATATAATGTATATATAGGCTAACAACAGATGCGTGCAGTTCGTGCCAATGAATGAATGTTTCAGCACTTGAAATGAAACAAAAATATGAAAGAATATGAAAGAACAACAACCATAACAATAATAACAACAATAACAACAACAACAAGCATGGGGCAAACGTATTTAAAAGTATACAAAAATCATTTGTAAAAACAACAAAACATGAATTCCAAATATGCCGATAAAGGGCGCTGACGCAAATGCAATCGAATATCGAATATTCCAATTTTTATACATAAATTACAAATTTTCCTTTTTTTTTTTTTTTTTCTATTTTTCGCTCTTTCTTTTCTCTTTATGATTATGCAAAAGCAGCTGAAAACTGAAAAATCATCTGAAAACATAACGAAACACAATTACACATTTACAATTGTACAGTTCAGCTTTAAATGATTTATAAACACATTGTTACCAAATACAATTGTACTTCTATATATATTTAAAAAAAAAAAAAAAAAACAAAGAAGAGGTATTTCTGCGAGTTCTAATGAAAGTTTGCTTATAGTTTGTTTATAGAACATTTCATTCAAAAAGATTAATACCAGTTGAATGTCTTGTGCTTTGAGCTAAAGCTAATATCAGTTCGATTATCATAGTTAATGCTCAACTAACTTAAATCTCTTGATATTGTAATGTATGGAGTTTAGGAGTTGTTATAAAAGTTATTTTGTCTTTTGTTTAATTAATTAATACCGCAGTTAATTCTATTCTATTTTAAGACTCTTGAAATTATAATTTCAACAATTGTATATACTTGTTCATATATGATTCGTTTGATTTGTAAAGTGTTATGTATAATTATTTGCTTGTCTCCTATTAAGAAGAGCATTTATTGCACAATATTAACTTTGGAAAATATGTATTATATGTAATCTCTCTGCTGTCTTCAGTCCAAGAACTATGGATCTCTATGGATCTATAGACAGTCGTTTCTCTCTCTTTTCTAGCGCAATGAGTTACTTTAATTTGCCTAAACAATTTCTTTGATACAATGAAATCTTTTGAAGGACAAACCTATGGTTTCTACTTGAATCCAATCGGTTGATTTACCTCCCCATTTCCCTTTTCTTTCATACTGTATATACCATATATGTATATACACATACATATATATTTTGCAGCTACTTCATATTGTTAAATGATATACGGGAACGATCAAATTGTCATGTTTTGTCATTGACGCAATAAGTTGATAACATGATAGGCAAGTTGATAGATCAATAACGTCATAAAGATTACAATTATATTGATGAAGTGTTCATTGAAGTGATTAGTTCTCTATACCCATGTATTCATTTCAATTGTTATGAATATTCGTTACATTTATCCAAGAGAGATCGATTATATCGATATACAAGTGAATGGGCGAGATCTTTTGTGAATGCTAAAGATCAGTGTATCGCACCTAAGGCAGTTTTTTAAGCCTTATATCATTTACAATTTATCGATAAATATTGATTGTTTATATCGATATTCAAGTGAATGGGCGAAATCTTTTGCGAAGGCCAGAAATCAAAATATCGCATCTAAGGTGGCTATTTCTATGCGATAGTTTTCTAATGCATATATCATTTACAATGTATCGATATATGTGATATCGATAACATAATGTTTTTAATTTAATGCTTGAATGATAATAATAATTATAATAATAATATTTATTCTAATTAGTAATAAAGAGTAAAAAAGAGTTTGACTACTAGAAGTTTCTACCCTGTAGAAGTGCAAAATATTGATATCGAAAATATATTGAAATGATTTCTTGTGTAATTATATTATTTATTTATTTAATAAAACCAAACACAATAAGTTGGGATTACTTTACTGTGTTCTGTAGCATGCACTTTAAAGTTATTTATTTATTTTTTATAGGGTATGCATATAATTGGTTCTGGTCTTTTGCTGCGTTTACTAATTTTTCAATCGCCCACTGTGAAACTGACAGACCTCAAGTGGACTTATATTTAAAATGACATATACGACTGCAGTTTCCCAATTTAAACGAATAATGCTCACAGTTTCAGCAATTAAACAGGCGTATATAAAGTTTATATATTTTTTATAAAATATTTATTTGTCATTCTGCAGAATAAGCAACAACTAATTCAAAACTTTAATCCTTAAATCTGCTACGTATGCTTTTTTTTTTTTTTTATAAAGATTTATACTTAAGTTGAAATAATCAGAAAAGTTAAGAAAATGAAAGTTCAACTTTCATAGCTTTGTCAGAAACTCAAATTCAATTGAATTGCGGATCTGTAGAAGTAGAAGAAGTACGGACAATGCCGGCCTAAACCCAGCTAATATATAGTATGCTATATGTATATATATATATATATATAATTATACATATATGCAAGGAAAGCACATACAGCCTCTTGTGTGTGTGTGTCTGTGTGTGCATTTGTATTTTGTCGCATTTTTATTTCTCATTTCTCAGCTTATTTTCATCACGAACTCCATATGCAAAGTGTGTGTGTGTTGTGTGTGCTATGTGCCTGATAATCGCAAGTGCAGTTGCTTACACACAACATACATACGCGTCACAGTCACAGTCACAGCATCGACGTGGGTGCGGACCTCTTCCTTCTGCCCCCTCCACCTCCGACCATGCAGTCCGCTTCTCCCAGCATACAGTTTGTACCCCAATACGTGTCATTGCACAAAATGCAAAGTTTTCACTGTTTTCTTTATTTGTTTTTATAAATTTGTATATATATTTTTTTAAATTTTATTTCTTCTCTCTCTTTTTTCATTATTATTATTACTTGTGTTTGTACTTGTTGATGTCTGCGCATTGGAATCGCGGATTTATCATTGTTGTGTTACTTATTAACGTGTGTTTCCTCTTCTCTCTTGCCAAGCTTGTTATCATCCATCTTGGGATTTTGTTGTCTTATCTCTTTAGTTATACATACTCGCTTAACGTTTACGACTATTCAACAAATTTGTTGCATGATTCACTTTTTCAGTCATTTGTTTTCTGTTTTACTTTATTTTTATCTATACATATAATATATTATTAATAATACTTTATCTTTAAGTTTCCGCAAGAATTCGCATGATATACACTGCGTTGAGTTGCTGAGCGCTAGAAATAGACTTACTGAAGCTTGTTGCGGGCATTTGTAATAGAATGTGGTTAATGTTAGTAATAAACACAAAGATTGTCAAGCTTATGCAATTTTATCGACCTTTGATGCGTTATATATTGTGCAATTTATCGATAAGTCATACAGTTTCCCAATAGAAGCTTAGGTTTTGTCTGGCAATGAATTGTTGAAGTTTACTTCAACAATTACTTGGGAAAAGTACTTAACTTTTGTTTTAATATTTATCGATTTCTAACTTATCGATTCTAACGATACATGCATATCGATTGTTATCGGTCGTTTAAAAAATTATATAAAATGATACGAAATAAGTTAGTGTTTGCACTTTGTGGCGATATAAATCGATAGCTATTATCGATTACTATAGTGCTTTGCAAGTACTTTAATTTTTCACAGTATACTTTTTAATTTTAACTGCTCAAGTTGAACATCAAACTGATTGCACAAACAAATCGATAATTATAGCCAAGCCACTATCGATTACTATCGTACCTTTGTTATTGCGCTCAATGAAAATGAAAAAAAAAAAAACTATACAAACTTAAATTCCTCATGTCGAAAGTCAAATTAAGAGCGAAAACTGTGCGCTTCAAGCAAAGAATAATTGAAGAAAAATGAAGAATGAAGAAGCAGAAATGAATATATGAAGAAATTGAATGAAAACGCTGAAAACATATTGTTTGAAAAAGTTCGAAAGCGTTCAATGAACATGTTTCAAATGCACAAAATACAAAGCACAGAGAATACAACACGTCCAACAAACAAAGCCGCAGGGAAATTGACGTCAGTTGGGAAAATCGCTGCCACACACACACACACACACACACGCGCTCATGTTTGTACATGCAAATAAAACAAACAACATTTCCTCAAGTGTTTTAACAATTAGCACTTAATTTAAGTAACGCTGCCATTGTGAATGGTGTTGTTAGGCGGCGGCCTTCGCCTTCTCCTTCAATAATATCAAAAAAAAAAAAAAATAAAAACAAAACAAATAAAGCAACAACAATAGCAAAGACCGCAACAAGAAGAACTAACTTATTCAATGGCCAAATATCCGTTCTATAAGAAGAACAACAATAATTAAACAGAAGCAAATGTTCTAATTTTTTTTTTCAGTTTTTTTTTGTTATTTTTATAATTTTTTTTTTTATTTTGGTTCTCTTCAAATTAGTGCAAAAGAAGGCAAAGGCAAATACATGAATGCTTTAAACAAACAGCAATAACAGCAACAACTACAATGAATTTTCCACGTTTTCTTGCTTTATATGCAGAGACTTATAAAAAGGCATCCAAAATAAAGCAAAACGCACAGAAAATTTGAAATAAATTTTTACGTTTTTTATAGATATTTCATTTTGTTTTGTTAAACACACAAAAAAATAAAAATTAAAAAAAAATAGAAAAAAAAATTTCCCAACGAGCAGGAAAAATCGGGAGAGAATAGGCGCAAGAAGCATTGATAGCGGATACCCTGTAATATGCAGATCATATGGCAATTGATAAAAATGTTTTTGATTAATGTGTAAATAAATGCAGCAAAATATATTACTACCCCCTACAGAGGAAATATACATGAATGGCATTTTTTTTGTAGTATTTCATATTAAGTATAAAATAAAATAAATATAAATAAATACAAATTTTAATGAACTCAGCTGACAATGAATCGGAATCGGAATAGGGAAATTCTATTCCCTAGGTGGAAAAATGTATGGAATTGCTTTTTATTTTACTTTAACTTTAACATATTTATGCTTATGTGGATATGCCCGCTTGTCAGTGTGCTCTTTTAATGGGTATACAAACTAAGATGCGAGAATATCTAAACTAATTTTAAATCTGCGGCTGGCAAACGAACTGGCGCGTATTGCATGCATGTGTTTTGACTCAAATTTGGCGCAAAATGTGTGGCAACAACAACAACAGCAGCCACAACAATAACAACAGCCACAACCTCAACAACAATAGCAACAACAATAACAACAACGTCTAACCAGCAACCGCGTCTCCGTGTCTGGCCCAGAAGGCAGCAGCAGAAGCAGCAGCGGCAGCATTGCCTTTTGACTAAATGCTTTTTCAGCAGACGTGAAATTCTTTATATACCCTGTAAATTTCAATGTTAGGTATGGCAAACTTTCACCTAAGTATGATATAGTTATATTATTATTATAGCTCAGCATCAATAGTTCAGTCTGCCTACAGGGTATCGCCTAACTGTGCTGTCTTCTGCGCTCAGCACGCACGCTTTATAGA
The DNA here is from genome assembly GCA_018901825.1 of Drosophila funebris. Classification (NCBI taxonomy): domain Eukaryota; kingdom Metazoa; phylum Arthropoda; class Insecta; order Diptera; family Drosophilidae; genus Drosophila; species Drosophila funebris. The sequence continues at coordinate 11,477,671 of JAEIFK010000454.1, read as the reverse complement.
TTTCTTTCAATGTGTATAAAGTGTTTCGGTGATATACCAAAGTGATATGCCCAAGCATCGCACTCTGTTGGCAACTTTTCCCCCTCCCTCGCTTTCCCTTGCTTTCCCTTGCTTTTCCTCGCATCGTCGCATTTGATCTGTGTTCGATTTTGGTTTTTTGGCCGTTGGCGGCATTCTTCTTATCACACATTGGGCCAAAGCCAAATTGTATCTGTGCATTTTGTTGGCTACGGCTCCACTGTTTGTGTGCTCTTTGAGAGGGTATCAGTCGGTACAGGGTAGCCAATACGTCGTACCGAGCAATGCTGTCTCCCAGGTGGCCATTGAGCAGTGTGCGGTTTGCTAATGCTATTTTTAATACAACAAACAATTAAGCAGTTTGTTATACGCAGTAATACTTTGAGACCATGCATATCGTTTAATTTAACAATATTATATTTAAAGGGTATCGTTAAGTTGTGACAGGGGCAGGCCCTATAGAGTATAGTAAACTATTCTTTTGCTGGTCATTCCAAAAGTCGTAAAAGTAGAATGTATTTATGAAATGACTTTACAGCAGCTTTACTATTGCAAATACTATCGATAACATCGATTGTTATCATTTTACTATTATTATCAATAGTCGACATTTGGCTATAGCTATGAAAATGAAATGTGTATCCAGTTGTAGAACGTAATAAGAACTAATGTCATGTATTTATATCATTGTTTTACTATCGATTATTTTCTTATTACCTTATTGATAGTGATATCAATGTCGTCTGCAATTCTGAGGCTGATTTAGACTAAAAAAACAAATTAGAATTCCATAACACGCATATTACTTTGACAGTTTACGTTTATACAATCATTAGACTAATTCAAAGTTATCGAAATGATCTTTGTGTAAACGGTAGGGATGAAGAGTCTTGAGCAATTGTAAAGCTGATGATTTTGTTGAAGATCCATCAGAAAATATAGATATTTTGATAGTTTACTTGTCATAATTACAGCAGTCTATCAATAAGATGGAAACTATCGACAACATTGCTTAGGCTAAGGCTAAGGCAGAGCAAAAAGCAGTTTTAGAACTTGTAGAATTTATATAGCTAAACAAAACGTAAGCACTCCCTTTACGATAAATACATAATAATAACAAATAGTTGCTATAATTTTGTTTATTAATACTGCTACATTTGGTTGGCTGCGCACAACAACAACAACAACAACAACGACAACGACAACTGGAAGAACGATCACAAAAGATTGCCCTAGTTTGGTCATGACGCTGATGTCACGGCATCAGAAAAAATGCCCATGACTTTTATTGTATAAAAATAGAGATTATTATATTAATATGTACATACAACAAATACACATATATACATAGATATATATACATATATGTACATACATACTTGTTGTATATGCGAGAAAATACTCGGCTCGAATAACAATTGTGCAAAAAAAAAAATAAATAAATAAAAAAAAGTGAGAGTTACCATGCAGTTATAAATAATTTATCCAAATGATTAATGTATAACTTTAATCTCGGGATTGCAAACGAAAAACTGTATTAGGTAAATCCTTGGCCAATAATTGCATGGGCGTAGTTTTGCTTTGGTCAACCCAAGCGACAACTCTCTATATAAGCATATGTGCATATGTATGTGTCACATATTCAATCTTGGCCAAATAAAGCCAAAAGTCAATTAACTAAAAAAAAAAACAACAAAAACACACACAAATCGAGTTTGCTAAGCGCGAGAGAAAAGTTATAATTTTTGTATTTTGTTTTTTTTGTTTGATAATGTCATCGTGGCCTGTATGTTACCACTTTTGGTCTTGGCCCCAGCAAAAGTTTGTTAACTATTAACCTACTAACTGCTTTGCATAAGCCAAAGGCAATCTGTGGTCTGTGCCAATAAGTGGGTTGATGTTCTCTCTATACATGCATATATAATATGATAACTAGTAGATGATATTTCTTTTAGCATTTCATTCTTAGATTAAGTCTACACAAATTGATTAAGCTAAATGGCAAGAGATGCAGAAACCATTATTAATAAGAATACCTTAAGCATTTTGCTCAGCAATCTTTAAACCAAATTCCTAGATGTTACTTTACATTGACTATTAAGAACAATTTTCAATATTTTTTTGTAATCAAACGACTTTTTGTGAGTTACATTGAAAGTCTTAGAATTGTAGAGAACGTTTTTTTGGGCCAATTATTTTATTTCTAGAACTAATTTGGACTTATTTTACTTGTCTTTGCACTTGCAAATTCACAGTTTCTCAACTTTTAGTTGTATATAAAGATTGGGTTTGTTTTGACCAAGTTTTGTTGCAGCTGAAAGTCTAGACAGATTAACGCTTAAGCTGCAAACATTTCACCTCTTTCTTCCTGATCCGATCAAGCGTGATATGATCAGCAAATACATGAACAGCTCTTAACCTGCTGCATACGAAATCGAGTCAGAAATGCATAAACCCAAATAACAATTGTGGTGAAATCTAGTTAACAAGACGACACGTCTGGGCTAAGTGTAGACACAGCAGCAAGAGGAAGAGGAAGGGGTGTAACAACAACCTTCGATTTTGGATGAGGTGAAGGGCTGAGAAGGCTAATAATTGCAAATGAAATTGAAAAAGTAAAAGTGCTGAGCAAATAAACAACAACAGAAGCATGAGAAGGTGTAGAAAGACAGAGGAGAGAGAGAGAGAGAGAGCGAGAGAGAGAGAGAGAGAGTGCAGAGTGCAGAGTGCAGATGGTGGGGAGAAGAGGAAACAAATGGAAATCCATTCAAGAAGAAAATCAGAGGCAATTTAACATTCAAAGCGAGCCTTAAGGTTCGTTTCACAGTTGCATTCATGTGCAAATTAACTTTCAATTAGTTACAACAACAATAATGAAAAAAACAACAACAAGCGAAACTATAACAGAATTTTGTATGAGCCCCGTTTGTGCCGTTGGGCATACCAAAGACACAAAACCAAAAACAACAACAACACCAACAGCACCAACACCAAATCAAAACAAGAAAGAAAAGTTATCTTTGGCACTGCGAAGATTTGTTGCTCTTGCAAGCAGCTTTAGCTGGTTGCTAAAGTTACATTAAGTAACTCATTTATTAACAGAAAACTCATTTTATTTAATTTCATTTTTAATTAAAATATATTGAAATACAGCATAGATATTATAGATTCATAGTAGTCTGATGTCAAAGCAATTTGGACTCCGAGTGTAGCAGGCAATGCGAAATAATCAACCTCTGAGTTTCTTCAGAAACAAAGAAGTTGAATCTACTTAAATTTTGATATTGGTCCGATTGTTCCTATGGCGATATAGTAAACCGATTCGCCAGATTCACATTTATATACTGTCTGTAACAAGTGACATGAAACTGATCGACGAACAGAGGACGTCACGTCGCTTGCCTGCTTTAAGGTGTTACACAACTCATGCCAAACTTATAAGATCCTCTGTGAGAGTATAAGAAACACATGAAACCACACCAAACGAAACCTCAACCTGCCTTCCCGCCCCCCTTTCCCAGTACCTCTCCAAAAGCCCAAACAATGTTCAACTGTTGCACGACAAGTGCGCCAAGTGGCAAGTCCAAGTCGTAGTCGAAGTCGAAACTGAAGTCGAACTGGAAGTCAAAGCTAAACAACAACAACATAAACAACAACAAAATACCTGAAGCGATTGTGAATATTGCGCCAAATTTGGGTCATTTGCAAAGGTTGATCGAACGGCAGCGTTAACGGTTCGGCAATTGACTATAGCAAAGCAGCAACAACCACAACAACAACAACCACAAAAAAAAAACAATAACAACAAACGTATTGTAGCTTGAATTTCTATAAACAAATCTTTGCATGCTCTTACATCTGAAATTGCTAGACAATCACAAATTGAACATATTCTTTGAAGCAACTTGGGTTACCATATTTGTGTTACCACCAATTGCTTATAAGGTCACTCTAAAACAAAGTAAATCTTCTGCCTTTTGATTTAAGGAAATATGGGTTTGAAGTTATGTCGAAGTTCTGTGACGAAAGATAGCTAGACAAAAATACGGTCACTCTAGTTGCTTGAGTCAATGCTTGAGTCCTTTGCTGTTACTAAATATAGCTTAACTTAAAATACGGTCACTCAAAAGCTGCAAAAAAGTAAGAGTAACTATTTGATTGATCATTTGCTGCTATTCTCTTATGACAAAAGCTATTTTAACTTAATATACGGTCATCTTAAGCTGAAATAAACGCCGCTACAAACTATTGAATTTGTTTAGTTATATAATCGGCACAATTGTTTGGTTGCTCTAACACTAAATATCGATAAAAACAGAATATGGTCACTCTAAGAACTAAAAACAGCTCTGCTATGCCGCGTTAATACATTTTTGCTATAACGAATTAATCATTGTATTGCTGCCTTTTGTATTTTCTACGGAAATGTATGTTTTGTTATCGACAACTTTTATCGAATTAAATTTGGAGCTGGAAGTGCTTAACTAATGTGAATAGACATATATAGGTATCACCCACAACTACATTTCGTACTCTGGTAGCTCATATTGATTAATATTCGGATCGATAAATTTATCGATAATAGTCTAAATCTGAATAATCCTGAATGAATGCCGAATCAAAGCTAACTTGTTATCATGTGGTACAATTTCTTTCATAATTAGTACTGTTATTGTTTTCTTAGTTCTTAATACTTTAAATTCAACTCCTAATTTCGTAATAAAGTTATCGATATGCACAAAAATGATATAGTAAACAATGTTAAGTTACAAACGATGTTTGCTTATTGTAAATGCCTCATATTTCAATTAATTTATTGTTAACACCACTTTGAAGTTGATAAATATATGGAAATTGTATACGAGTAATATAATATGAAAGATTTGTTGTAAGCCAAGTTTATTAAGAAGTTATTATAACCTGTTTAGCAAGTGTAACAAACACGAATATAAAAAATCTGAAAATAAAAGAAGCTGAAAAATCAACAATGCGACTCGACGACGTTGCAAACAATTGTTGTTGTGCTGTGCTGTGAGTCATACGAATGTTACCAAGTGAGAAAAGGCCAGAGCGGGAGAGCGAGAGAGGGAGAGCGAATCGTAGAGAGACTTGAGAGATGCCATGAGAATAGCCGACGATCGATGACAATGAACGCGCCATAAATTTGTAATTTCTTACTTTCTTTTGATCGGTTTCGAACTCTTTTTATTCCCCCCCTTCTGCTTTTTTTTTTTTTTTTGTATTTTTATTGCTTGTAATATTAGTGCTGTTTCATGCCATTTCGTTCCGTTTCATTTCATTGTTTTTGGTCAAAGGCGAGTTTAAAACGGGGCGTTGTTGTTTCTTCTCTATCTTTAGGGAGTCTATTTTTTTTTGTGTTTCTGTGTGTTTTGTTTATTTCTGGACAGGCGATAAGACCTTATAGATAAGTAGTACATAAGTAAATACTTACATATATAGTATTTATGACTGTGACCCTGAGGCATAGAACACACATGTGCATATCGTCATGCTTACTAATTTCTTTTCGTTTTCATTTGGCTACCATACCATAAATGCCGTTCAATTTCTATATGGGCATCAATATCAATATCAGCAGTTAGCACTTGGCAATTACTTGTATTTGTATGACATCCGGTGACACAAAATAGTCGCACGTATATGTGTATATATACTGTATTTAATTTTATATAAATGTTTGCGATAATCAACAAACCCAAAAAAAAATATATATATATACATATATATATAAAATACAACTTAAAACATTGCAATGACAAATTTAAAATTGAATACTCTGCTTACGTATCTTAAATACCCTTACAAATTGTATATATAATTCAAATAGATCAAACAGATCTAATTAATGCATTTTAATTAAATGCAACTTGCGCTTGTTGCAAAACAACAAAAAATAAAGTAACAAATTTCTTTTCTTAACCAATTTTTTTTCTATGAAATTTATTTGTAATTTTTTTTTTAAGTTTGGAATAAAGTTTTAACTGATCAAGATATCTACAAATAAAAACAAACAATCAATGTATTTAATTTACAATTATAAAAATATATTTTTATATATTTCTAATTCTTAGGGATTGTGATACCGAAGTGAACTTTTCTAAGTTAATTAGCAATGCCCGCCGAAAGAGTATTCTAAAAATTGTCTGACTTAAACGGTTTTATATATATATATTTTTTTTTTTTTTTTTTTTTGAGTAAATGTATATAAAAACGGCTTTGCCAAGGTCGTTGGGTTTAGGATTATCTGCCAGAAAGAGTACGACTGTGAGGCAGACAGAGATGGCAGACAGCAAAACGGGATTATATTGACAAATTAACGCTCATTGAGTTATGCTTAAAATCACTAATAAAATAAAACAACGACAAATTGCTCTTAATATTATTTCCGTAAGAATTATTTAATTGAAATTTAAATGGAAATTTCATATTGTATTTCATAATATTATATATAAATACAAATTGTTTATACAAACTTCAATTATATATATATATATTTATATATGTATGTATATACAAATTTAAAGATACTTTACTGCCTTAATTGTTTCATCAATGTACAGTTTATTTATCGCCTTAAAACTTTCATAAATTCCAAACTTAAATCAGTTGAGAATTGTAAGCTCTTCTAGTTGAAACTTTCACCACAATGATTCTGAAAATCTTTATGAAAACGCCATGAATTGTTGTTGCATTGCTTAAATGTATGTCAGCGAATCTATGCGGTTCATTATTTAGTATGACTTGTGTGACAATGTTGGAAAATTACAATTTCCCACACTGAAAATATTAGAGATTGCAGTTGAGTGACAAAAGATTTAATTTCATATGTGAGAACATTTCTTATATATTATATTTCTTTATGCCTTTGATTAAAGTTATTTTAATGAACTTTTTCTTTTTTTTCTTGCAGGTAAGCAATACTGGAAATGTTCTATTCTATTTCTATGGTAACTATGAGTAAGTTATTATTAAACAGATGACAGAGAATTGGTTATAAACAATATATAAATATTGTTTTTACACATCACTGTGATTAGGTTTAGCATTAGTCTGTTTGCGAATACTATTTTTTCTAAATTAATCTTTTCATACCCAGTTTTTTTTTTTTTTTTTTTTTTTTTTTTTTTTTTTTTTTTTTTTTTTTTAATCTACAAATATACTATGCAGTGACCAGTCAAGCTCAGTCACCAGTCTTCTACATTTTAGTTTATCAATATGATTTTCATCGGTTTCTTAGGCTTCTCAATTTCTGGTTCTCTTAATAAACTATGTGACCTTAACCTTTGTTTCCTATGATACCCCGTATTTTCTCTCTCTCTCTCTCTCTCTCTCTCTCTCGTATCTATGTTTCTATCTTTGTCTTTATGTATCACATTCTTCACTTCATTCTTCATAAGAGTTATGTACTTTGATTGCTGGCTTAAGTTCAATCAATGCATTGGGCGTCTTATTTTCACTTGTGTTCTTGTTGTGTCTTAGTGTTGTTGTTGTTGCTGCTGCTTATTGTTGTTGTTGACATTTGGTTCGTGCTCTGTACATCTTGGCATTCAGACAGCGCGTCGCATTACGCAGATAAATAAATAAACAAACAAATGAGAGCAATTATAACAACAACAACAACAACAACAACAACAATAATAATAAGAACAATAACAACACTTACACGCAATGCGAACGCTGATAAAGTCAACAAGAGACGGCAACTAAGAGAACTGTCATATCTTTTGTACAATGTATGGAATCTTATAGAATATTTTAATTATTCAGTCGGATAAATTATACATTTTTAGACCCTGTCCCATAAATGCAGCATAGAGTCTATTAAGTCTGTGGCATAGAACAATATATGAATATAAAACATCCGAATCTATATAGACCTATCTCTCTCTGCTTCTCTCAGCTTTCTGAAACCTACAGGGCATCGCAAGGGTATCAAGTCTTCGTCGTGCCTGACGTTAAACTTTCTTTCCTGTTTTAATTTTAAATAGCAACGTTTTGTTAATGCAATTAAACTTTGAGTTAATTAAAAGTTGTAATTCAGCAAGCAAACAACTAAACGCAGACAGACAGAGACGGAGAGAATGAGAGCAAGCTGGTGAGAGAGGGAGGTGGAGAGTTAGAGAGGTGTGTGGGTAAAACAAGAAAATAAGCTAAGACAGAGTGGGACTATGGCTGGCACTTGACTGACAACCTGTTGATCTTTTGTAGTATCATTTGGTGAGCACATAGATACACACACACACACACACATAAGCAGAGTTGAGGCGGACATGTGGCATGCTAATTACTTGTTTTCGTTGCCGTTGTTGCAACCAAAAAGTCTCAATAACAAAAGTCAGTCAAATGTCAGGAAATAACAAATAAACCAACATTTAAAGGCAAACAAACAAGAATTGCAACAGCTTTGAATAGATTGAAGAGTGTATTTTGCATCGAGATTGATATAAAATGGAATTTAAAACATAATTAATCGATGAACAAATGTTATTATTATTATTATTAATAATAAGTATCATAAGAATCATCATATAGTTATTAAAGCGAGCCTCTTAACTTGGCCAAGTTCGGACAGCTTCAGCGGCGCTCCTTCTCTTCTCTCCCTACTTCTGCTCCAACTGCTCCCTCTTCTCTTTGTGCTTGACAGACGGATCCTCACTTGGGTTTATGGGTCTCACATCTACAATACAAATTCCAGACATTAGTGCGCGTTGTTCGCATGCAAATGATGCGAGCAAAGTCTAAGAATGATTTGTCCAGTTGCCAAACACAGTTGCAATACCCAAGTCCAACATCCAAGTCCTCATTCCAGACAGCAGACAATACATATCGCATATACTCAGATAAATAGATATACATATGTGATTTTATGGTCAAACTGCGTCTGAAGACAATGCAAATAATGAAATTAGAATGATAATGAGTAATGAAACTCAACAAAAGCCATAAAACTGTACGTGTTGTGATATTGATTCTGAGAATTCATAAAATTTGTTCATTTATAGCTTCCATAATAAATGAGATCCTTCAAAATGGTAAAACTTGTCTCACAACGGTTTCATCAGCTTCATTTTTCTGAAACTGTTTCGAGATTAGTCGGCATTTTTGTGTTGTATCTGAGTTGAGAATAACCTCAGAGTCTCGGTATTTCCGGCTGTGAGATAACCTCACTTAGGATGTGCATTTCAGCTTGCAAATTGATAAGCTCTTCTTCGTCTCTGTCTTCACTGGTTTTCGCTCTCTGTCTCCTGTCTGAATGTGCATATAAATAGCTTAATATATATAAATATATATATATATATATATTTGCATGCGTTTCTATGCTATCTTTATGCTCTTTCGATTGATACCACAACTGTGTCATGGAAAGTGTAAAGTGTAAGTAAGGCAGGCTTGTTTGAGAGCATATAATATGCATCAATAAATATGTTAAACATATATTTGCTTTACATTTTATACAATAGATTTTTTAATTGCAATTTTTGAAAATCACTATATCATAAGGGAATCAATCATATGAGGAATCAAACATCTCAATCAAATTGAAAGCTAAACTCAGCGATGGTATCAACCACATATTGATCAGCTAGAAAACTTCTACAATTGTCATAGAATAGATCACATTTAAATGCATTATTTGCTTGTGTTTGAGAGTTGTTCTTTGCTGTTTATATATAGCCAGTGCCCAATAAAAATGGGTATAATAGCTTTGTGCAATTGTATGTAACACGAATATAGGATAAGTCCGCGATTGATTTACTGTTACACCAGAGTAACAATTGATTGCAATGGGAAATGTTGAGCACAGAACACAGTTTATAGCTTAAGAAGTATTTGGATGATAGGCTTTCTGAATGAACTTCTGCAATTTATAGCTATAGCTTGTGGTTTGCATGCATTTCATGCAGATTAGAAGTTGCTTTAGTGGTTGCATTAATTGTAGTACAGTGTAGTACAGTGTAGAGTTGTGTGTGGTGCTGTGAGTTTCATTGCCTCCGGCTGCAGCTGCAACACTTGATTTGTCTCTCTCTCTCTCTCTCTCTCTCTCTCTCTCTCTCTCTCTCTCTCAGCTTGTTTGATTGAGTGACTGTGCCTGACTCTCGTTGTTGTTGTTGTTGCTGTTGTTGCTGTTGCTGCAAAAGTGTTTACGCAATTTCTTTTTTAATTGATTTCTGTTGCCGTTGTGTTGCGTTTTGTTGCATTTGTTGCGTTGTTGCACTTTGTTTTCCTGCTTGAAAATTACAAGCTCATTTTCATTTACATTTTACAATTTACAATTTCTCTCATCCCTCTCCCTCCCTCTCTCTCTCTCTCTTCCCCACTGTTTCATTGTCTGTCTGTTGCTTTCTGTGTGCGTTTGCGCAACACGTCAAAGCATTGCGAATGTTGCCAAACATGCAGCACAGTGCAACATGTTGCCGCAACATATTTTTACCGGCAATTTTCGTGGCAAGGCAATTTAAAGTTCAATGTACAACAACAATTGCAAACTGCGTTTTGTGGCTACGAAATGCATTTGTATCTGTAACTATATTTGTATCTTTAGTTGTGTGTGTGTGTGTGTGTGTGTGTGTGTGTGTGTGTGTGCGCTTATTTGTTTGTGTTTGTTGCTATTTTCATGCGACGCCATGTGTCGTGTGAGTTGCAATTGTTAATTAAAATGCAACAGCAACAACGAACAATAGAAAACATTGGCCCAGGCTTGAGTTTCAGTTTCCCACACGACGTCAATAAAAGGGCGGGGCATTCGAGAGGGGGGCGGGGGCGGGACAAGGTGATGGTCGGGCAGACTGAGTTGCAAGCAAAGTAGGCAAGTACACTGTACAAAAATCAAAATTTATAGCTTAACACGACTACAGCAACGACTATACAATACCCTATATAGTACAAAATCTAATAAAGCGATCAAATAAAAAAGCTTTGTACTTAAGAAGGCGACTTCTTAATACCCTAAACGATATGGACATTAGCTTCAAATTAAAACTAAATAAAAATAAATTGCAATGCAACTAGAAATAAAGAATTCTTCATTTTAGAGAATCTTTTACAATACAAGAATTTGTTATGTATTTCAATGATTACAAATACGACTCTTTAATACTCTACACGATATACAGAACAATGTCAAATTGCAATGCAAGTGAAATTCGAAATTTAATTTTAATTTATTTGCAGCGATTGTTTTAAAACTTATGAGTCTTAATGCAAGATTATATAGCAAGCTGATCCAGCTAAAGAATATATGTGTTTATTTTCAATTTACGAGACACTTTAGACAACTTCTTTGGTTCAAGGTGCGATTTCGATTTTGGATAACAAGTCTGGACTTGAAGGTGTTGAGCTTATTGTTAAAAATATTTGTAATTATTATTGATATTAAGCTCAGTGTAGTCACCAAGCAAACAGCTCACGCACCCACATAATGTAATCACAGCTGTGCATGTGTGTGTGTTTGTGTATAGCTATGTGTGTTTGTGTATATCTACTCACCTGTTCGTCTCACTCACATAATTTTAATAGCAATTGCCATGCAAAAATGAGCAATTAATTTTGCAACTTGTCTGTCTTCATTCGCTTTGTCCGCTTTGTCTGCGTGTCTTCATCATTATGAAGCGACACGGGCAGGGACAGAGACAGAGACAGAGGCAGAGGCAGAGGCAGAGATAGAGACAGGCAGGGGGCAGGGACAGAGCGCCAGGGGTTAGGGTTAAGGGAAACTGACAATGGCAGCTATTTAGGTGGGGGACACAACCAAGGGACGGTCAACGCTTGTGTAAACTATACCGAATAAAAACGATAACCTTGAAGAATGTCTAAAATAATAATATTTATAATTATGCCATAAGTTTAAGCTGAAATCCGACAGAAAAGTAACATTTAGTTGTAATTTAAAGTTAGTTTTGATTTAACAACAGTTGTTGCTTGTTTCTTTTGTTCTTCTAATAATTATTATTATAATTATAATATTGTTTATGATCTTTTGACAATTTTTATACATTATTATTATGATCCTTTGATTTATTTTAGTATTATAATTATAATATTTATTGTGACATTGATATTTAGTTTTATAATTATTTTGAACTTTTGATAAATATTTTAATTATTATATTTATTATGATATTTTGCCAATGATTAGGCTTTTTATTAGGATATTTTTATAAGTATTTGAATTATATTATTTATTATGATTTATTGATATTTATTATTTTAATTATTATGAACTTTTTAATAAGTATTTTATTGATTATATTTATTACGATCTTTTGAGAAGTATTTTATTTATTTATTATGAAATGATTTATGATTATGATTTATTATTATGATTTATTATTATATTTATTATTATATTTATTATTATATTTATTATTATATTTATTATTATATATTTTTTATTATATATTTTTTATTATATATATTTTATATATTTATATATTATATATATGTATATTATATATATATTTTTTATATATTTTTTTAATATATTTTTTATTATATATTTATTATTATAGTATAGTATTGTTATTTTTTTTAATACGTATTATAATAATAATACATGTATATATATAGATAGTTAGGTTAGGATAGTTTAGGTTGAGCACTCTCTTTTCTAACTTATTTAAAAAGAACATAAAATCTCAGAATGTTATCCATTCTAGCTGAAAATTCCATTAGTTAATATTTGAATTCCTTGTCTTATGCGCTTCCTTCCTAAACTTCTATTCATTGACCTTAAAGTCTCAGAAAAAACCCCTAATTCTTATCAGGAATACAGGAATTTCTCGACCTACAGCAATATTTGTCTGCTTGATATGTTTAAGGATAAGTTACCAAAAAACGACTTCTGAAACTCGTATGTATTTAAGCAGCTTATCTGATCTCAAATTTCGTATATCCCAACAGTTGTTTTTGCCTGCTACAAAGAATATTCAACTGATTTACACATTATAAACTTAAATCACAGGGTATATTATTTGTACACTCATTAAGTGGAAATAACAACAATTGCAAACTAATGTTGGATGTTTTTTTGTGTGTTGTTGTTGTTGTTGTTCTCTTCTTTTGTCTTCTTCCTTTTGGCCATATGATTACGCTCTAATTGAGCCATAAACCTTGAACGCTTGGTTCTATTCATTTTGTTCTTTCAACACTTTTCGAGCAGGCCGCAAAACGCAAAACGCACCACAAATTGAAGAATTAAAAACAAACTTAAAGAAACAAAAAAAAAAAAAAAAAAAATAAAACAGAAAAAAAAAGAAAAATCAATTTGTTAAAATGAGCACACAAAATGCAATCGAAATAATTATGATAATAAGCAAAAATACAAAAAATCAAAAGAGAAAAATACATAAAAGAAACAGCAACAAAATTAAAGAAACAATTTCAACTGAATGACTAAGAGATGCTCTGTAACTTTTGTTACCTTGAGTGTAGCATGAAATGCTAATTGAATACAGGAATAAAACAATAGTATAATATTAATTATAGTAATTATCTCTAAACAAATTTGAAACGATCTATGCCTATTAAATGCTTCCCCCTCAGGGTGGAATATTGTTGCTAGCGACTTATTTTCTACATTATTTACATAGTAATTAAATAAATGTCAACGCCTGTTTTCGGAAATTATTAATAAATTCCCCCACAGGAGGGAAAAGGGAGAAAATTTTGTGTGAGAGAGATTTTTGTTATAAATTATATTTTACAGATTATATGCCTAGGTTTCAAAAACTCCCCCTTTGTAGGAATATGTGATAAAAATGTACCCATAGAGCCTTCAGTACATTATCTAAACAACTACAAGCTCAGTTTGGAAGTGATGAGCGGCTTATGGTTAAATGATTTCTGATAAAATCACACCCCTGTGTGGAAAGTGATCAATTGCAGTTTGATTGATTGCAAATTGAACTTATGCCTGATTAATCTTGATATCATATTGAGAACACTGTGTAAAGTAAACGAATTATTTCGAATTATTGGGAAACTAATTATGAATGCATGAATATGCCATTTACCATGGTATTTATAGGGTATACCCCATACAAGAGGCCAGAATGCAGCAGTGCTTACTTAGTCAGCTAAAGACACAAATAATGAGATATATATATATATATATATATAAAGATACAGATGGTGATATAGATAGAGATAGAGATACAAATAGAGATAGAGATACAGATACAGATACAGATACAGATACAGATACATTTAAACTGAATGGCAGACAGAGAGCTAGACAGACAGGCGCGTTGGCATTAGAGCTGCTAATGATCATAATGAGGTTTTGGCGGTGGCGTCTCTCACATTGTGATGAGCCATAGACGAGAGGAGACGAGATGAGCAGTGTGTGGTGAGAGGAGAGAGGAGAGCTGAGAGGTAACTAGGGAAAAGATGAAATGAGCTGAGTAGTTGAAATTGAGTTGAGCTCAGCAAAGTGTGCAATTGAATTGAGTCGAATATCGGAGATGGAGATGGACATAGAGATGGAGATGAGACGCATCGCCGACGTTGCCATTTGTGGCAACTACTTATGCGTGTCATGTGGCAATTTTGAATGAAAATGGCCGACTAATTGCCAAGTGAAATAGTCAAGCGATGAATACGTTGACTACTACGTAGACAAAGACGCAGACAAAGCAAAAGCTAAAGACGAAAGCAAAGCTAAAAAAATGAAAATAATATCTGCAAGATGCGTGCAACAATATGTGGCGTGTGGCAGGCCAAGAGAGAGAGAGAGAGGCACAACTGCAGCTGCTTGTTGTTTGGACACACAGCAACTGTGGTCAGCCACAAGAGCGGGCGTTGGCATAGCAAGAAGCTAGGGGGCAAGAGGACAGGGGGCAGGGGGCAGTGCGGTCATGTGTGCAAATGTCAAAGTGCCGCGCGACCCGTCAATGGTGGCAGGCAGCCAACACATTGTTGCAACAACGTCGATGAGAAAGCCGATGGGCGAATAAAAAGCGCAAGTTAATTTTATGCGACTCGCATTGTCTGTTGCCCCCTCTCTCTTTCTCTCACTCTATCTCTTTCACTCTCTCTCTTGTCATTTTTTAGTAACATTTTTTTGAAGGTTTTTTTTGTTTAATATTCAAATTAGGCGCTAAAAAAGCAACGGTCATGCGAGTCATACAACAACAACAGCAACAACAACAACAACAACAATTAGCCATAAACTTGTATGTAATATTTTCACTTTTATTTGTTGTTGTTTTTATTGTTGTTGTTGCTTTTGGGGCGTTTTTAGAAGCGTTGACAATTTTATATTGTTTTTGCTTTTTGTTTGTTGTTGTCTGTGTGTGTGTGCGTGTGTGTGTGTGTATATAGAAATTTCACTTTTACTTGAAAGAGACAGTCACACATAAAGGGGGCAAAGGGCATTTGGTTGATAGATGTTACAAGGCGTATTTATTGAACATTTGCTGAAGAGATTGATAAGAGAAGTATGAATGAGAAAGGATGAGAGAGGAGATAGAAAGTTATAGACAATGGAATCGGGACAATCGGGAATGGAAATGAAAGACTTCAACTAAAATTGAAGATCGTCGGAGACGGCAAGATGAATATAGAAAATAAAATAAAAAGAGGCAACTTGAGAAAAATGTATTAAAACCGAGGGAAGGAAGTTGAAAAAGATAGAAAGTGTTCAAAATATATAAATAAATAATATATATAAATAAATAATATATAAATAATATAATAAAAATATAATATAAATACTATAAAAACAATATATAAATAAATACAAATATTTATTAAATAAAAATATTTTTATAAAAATAGTATAAAAATAATAAATAATTAATAATAATAATAATAATAAATAATAAATAATAAATAATAATAATAATAATAATAAATAATAATAATAATAAATAAATTATAATAATAATAAATAAATTATAATAATAATAAATAAATAATAATAATAAATAAATAATAATAATAAATAATTAATAATAATAATACGAAATTGTAATAAATAAATTTGAATATTTGCAACTTTTACAATTTATTAATTTTAAGAATTCTTACCAATAAATATTTCTTCTATATGTATTTATATATAAATATATTACATAAACATAAAAGGCACACGCACGGGTAATGCCGGGTATCACTTTAATAAAATTATCCAAATTAGCTTTGCCAATCGAATGAAGGTGCTGTGAAGTTTTCAAATATTTAGGTCTTTTCAGTCACCAGTTAGCAGTCACCAGTCAGAATATAGTTAGACAAACTTTGACAAGGGATGCAAAGCAAAGTTTTAGATATATACAGATGATATATGTATGTACAGATGATTATGTATACATAGTACATAATATGAACGAATTGAGAGATATGTAAGTAGAAATTCAGACAGAGATAGAAACATAGATAGAAACATAGATAGAAACAAAGAAACATTCATTGTTAGTTTTAGAAATATAAAACAAGAAATTGTTGATTCATTTCCTTAAGTCAAGGCTCTTCTTCTTCGTCAAATACATTTGCATACATACGAGTCGACATCGATTTGATGAACATTTTGAGATTCGGCAATAAATCAAAAACTGTTTGACAAACTCACAACATAATGTTTGAGGCCAAGTTGAGTTTACAGAAATGCAACAAAACAACAACAACAACTGTAATAGGTGTATGTTGTGGCACACACACACACAGACACACGCACACCCATATGAAGTGAGAGCGAGGGAGAAAGACAGTGATGTGCAAGGCAGTTCGCAACAACCATAACAACCTCGATTCCCCCTCTTTTTTTTTTTTTTTTTTTATTTTTATTTTTATTTTTTGCTTTTATCAGTTTGTAATCGAAAACGATTTTCCACATTGGCGCATTTTGAGGCAGGCAACTGGGGAAACTGGCCGCTTCAATGGTTGCCAGTTAGCAGGTCAGTTGCTGGGCGACGGGGGGGGGGGGCAGCAGGCTGCCTCGATTTGGGGTGGGGTGTGCAACATTGGCTTTGACATTCGCCTTAAACTGAAATGGAAACGCAGCTCGAGGCAAACGACGAGACGCTTGATTTCGCTTTGCAGTTTGTTGTTGATGCAGTTGTTGTTGTTGTTGTTGTTGTTTATGTTGCTGCTGCTTTTACGCAATGTGGCAATGTCAATGGCTGCTGTGTTGCAGTTGCAGTTGCAACAGTAGTTGATGTTGCGTATGTATGTTGAACGAGCTTTGGGTCATTGGCAGCAACAGTTGTTGTTGTTTCAGTTATCGTTATTTCGGTTGTTGTTGCTACTTTGGTAACACTCCGTTAGATTCGTTGGCCATTTTGCCATGCATGACCTAATCCGCACTCCATTATTTGCCATAATTGTCATCAGTTTTATTGCACATGCCAACCGCCCCGCACCCCCTCAGTTGCTTCTTACACCCTCCCTGCCCAGCCTGCCTCGGGCCCAGAGCGTGCCGCTTCATCGTGTCTAACCAAACCCCATGCAGAGAGATATATGACACATTTTAATTGAGTTGAGCATGAGATAGACCATAAACAATAACAACAATGGAAAATTTTTTCCTTGGCACGCCGAAGATTTCATACACTTGCAGTTGAGAAAAGCTTGTAATTTCGAGCAAATTTCGGACAATTGTTTCTAGAATAACTATAAGTTATAGTATTTCGATGCCAACATATATACTGACTGCAGCAGAAAGACAAATCTGTTAACAAGTTGTATTAACATGACCTTAAAGTTGTTAGAAGGAAGAGGCCCAGCAGGATATCGTTATATTGACTGAACTGTTGATACTGATCAAGTAGATATATATATATATATTTTATGGTAAGACGTTACACATGTTGTGGTAAAACGATAATACCCACTGCAAGAGTAAAGCGAGGTGTGCTCGACCTACGCCCAACAAGAGTCTAAGTACTCGCATATATAAGTGCACTTCACTTCGCAACCAACAACATAGCTTCATTCTTATTATTAACATGCATATCCTCATCATTATTATTACCATTATCATCATCATCATCATCATCGTCGTCATCGTCATCAAGTCAACGTTGTTGTCAGTGTCTCTGCCCCCAATCAACTTGGTGCTGTATATTTAATTTCTCTGCTTTTATACGCTGCTGCTACTTCTTCTTCTTCCTCTTCTTTCTCTGCCCTTCTGCCATCTTCAACATTTCTCCTGCTTCTGCCTACACTTTCAACCTCCAGTCCCAGTCCCAATTCCAATTTCAATTCCAGAGCTAGAGTTCTCCTCCATAACGGAAACTGGCAATATACTCGTAATATACATAACCCAGTACAACTGACAGTTCAAATGCTAATAACAAGCAGCAAGCTGAATGCTCACCACACTGACGACCAGATGCTCTTACAAATTAATATCGATATGACAAAGAATCATTTTTAATTAGAGTGCATATCTTACTTTAGATAAAACAATGCAATTTGCTATACACATTTCTGAAATTTAAAACATTTTTAGTACACTATAATGCAGTTTGACTGTACATTTATTTAATGTAATTTTTATCTATAAATTCTAATTAAAGTTAAGTAATAATTTAACGCAAACTTAGCAACTTGATGCAGTTGAGAATTATAAAAGGGAAATAAAAGAAATTAAACTAAAATTTGAACTACTTGAAATTGTAAACTAGAACTTTATAAATTCATAGATGAACCATATTTGAGTTGTATATACTCATCGATACTCAAAGTTAGGGTATACAATGGGCGCTCTTGGCTGCTGCTGCTTCTGTCAACGGTTGACAGTCAGTGACAGCATTGAATGACTTCTCGCTCTGACTGCCGCCTATAGCTTATGCTCTTTCACTCACACACCCTGTCCCTCTATCTTTCTCACTCACTCTTTGTCTCTGTCTCTCTCCTCTTCTGTGTCACTGTGGTCTGTCAGTAAGTCTGACACTGATGATGAGATGCCGACTCGACGCGACTCTTACAGCAAACGGAACAGAAAGTGGATCAACATCAACATCAACATCAACATCGCAACATCACAACATCATCAACCTTCTTGGTTGCCGTGGGCAGCTCTGCCACTGTTGCTGTCGCTGTCGCTGCTAGCGTAATTGGGGAGTGCATGGCAATTACAAAAATTAAGTAGCCGCCAAGTCGAGCAATGTATTTATCCGGAACCAATAAATAACACGTATACGCCCCATCGAACCAAACGTAGCACATCTACATATACTTTTATAAAATACCAGAACATATCTCGATATACACACAGATTATATAGATACATATATACATATGTATGTGCTACTTTCGCTTGCTGTACGATTCGGTTACCAATCAACTAAAGCATGGCAAGCTCTCTTTTGTAATTTGTAATTGATATTATATATATATATATATATATATATATGTGATATATTCGATGACGTCACACATATTTATTCTCGTTCTTACATCATAAGTATATCATAATATCCATTAGCAAGTCTTGTGCTAATGATTTATGCCACTAATCAAAAAGAAATTTGATTTTTATTTTGTATTCTCTTTGATCTTTTCTTTTCGAAACATTTAGCGTGAACCATATAATACTATATATAGTATATATAAATATATATACTGTACATATATATTATATGTATATCTGTATGTCTTCAACATTTTGTTCACAGTATTCACAGTGTTTCTATTCAAAGTACTGTTGCTGTGCCAGAGTCTTGACTCTATTACATCGACTTCAACTATATAAATTAGGTTGACATATTTTTTTTTTTTAAATTAATTCTGTTTATATTAACTTTATTTTCCGTATTTCGAATATTTGTAGTTCATGTTGTACACAAGTTCATAAAACACTGTACCTCGTTGCAGCTCCACAATTGTTAAACTTTATGCGCTTCATAAATTAGTGCTGAACCGAACCAGTTGGCAAATATGTTTCGAAATGAATCACAACAGTTTTAGTTCATTTGAATCAGATTTACTGGGCGTTACTTGGTTTAAATTGCTACAGTTCCAGTTGTTAATCTTCTATTAGAAACTGATAACAGTTCTATTTTATCTGATGCAGATGTAAATATAAACTATAGAACTGACTGTTCTACTATGTACATGTTAATTCTTTGTCTTGACTGGTGACTAACGACTGGTGACTGCTTGCATATACACTACATCTAGTGCTAATCTGGACAGCTTTAGTTTCATTGTCCTCACTGATCACTTATGACTGGTGACTGGTGACTGCCGACTGGTGACTCTTGACTGATTCATTATACACTAGTTCATTTGTTGAACTAGTCACCTAAATACTCTACATAACATATAGTACAAAAGGCATCAGTTTCTCTGCCGATTACTTCATTACTTACTACATCACGTAGTTTCAGCTCATGAAATTTGCAAAAAAAAAAAAAAAAAAAATTTCAAGTTTCGGCAACTGGGTCTTGCCCTCTGACCATCTTTGCACTTTTCTAATGGCCAATTTAGAATCTCTTGGCTTGCAGTTTTGCAGTTTGTCTCTATCTTTCAATTAGATCCTCAACTGCATGCTTTGTTCTTTCTCTCTCTATCTCTCTCTGTATTTTTTGCTCTATCTGTGGCTTGGCCTTTGTCGGTTGTAAGTTCTTGCGGTGGCTTGTGGGTCCACAACAACATCAACAGCATCGTGCCGTACTTAATTACGCCTAATTAGCTATGCCTGCTGTCCCTCCCTTTTCTCCCCCCCCAAGCAACCCCTCGAAACGAACCCATTGCCTCTACACGTCGTATACCCATGAAGCATCCCCCATTCCCATCCTCCAGCCCCATAGCCAGCATTGCTTGACCTGGAATGGAGGTAGCCGAAACCAATTAGAGCAGAGCTTAACAATTTTCATCAATTGTAAGCGGGTTGTGTGCGGCGCTTGACGCTTAATAGGTAAATCCAATTAAAAGTTCTTCAAAAAAAAAAAAAAAAAAAAAAATTAAAAAAAAAGAAAGAGAAAGAAAATAAAAACACCAGCAGCTGCAGCAAAATGAAAAGTTCATTAAATTTGGCTGCACTATAAGATAGACAATATATTGTAACACACTTGCTTACATAGACAGAGAGAGAGAGAGAGAGAGAGCAAGCAAATTGTCTGATGAACCCGAAAAATAGAGAAAATAACATTACCGCTAATGTAAGTAGATTACAAAAGAACCGTTGATTCGTTAGTTCTAACTTAATGATAATTATAAAATAAAAAAAAAGAAAGAAAAAAGAAAAATGAAATAATAATTATAATTATGTTTGATTATTATATGCGATAATGATGATTCGATCAAGTGGAAAAGTTGTTAGAATAAGCTCGACCAGCAGTTGTATATGCTGCTGGCAAGCAGTTCTACTATTTTAATTATGATTGCTAATGATTAGGTCAAGTGGAAAATAAGTATGAGTAAGCGCACAGCTTACAGTGCAAGTGCTTTAAACTGCTTACATTCTGACATTTCATTACAACTGTGTTTGCCTGCTTCTTTTTTCACAATTAAGTGATCCTTTTACTCCCACTGCTACTCGCTGTCTGCAAGCAGTTTAATCCAAGCAAGAATTTTACATTCCACCCGCTACTCACTACTAATTGATCCCTTTATTTTAATTTGATCATTTTGTGCTGCTTTTCCGCACTGGCTGGTAGAAGCATACTGTAAGCAACTGCTTTACATTACAGCCGCTCTCACTGTTAATTGATCCCTTTATTTTACTGCTTTACAGTTTTACGTATGCATCCCCTCTCACAACTGCTTGATCCTTTTCTGTTATCTGCCTAACAGATGAAACGCTTGCATATTTGCTGCTTAAAGCGTTGACAAGCAGTCAAGTTGATTGTTGACGCTTATCATCTGCCGATTTGCTCAAATACCCCCCCATCTCTGTATTGCTCATACAAGTGGGCAACGACTATTGCGTGCGCTCCGCTTGCTGTCCAGACACATTGAATTCTATCTAATTTTTGGTGTCAATTTACACGCGTCAATCAAACACACGCATACACACGACATCAAGCAACAACAGAAGAAGACTAGCAGCAGCAGCAATAACAACAAACATAAATAAAAAAGCAAACAAACTGAAATCAAATGTAGGCTACAAATTTACAAGCGCCGTCAACATACACACACACACACACACACATACACTCGCAGACACATAGCACAACATATTAAATACCGGGAGCAATGACATATGGACATCATGCTGAGACTGACACACACCCGACCCTCTGTCACACCCCCCCGTCAGCCCCCCCCTCACACCTCCCCCTCCCACGGGGCAGACCCAATACGATCTATCTATCTGTCCATTTGTCTGAACTGTCTTAACTGTCGGCTCTTTCACTCTGCGCCTAGCCAAGAAGTGACAAGTTATTTTCGTTTATTATTTTGACATGTTGTGCACTTGTGATTTACACACACACACACACACACACACTGAAATGCCGGCAAACGGAATCTAAAGATAGTCTTCGTTTGGCCGAAACATTCAAGCGAAATATCTTAAACAGAAGTTCAATGAAACTTTACAATTGTTGTTGCTATCATTGTTGTCATTTTTATAGTTTTTTTTTTTATTTTATTTTTTTTTGTGTATCAGTTGTTGTTGCGGTTGTAGGGAGTATGGGAGTAGAGTGTACAGAGTGTGGGCTTTAAATTCGAGGCGTGTGCTTAGAATTATGAGTACTTCATTGCCATAAAGTGCGCTTTGCAATTGTATTCAAATTGTTGGACGAGTATACATATGAATACACTCAAACTCTGTCAACTGAATAAATCTTGAGTGTACTTTAATATTGCAAACAAATGATTTTTCTGTTTTTGATTGTTGATTGGATTACAAATTTTCAAAGTTTTTCGAAAGATTTCAGCAAAAATTGGACAAATGACTTGAAGTTTTTTGAAAATTCAATGCATATAATAATCAACGATCAATGCATTATTAATATATTATTACTGTTTTTAATAAACTCAAGCAATGCATTAATAATATCTGCATTAAGACTTTATATACGTTTAACAATGATTTATGAATGTCTTACCCATTAATGCATTAACAATGCATCAACAATGCACTAACAATATTGTCACATAATAGTGCTGAAATAAAGTAATTTTTAGTAGCATATGAAAAATACGTTCACAGTTATCTATATCAAATATATGTAACTCAATGCATTAACAATGTAACTCACAAGAGATATAGTCGCTTAGATATATATAAGCAATACTTGTAACTCAATGCATTAGCAATGCATTAACAATGCATTAACATTGCAGCATAATAATGCCTTTCTATAGTAACTATTAGATAAGCATTACAAAATGCATTAACAATGAATTGGCAGTGCTAGATGGAAGCAACTTTAAGCATCATACGAGAGATCAATACTTAGTTATCCGTATGAATTATTTGCATTTCAATGAAATGTTTTTTATGTACTATATAAAAGAACTGAAGTTTAATGCTTGCCTTGCATAACCATTCCCTTGAAATAATTTGAATAATTTGTTAAGCAATTTGAATTGACGTTTTCGATTCGTTTCGATGAGAAGGGATCGATCAAAAAGGATTTCTCTGGCTTCAGCTTCAGCTTCAGCAACAGCTCCAATTCTAAAATTCCTTTTTGCGTTGTTGTCCATTCAAAAAAGTTTCAGGTTAATTTATATTGTTGTTGCTGATGTTGCTGATGTTGTTGCTGTGGTTGTTGTTGTTGTTGTTGTTGCTGTTGTTGCTGTTGTGGATGCTGTGTGCAGCTCGTTGCGCGTGTTGTGCATTTTTCATAATCACTTTGGCAGTGCGGCAACGCCCCTTTTTGCATTAACGTGCCGCTAAACTTATTGTTGTTGCTCTCGTTGTAATACCCTGTACTCAGCATGTTATAAGAGAGGCTATACAATGTAGTAGGAAGCAGTTTCAACATTGTGACTTTAAGAAACAGAGTCTTCAAATCTAATATACAAATTTAATTTATATGCGCACAAAGAGAATTATTAATATATATATATATATCATTTAAATACATCTACCTAAGACCCTTCGAATATATTATGTGAATTTTATAATGACAAATATAATAGTATCAATAAATAAATAATAATAGAAATAAGTGTAGAACATAAATTATAATAATATAAAGAAAGAATTACATTATAATATATATTAAAATATTATATAATATATTATCATATATTATTGAAAGAAATCTTTGATCAGTCTTAAGAAAATCTTAGATTAACAACAACATTAACATATATATAATAACAAGAATAAATTAGGCAGAACAATAGAAATCTTAGATAAATAACTAAAATAACTAGGCTCTACAGGGTATTAGTTAGTCGGACACATTACATTCGCATTTAGTTTTTTTTTTTTTTTTTTATTTATCGCTGCTATGTTTTTTAAGGTTCGCTCTCTTATTTTCTTCATTTATGAAATTGTTGTTGCTGCTGTTGCATGATGCATTGTGTGCAACACGAATATGTGAGAGTGTGAGTGTACATCTCTCTGTGTGTGTGTGTGTGTGTGTGTGTGTATTTTAGTGTGCATTCCATAAAAACGCCGCGTGGCGCGTTTGACAAATGACAATGACGGTTGACGTTGGACTTGGCTGACGTTGCAGAAAGTTGGGCTCAGCCCGAGGGCGGGTTGCACTTTCGCAACGACTACGCAAAGAGTCGAGACGGCAGCAGAGGCTGGCTGGCTAACGGTTTATCAGGCGACAGCGACGTCGGCGACGACGACGACACAAACGCAGCGATGCGTTAAGCAGCCGCAAATAACAACAAGACAACAAAAACAAAAGGCAAAGGAGCCGAGCAAAGCAAAGACGTAAAAGAAAAAAGTTTAAAAAAAAAACGCACATAAAAAACAACAGCAAATAAGCAAAGTGCGCGTAATGCACAGTGAAAAGGGGCTGGCTTTAATGTAGGGTATTGCAGGGGAAAGCGGAGTGACAAACAACAATTTGAACGTCTACAACTTCAAACTGAAACTTCCAACTTCAACTTCAGCTTTGATAGCTGTGCGCCACTTGACTAATACAATTAGCTCGTCTACACACAAACCAGTGTGTGTCTAATTGGCCAGCACACGCACACATATACACAAGCACACACACACACACACACACACACACACACACACGCATACACACATGCAGAGAGATAAAGTCGAGAGTCAACAGTGTAAGATGATTAAACAGTTTCATAACGCAAAGTGCAAATTATAATCAAATGTGCAACACAATCAAAACTTAAATGCAATTAAAATACATTTAAATATACCCTATTGTTACTTACTGACTCAAATCGGGTAGCTCTGACTACTCATACAGCTTATACAGGTAAAGTTCAACTCATTTCAATTGTAGAGAAGCTTAAGAAACTGATTTATGATCTCTAAACATCTTAAGGACTCTTATAATTACAATTAAAAAGTATAACTAACTTATACCCTGTAGATAGAACTGTATGATTTGGTATATACACATATCTAAGTGCAGATTAATCATCGCTGGCATAACTATAATCTCTGCAGACTTCAAACATTAGGGGGTTATCTTTCGTCTCGGAGAAAGTCAGGATTAAAATTTATAGTTTGCTTATGTTTCCCCAAAGACTCCAAGTCTCACTTAATTACAAATGATTGACTGTAGAGTTACATATATACAACTATTTAACTGAATAGAAGCTATACGTATACGTCTGCTGTCTGGAATGGGAACTTGGTTTGGGGATTGAAACTGCGATTGGCAACTGAACAAAACATTCTCAGACTTTGTTCGCATCATTTGCATGCGAGCAACGCGCACAAATGTCTGGAATTTGTATTGTAGATAGGAGGATCCGTCATGGCCAGAGGGGGCAATACGAGTAGAAGAAGAAGACATAGAAGAAGAAGAGGAGCGCAGTTAGTGCATTCATCGTTTGACACAATGAACATTTCAGCTGAAGTTGCCTCATGAAGTTGGCCCAGTACTTACTATAACTAGGCTTATCAACATGCAGTTAGGGTATCTAGTAGTGCATCAACATGTCAGTGGAGAGTTTCTTAACTCTACGCAAATATAAATAGATTTCAGTCAGCACTGGCGCTTAATCATCAACGTGATTGCATTTGCAATTTGCCTTTCTTATCAGCAGATGAGCAATGATAACGCGAGTGTTGCACGACCGCAAGCATACCCTGCATTTTGTTATAATTAAAAACAAAAACAACAATTATATACAATTATATGTAGTAATATAATTCGAATGTGAATTTAATCGTTTAATTTTGCTATCGCAATTCTATACCCTGTAAATAATTAGTTTGGTTTTATATACTGCATAATACAGTATACAGTTAATCAGTTGATGTAAGTTATGTAAGCTAAATGGCAAATTAAAGACTGTTGATATGCGCGATAATCGAATCGATAACAATTACGTTGATTGTTGATAGCTCGTCTAATCGATTGTAAGTGTAATTATTACTAAATGTGTGTGTGTGTGTGTGTGTGTGTGTGTATGACTGTGTAAATACGCTATACTTTCTCCTGCTGCTAAAGACAATCTCAACTGACCAGAGGTGTGTGTGTGAGTGAGTGTGTGTGAGTGTGTGTGACTGTGCATGAGTGAGTATATAATCGTATGTGTGTGTGTGTAATAAATGTGCTTAAATTAACGGGCAGACAATAAAAACGCGAAATCAAGCCAGAATTCTTAAAACAAACATGCTCAACTTAAAGATACCCTGTAGTAAAGAACAGTTTGTAGAAAAATATGATAAAATTTATATATGCTAACATTTTGCAATGAGATGACTGATTGATTGAATGGTTTGAAGACAGATTGCCAATGTTAATCGGAATTTAGAGACTATATTATTCAAGATCTACTGTCAGATCAGATTTCTGACTCAGATAACATATATACTCGAATATAAGAGATTTATATTAAATCAAACTTTAATTTATATAAAGCAACTTTCTATTATTGAGTCACCATCTCACTCTGTTGATGAATAGAATTAGTTGTAGGTCCTTTGTAACCATTTTTAATGAATAGTCACCAGTCAGGATATAGACTTTGATACGTTTATGCTTTAATCGAACTTTTGATTACATATTATTCTTAAACTTCTCTATTGTCGTAACAATTTACTTGTAGATTTTATATAAAAAGAGAGGAAATTTAATATAATTAAGTTATAGTATGGAATGGAAAGAGTTATCCCGAATCTTGTCAACAGCTTCAACTCTTCATGTCAGATTGATTCATGACTACTTTTCTAATTTATTCGATATATAATCTCTCTGATTATTCACTTCCCATATTGCACGTTAACTTTGCTGCATGCTTCATTTGCTATTGTATTACAGGGTATTGAGGGAATGAAGTAAATTACATTTAGTTGCTGGGCGTGTGTTTTAAATAAATAATAATTTCGTTTTATGATTTGTGTAATTTAAACTGAAATTATGCAATTAATCAACGACCGCGTGTCAGAACTTAAAAGAGATGAAGAGGGGGAAGTGGAAGAGACAGAAATCAGCGGCTCATCCATCCATGTCCCCACTGACTGTCTGATGTCATAAAACTTCCATAAACGAACAGAGCCACTTTGTTAGCCGTTGTTGTTGTTGCTGTCGAGACAGAAGCGTGCGTCAAAGACAGAGAGAGAGAGAGAGAGAGAGAGAGAGAGAGAGAGAGAGAAAACCCGCCAACAAAAATATAAGCAAAATGTAGGCCAAAATAAGAGAAATGACCTTAGCCATGTCGAAAGATTTGTACCATGCCAAAAAGAAAAATAAAAACAATAATAACAACAACAACAACAACTACTACAACATAACACCAACACCAATAAGGCGACAGCTGCGCATGCGCAACCGAGAGACTGCGACGGCGACTGCGACGGCGACTGCGACTTCGTTTGCGTCTGATTTCTTCGACTGAGTTCTTTGCAACTGCATACCCTGTGCCTGCATGCTTAGTGGAGTATATGCAGTGTAGAACTAAGAACAAGTTGAGAAAAATAAATACAAATATAATTATTTTGATTAAACATATCTAAAATCGATATGTAATGCATGTTATATTTATTATTTATATAGAATAATTTAAATTTACAGCTTAGCATTATACGTAATTTATTAAAAGAGCAAACAAGTCTGAGATTTATGTAAATACCATAATTAAAGTAACTATTATATTTCTATTTGCCTTTGCATCGATATTATATATGCTTACTATCGATTTAATCCAGATAAATTTACTGTACACTCTATCAGTACACTCGTAATTATTTACTATCTAACTATAAGTCTTTCACTTGAAATACATCGCATTGCTGTCTATCTACGATATACTATCGATGCAGTTCTATCTGTGTACTTACTATCGATACCATTCAAATGACACATATGTATATGATATACTATCCATTTAATCTGTATATCCATTCTATCGATATTATCTACATAAATATATATACGAATAGAAATATATTTACCATCTATGAGTTATCGATATCATCTATATCATATCATAAATATGTATATACACTATTTATGTATAATAAATATCTATTTAGTCTTTCTATACAATCAAAATAAACTATACAAATAATCTATATTATTTGTCAATAATAATACTACGAAGTTATGCATTCATCTAGACTGTCTATCTCACTATATAAATATATACATAGATCTCTTAAACTTTACACATTATATTACACCTAAGTATATAGCTTAACTGATTATCTTGAGGTAAACAAATTGATGACTTGAGCAACATCTCGATAGCCTGACAACTTGATGACTTTGTTAATGCACGACTTGCCGACAACTTGACAACTGCATGGGTATTATCTATCTGAACACATCAGACACGATACTCAGCTGTCAGACCGACTATAATAACTTTACCTCAATTACGTATACGCTATAGACTACACAATACTCTATGGTATAATCAGACACTGCACGTGTTGTTATATAAATGAATTCGTCGTAGTTCCTCCCCCTTGCCTGGACATGTCTCATTAAAGGGTATATATACATATATATTACTTTATACGACCAGAGCTATGACAGTTTTAATTTATGTTTTAAAACAATTAAATTTATTGTTTTTGGTGCTCATAATGTAATTTAATTTATATGCCCAATTATATGTACAATTTATGGCATACAGGGTATATCATAGTCGAGCTCGGATACACTAATTTATTTTGTTTCTTTTCATTCCTTTTTTTGGGTTGCTAAAGAATCTTTACGTTGTTTTTTGCATCATTTTGGGATGCTGCTTATGCTAAAATCTGGATTTCAACTTAAGGCTCGTCGCACACACATCCACACACACACATATGTATGTATGCGAGCATGTGTGTGTGCATGTCTGACCCATTTAAAAGTTTGAGCTTCTCTTTGCTTCTTTTGGTGCCTGAAATTCAACGATCCAAGACGATTAAGGCCTCCAATGGAAAGACATTCAATTGGCATTCATTAACATAGAAAGAGAGGAAGAACGAGAGAGCGAGAGAGCGATATAGAGATAGCAAACCGCAAGATAATCAATTAATTAATCTGTGTAAACATTGAATTATTACAACAAATTAACAATTTAAAGGATGCCAGTTTAAGCATTAGTTGAAGCACGTTTAAAGCTCCCTCAGATTGGGTTTCTTTGGTTTATGAAATCGATTGTTATCGATTATATAACAGAACAATGTTCATAGTGCTCAGCTTAGAATTCTTGTGAGTTATTTCAACAATCTGCGATACAACATAAAGCATTTACATGCTTATAAAACGAATGAGCATTTAGCGTATGCATGTGAAATGAATAATTAACGAATAATCAAATGGTTTTGACTTACGAAAATCGTTACCAACAAATTAGTATATACATATAATTATAGATACATATATATATATATATGTATGTATGTATATGTCTACAGATTGAAGCCAAATTCCGAGTAATCACATGGTAATGCAAAAGTGTCAGAGAAGCAAAACACGTAAACATTGAATATTTAACTTATATCTAATGAACTCTGCTGCGTAAAATATCTATCAGCTTGTAGTATACATATTTAAATATTTAAATATCTTTGTATATCTACTATTTTTACTAACTTTCTATCTAATTTATATAATATGCTATGGATATTATCTATCTATCTATAGTGTTTATCGATATTCTGTCTCTGTTGTTTTATTTGATATCATCATTGCAGATGTAATATCTACATAAATATATATAGATATATATATGTATATATATACGTATATATTACTCTAAACTATGTTTCCCTTGCAATTGTACAATCGATATTTATCTATTTAATTTATCGCTAACTAATTACCTGCACTGTCTATCTGTGTATATGCTTAATCTGTTTATGTGTACGATATCTTTATATATATATCTGTTCACATATATACATCTATCTGTTCATATATATATATATTCATCTATCTGTTCATATATATATACATCTATCTGTTCATATATATATATATCTATCTCTTTTATTTATACTATCGACTTTTATACACCTGTGTAGTACACATAACTGTGACATTTACTAATACTATATACAATACACACATCTATCTTAAGTCTCAATATATCTAAATAAATAAAAATCTATGGACTGCCTATCGATACTATCTATCGATATATACTCTTGATCAGTAATCAACTCGTTGTATCTTTCTAGCTTTTTATACTTTCTATCTGTCTATCTATAGCTAACTATATAATTCTTAATTTTTTTTAATTTTTTTCACTGGTGACTGTTGACTGGTGACTGATGACTGGTATATTATACAAGTCTATCTGTATGTCTAAAAAACCATGACAATAGCTACGCTTCACTGAACGAACCACAAAAAAAAAAAAAAGCGAAATATAAATAAAGAGAGAATACAACAAACACAACAAAAAATTAGAGAGCTGACAACTATTTCTGTTGTTGTTGTTGTTTTATTTTTTGTTATTATTTTTTTGCGGTTTACAATGAAATGTGCATATTTACAGTTGTAATTTCCAATGACCTTGAATTGATTTACACGATAGCAAAATGACAATAGAAGATTAATCACTTGAAATGAAATGTAAAAATGAACACAAATAATCATATATAATTATAATCCATCTAATACATAATATAATATATATTTAATGCTTATAAATAATGCATGGAGAATCAACTTGAAATCGTTTCTATTTCTATTTTATTATTATTATTATTTTTTTTTTTTTGATCGTAAAGCGATAAAACTTTCACCTACAAATCGTACACAACATGAATTTGTATAAGAAAGTTTTTAGAATTTTTTTTAATCACCAGAGGAAACATCAGCAGATAGAAAGAAGTTCAGAAAGAAACATAGATATTTAGATAAAAAGAGAAGTGAGCAGAAAGAGTCAAGAATCAAGGAGAAAGAAGAAAGAAGAAAGAACAGAGAATGTGAAATAAAAAAAAAAAAAAAAAACCAGCAGCTATTCTGAACGGTGCGGCCCACTCATTTGGTTTATGGCTTATTAAACTTTTTTTTTTATGGTTTTTAATCAAAAGACAAGCCATTAAAAATTGTATGCTCATCAAAAAGCTGACAAGCAATATAAGACCCGACATTCCCAAAACATAACATAGCTGGAATTATGGTTTAGTGTTTGGATTATCATCGGGTTTAATTGGCCATTCAAATCTTCCCCCTGCCATTTGCCACTTCAGCTAACCGTTCTGGATCCCGTCTTCTCCATCGAGTCGACGTTTTATTCGCTCATTTGTCCGACACTACATTAATCGTTTAATTTTCGTTTTCGTTTTTACACAATATCATAGCCAAACGGATCCTGAATGACAATTATGTGTGTGATAAAAATATGCAAAAAATGATGTGTGTAAATAATGAGAAATGAGAAATGAAAGTGATTGAAGAGCTGCTAGGCGAATGATGGTAATTAGAGAAAGTGAAAGTCGATAGGAAATAATGTACAGGAACATGATGATGATTTAGGGGCATTGCGATGCTGAGACGCAACAAGGAGATGTTAATAAGTTGGAGATCTCTACACATGTTTGAAATAGTATTGAATATGGAGAAAGACACTAGGAAAACTAAAGACTTGAATACTTAAATGTTCATGAAATCCATCGAAATGATCAATTAGAATAAGAATAAGTTGAAGAACGCAAATGTTACAAAATTTATTGAATTCGAAGAAGAAAACTGAGGTTACTAAAGAATTATGAATAGAGCAAACAATCAACATTTATCAAAGTTATCGATATGTTTGAAAATCTATTGTATTTGCTGCAAAAAAAACTGAGAAACCTGAATAATAATTAAATCTGACGAATTTATAAATAAGAATAAGAAAATATTGAGTGTGCTCAAAAGAATTATTAAAATTGGAGAAGAATGCCAAAAAAAAAAGAGCTAAAGAAATCAAAGAATTAAAGAGTTCGATAAATAGATCTGAAGCAAAATGTATCGAAACATTAGCAAATAGAGCGGAAAAGTTAACAATAATTTATATAACATAAACATATTGTCTAACAAAGAAACTGTCAGAAACTTATGAAGTTAAAGGAGAATTCAATAGATCGTAAAAATAATGTATTAATTGATAAAAAACATTTGAAAAAATGCAGTTTGTCTAAAACTTCCTACGCTTTATTAACTATTGTACTAATTTTCCTGTTCCTTCTTTTTTTATATACATATATATATTGATTGATACATACATATATTCGATCTATTTGCATTGCTTTCAACTTCCTGTTACTGTTTTTTCTCTTCGATGATTTGAAGGCACTAAGAATACTCATTTACTCTCGCTTAAAAAATGTGATTCTATATGATAATTAGGTTCTTTAAAATCCAGTGTTGAATATATACTTAACTGACTATAAAATATATATTCGTTCTATTTGCAGTACTTTCCACACGCATGAAACAGTTGGCCATTCTGCTAAATGATTTCAACTTTGAGTGCATTGGCACCGCCCAAACCGACGATGAGAATGTGATTTGTGAGAGTTTAAAGCGCTTCGGTGCCATCATTGGCACAATTGAAGATGAACGCGAGAAAATGGTGAGTACTCCACATTCTTGATAAAGAGACATAAATATGTCAAATAACTATTTATCTTATTATATATAATATATAATATATATATATTTATAGCTTACACTCGCTGATAAGCATATTATTGAATCGCTGGAGGACTTTCGCAAGAAACAAATCGGCGGCGTGAAGGAGAATAAAAAGAAATTTGATAAGAAGACAGAGAAGTTCTGTCAATCGCAGGAACGTTTCCTCAATATGTCAACCAAAAAGCCAGAGAATACGATACAAGAGGTAAGTGCAACAGCATGTATGCAGCATTAATAACAGGGAAAACAAATGTGGAAAAACATTGAACTTTACTCGTAAATCACCTCCAAATTTCATCATACACCCAAAACTTCCAGACAAATTGCAATCAAATTGCGCTCGAACTTTTCTTTCACGAAAATTGCTATTGAAGTTGGGCCAAAAAAAAAAAAATACAGAAGAAGAAAAAAGAAAATAGACTCAGCCCCCTTGCCCGTCTTGCCGTATTCGTCTGGATATTCCAGTCACGGCTTCAGTACACGCCCAAAAAAAAAAAAAAAAAACAAAAACCCAAGCCAAGGATTCACTTGTCGGAGTAGTTTTTCGTCTGTTGGCATTTCCACTATGTGTAGAGAGAGAGAGAGAGAGAGAGAGAGAGAGAGAGAGAAAACTCGGCAAAGTTCCATGACCTACGTTAAACTGCATCAATATTAAATAGCAGTTAGCTGCACATACAGTGAGCACTCGCCTAGTGGCACAACAACAAAAATATATATTGGGACAAATGTTAACTTCAAGCACTTTCATTTGTTTTAGTTACATTTATTATGATAATGAATTTGATAGGTTGCCTAGTATTAAACTATTGATATTGCATTTAATTTGCCTCATAAATTGTTAAAAGGATTTCTTAAAGTTTAATTGAACTTTTTGTTGCCACCTAAAACTTGTGGCAACGCCACAATGTTAAGTTGACAGCACCTGCTGAAAAAGTGGGCAGCTCTTGCTTTGATTATATGTAGTTAGCTAATTTCCATCTTAGATTAAACTTTACTTAAACATATTTCATCATATATTTTTCATAATTGACATTTTGTTAGCTTTTCTTATGATCTAACAGTCAATCAACAACAATCGACAACTTCTGGCAACGCCACATTTATTAAGTTGCTAATGTTGCCAGCTGATGAACAAATATAAACAGTTTGCAAATATTGAGTCTTATGTATGAGAACTGTTTTCATTTAGGCAGGCTTCACTGTGCCAGCGCACATAACTGCAATACGTATACACAATGTGGCATGCAAGCGTTGCATTTGCTGCTATTTACTCAACCCTCTAGCTGCGGCTTTTGGCCAGGACTCTACGCTTCGTTTGCCAGCGAACTTTAACTGGCACAGCACATAATCGTAGTATGTGTGTGTGTGTGTGCTTGTGTGTGTATATATGGGTGTGCTTGCTACACAAGCAACATGCATAATAAAAATCTTCTTTTTTTTCGGGCCATCCACACCACACCATATCCCTGACCTGCGCCTTATCCTCAATGAATTTCAGTTAGAATGCAACTCACAGTAAGAGCAGTACGAACTGTATTACCAATTCCCAGACCAGACCAGACCCGACCAGACCAGGCCAGGCCAGGACAGGATAGACCAAGCATGCGCGCATCGTGCCGCCATTTTGTGGCCAACACATTTCCGGTCATGCATTTTAAAGTTCTGCATAAATACACTTGGCATAGTAAGTGAAAGAGAGGGAGATGGGAAAAGAGAGAGAGATAGAGAGAGCGGGAGAGAAAGAGAGGGAAACAGAGCGAGCGTGTTTGAGTTGAAGCTGCGCTGTTAAACAATTTCCAAAAATTGTTTTCTGCATAACTTTTATCATTCTTAACAAATCCCAGGGAAATATACAGGACACACACATCAAATGCTTAACTAAACGTAAATGAAAAATAATGTTTATATGTAGATTTATAGCTTTGAAGTGCATGATTAAAGAATTTGTTTCACGTAGTAATAATACAGCATTTCAAACTTAAAAACTGCTTAAACTTAAGATCCATTGAAAGCTACATTTTCAATGAGATGAACAGACATAACACATTCAAACAAATGCATATCTGCTTTGTACAGTCTGCGACTACCTTGGATAATGTACAATAATTACAGGGTATCTGAGCAGTGCCAAGCATTGATGAGAAATCTGTAAGGTATTTGTAAATTGAGGTTAGTTGGCTGGATCTGGTCATTCTGTCAATTTTCGGCCCCGACAATATTTTGAGGGTCAATAAACTGCAATTGCAAGCGCTTGCTGTGTGGTCCTCACTTGCCACTTCCAGACATGCCACCACTTGCCACTTGCCCCTTCCGTTTGCCAATCTCTTGGAAACTCTTACAAAGGCAATGCTTTTGAACTTTGTTAAGTAAACACAGTTAAGTTTAATATACCCTAGCAGAGGGTATTTTAATTTGGTCATGAAATTTGTCACATATCATGAAGGAAGCACAGCTGTAGCTATATATATTGATTGATCAGCATTCGCCTGTCTGTCTATCATTCTCTCAGCTTGAATGCCATGTTGAGACGCCTCTTTACAGCCCCAGGATCGGGCGGATCAAAACACTATATCGTATAGCTGCCATAGGAACAATCAGGTCAATATTAAAGTTGAGTATGATCAACTCTTATGTTTCTTAAGTTATCTTAATCAGACTCAGATGTTGTGCATTCTCGGGTATTGCCTACTTTATCTTATAGCAAGGAACGGTAGAAAATTGAGTCTTGAATGCAAATCTTTTTCGTTCTTAAATGTATCCGCAAGTGTATCAAATATTCGGCATGGCAAATAGTTGTTTTCGTCTCACATGCAACACACACGAAATGCGGCCAATGAAAACAGGCTGCCCCCGGTGCGAACTGTAAACTAATGATGCATCATTCGATCCCAAAAAACTGAACGCACATAGCCTCTATCCTAGTCCATGATGGCTTTGGGAATGGGGATGCCACATGCAGTGGCATTGACGGTGGGCTGAGCTGAGGCCGCCGCCAGCTAATTGCGTATAAATGTAATTGCCGCACAATTGGCACGCGTTCTTGGAAAGAATAGCCAGATGCAGATGCAGATGCAGATGCAGGTAGAAGTATAGGTACAGATACAGCGAAAGATACAGATACAGTTGCAGATACAGCTACATCTAAAGATACAGATACAGCGAAAGATACAGATACACATACAGATACAGCTACAGGTAAAGATACAGCTACAGCTAAAGATATAGATACAGATACAGATACTGATACAGATACAGATACAGCTACAGGTAAAGATACAGATACAGCTACAGCTAAAGATATAGATACAGATACAGATACTGATACAGATACAGATACAGCTACAGCTAAAGATACAGATACAGCTACAGCTAAAGATACAGATACAGCGAAATATACAGATACAGCTACAGCTAAAGATACAGATACAGATACAGATACTGATAAAGATACAGATACAGCTACAGGTAAAGATACAGATACAGCTACAGCTAAAGATATAGATACAGATACAGATACTGATACAGATACAGATACAGCTACAGCTAAAGATACAGATACATCTAAAGATACAGATACAGCTACAGCTAAAGATACAGATACAGATACAAATGTAGCTACAAATTTGAAATTAGGTCGATTTTTGTTGTTGTTATTGTTGTAGCTTTTGTTCATTCACGGGATGTAAATGAATTTGATGATGATGATGTTGATAATGATTATGATTATGATTATGGCTTTATTAATGGGTAAACTATTTCGTTAGAATCATTCAATGCGCCGCAATCAAGTGGCCATGGTGGACGGCAAGCTGACGTAATACATAGAAATGGAAAGTTATTTGATTTCAAATTTACATTTCTCGATTTTCTTTTAATATGATATTTAAATAATGCTTATCATTATAGACACCTGCATGTCCTCCATGGTCCGCTTTTATGCCATTGAATTAAACGAAGCTGCTTAATACAATCTCCAAATTTCTTTTACATTTGCCACTCAGCCTCAAAGACCTTACAAAATTCCTAAATTACAATGGAGGACGTGAGCTAGCAAAGTTGTAGTTAAACAATTTGTTTGTTGAGCTTACTCAATACAAGTGCATCATTGTAGCTTAACTTCAACGGGCATCAACTACATAAACTGACCATGGAGGACGCCAGTTAGTTGTACTAAAGTTGTTACTATTTGTTTGCACTTCAAGTTTGCAAAATGGCCTGCTTTGCATTCAAATGAATTGCATTTAATTGAAGTACATATGTACATATATGTAAATGCATTTATGAGTAAATGTCCACCATGTTCACATGATGAAGGTCTTTGAACCGCTTGTTTATTAGCTAATTGATGGCTTGTAAGACAATAAATCAATGTCATTGAATTATCATCAAGTTACATGGACTCACTTGCTGTCAGCTTGGTGACCACCACCAGTGTCACTTTATTAATAATGTAAGTGACTGAATGACTGGCTAATCTACTCAGTGTGTTAGCGTGTGTATGTGTGTGTGTGGTCATTAAGCATTTATAAGCCTTTGGTTTTTAGGGGGTCTGAAAACAGGTCAAGCCACAAATTGAAATCAATCGAATGTCATTTTTCCGGCTACTCAATTGCCAAGAAGTGCAAGAAGAAGACAAAGAAGTTGTCTACCTATCTCTCTCTCTCTCTCTCTTTGTCTCTATCTCTCTCTCTTTGTCTCTCTCTCTCTCTCTCTCTCTCTCTGTGTGTGCTGCAATGTGCGGCAGCTGTATTATTGATTTTCTTTTGCTTTGGCATGCGTGTCACGTCGCTCCGGCGTGTGATGCAAACCCCTCACCCAAACACACACACAAACACACTCGCAGACACACACGCTTCCCCCACCCCGCACACCCCCCCTCCCGCTACCGCCGCACGTACAGCTACATGTACCTGTTTTGCAATCCTATATATCCTGGCGCATTGTTGCCGGCATTCGCCTCATTCCACACCCACCAGCTCCCCCTTGGTCTGTGGCGGTTTCCATGCCGGCCAGACGACCGAGTGTTCTGCATAAGCACCACAATTTGTTATCAGTCACGCGTCGTTGTCGGTTGTCGGTTGTCGGCTGTTGCAACACGCTTCCACACCACCGTTCCGTTTCCCTTCTCTTCCCTTTCATTTCACTTGGTTTTTGCCTTTAAGCTTCCTAATATTTTCTTCCTTTTCGTTTTGAAACACACATTTTTCCGCCTGCTAATGCGCTTTCCCAGCAGCGCTTCTCACAAAATGCGGGTTCAACATGTTAAGCCTATTAGGGGCCCAGACTCCCAATAATTCTAGTCTCAGTCTCTAGCTCCTCCTAAGCTCCAACAACAGCTACAGCTAAAGCAACAGCTACAAAGGCTTAGACAGTTATGTGCTTTGGGCATTTTGCCATGAAAATCTTTCTTGGAAATTCTCTGGACGAACTTCTTGCACTTTGCACAAATGCGAGTGAAAACGTTGTTTATAAGGAAATGAATTTTCCACAGCAACAACAATTGATAAATATTTTTTTTTTTTTTTTTATAATTATATAAAATATTTTTAACAGCTTAAGGTCTTTAGAAAGCATGAATCTATAAACTTTAATCAACTGGTATTAAGTTAAGCAACTTTCAAGACCCTGTATTTAAGAAGTACAACGAGTCTGCTATGGTTGTCGACTAAATGTATATATATATACTATATATATATTATATGTATGCACATTAGAGCCTCAGACACATTAAAAGATCCTAGATCCCAAGCAGATTATGTTTGATTTAGAACTTCGCTATTTCTTTAAATTTTTTACAAAATGGAGTTCAGAATTTTGATTTTGGTTTTGAATCTCTGTCTGTTAAATCAGCTGTTTAAATTCTCTATTATAAGAGGAATCATCTAATAGTAGTAGTTAAATATTAATATATCCGTTTTAGATGCTCTGGCTATCAACAATTGTTCATATTTGTGAATGAAATTTATTGTGGAGTATTTTTGTTTTCATTTTTCTTTGAATGCCTTGCATTGAGAGTGTAGACTAAAGTATTTAATTTGATTTATGCATAAACGAAACTATCAATCAACAGTCTGATATTCCCTTCATGTAGTCAGTTTGGCCTTTCAGTAAAGTGATCGATAAACATTAATAGGCAACAAACAAATAATTAATATTTATTTAATTTATATTTAAGATTATATAAAATAATTGTCATCTTTGCAGATGATTAGCTAAGCTTTTAAGCTCAATTAACTGTACCTGAAGCTATGCACAGTTGTTTAACTGCAGCTTTAAGTCGTTTGCAGCTTCCACACCCTCTTGGCTTATAGCCACATTGTCTCCTCGCTTTCATCCCTTACCCTAAGCCCCCTCCCCCCCTGGCTCGTTAAGGTAATGCGTTGTCTATGCGATTTGTCGTGGGTGTGCGGCTGTGTGTGTGTGGGTGTAAATGTTGCCTGTGCCTTATCAAATTTACTGTTGCAGTTTTCTGCCATCTTTCTGCCATCGGCTTTTGTTCAATTGTCAACATGAAGGGTGTAAAAGGCGACATCCCCCTTCGAATTGATCATTTGGGGGGGTGTGTGTGTGTGGGGGGGAATGGCTGTGCTGGGTGGTTTATTTGCAAAAGTATCATTTTCTTAAGCTGCTGCAAGGTGTTGCAGGCACAGCCAAGGGATGCCAACATTATTCTTTGCAATTTCCGTTTCTCTCAACGGAACGCAAAATTAAAATGGAAATTGAATGGCGCAATGGAATGAAGAAGACGAAGAAGAAGAAGAAGCAGTAAATTGAAAATGGACTAAAAGCGTTACCTTTACACCCACGTTGGCCATTGGCTAATTTTAACACACACTTCGCAGGAAGAAGGATGTAAATGTCGTTCATGTCTCTGCCTCTAACTGTAATGGCATCTATATCTATAGCTATGTATCTATTATATATGTGTGTATACATATTTATGTGAGCGTGTGTGTGTCTGTGTCTGTGTCTGTGCAGCAGTGGCTATATTTAGTTACAAGACCGGCAATGCCGGCCGCCAAAATGTGGGCAGTAAATAAAAGTTTATCCCACGCAAAATGCCAAAAACAATGCGCTTCCAAATGGTGGAGAAGGAAGGGAGAGCGGAGCAAGTGGGGATGGAGAGTTGTGAGGCTGCTTAGAACTCTCTCTCTCTCTCTCTCTCTCTCTCTCTCAGTCGTAGTCTTCGTCTCTCTCACTCTACCTCTCATGCACAGACAAAGCTTGTTCGCAAAAGCTGGCAACTCTGTACGCAAGAGCTTTTACAGCGTTCGATAGTTTCTCAAGAACTAACAACTATCGATGAATGTATCTGATTCATACAAAATCTAAAATAATGTAACTATATTATATTTACAACTAAACAGATCAACGCTTTAAATTCTTTAAAATAAAACAAAAAACTTTCTTCGAGAACAAATGCAATGTACGATAATTCGACATTTTATACATTTTAATTATTTATACGTATATCAATTCAATTATATATAAATTCGATATTGATCTACTTCATTTATTTATTATATAAAAGCTAAAAAATATGTTTAATAAATAATACATAACAAATATGTAAACAAATAGATAAAATAAATAAATATATATTAAATAATTAAAATTAATAAATAATACCAACATAATTATAAATTGTAAATATTTATAATTATTATTATTATAAATTATTATATTATTATATTTATAAACTTTAAATTTCGATGTTCAAAATACTAATGATAATTCTGTAATTCATTACTAGTTATTTATAACTGGATGTGGCAACACTGACAGTGCTGATAGCTTTTCGAGCTTTTATTGTGCTCAGCAAGAGAGAGCGTGAGAGAGAGAGCAAAAGCTCATTGTGCTAGATGCGATGTGAGAGCATTGCGCTTCAAAGTATGCTAAGGCTTTTCCCATTTGCAGCTGATGTGCGTCTCTGCATGTGTTTATGTGTGTTTATGTGTGTGTGTGTGTGTGTGTGTGTGTGTGTGTGTGTGTGTGTGTGTGTGTGTGTGTGTGTGTGTGTGTGTGTGTGTGTGTGTGTGTGGGTGTCTGTGTGTCTGTTGTTGTTTGTTATTGTTGATACAAACGACCCTTAAATGTCGTTTGTTGCAGCTACTACAACTTGTGGCAACAACAGAGAGAGCATGTAGCATATAATTTGCCACTTTTATCAAGTGCCACACAAGCGTTGTTGCCTTGTGTGTGGGCTTAATAGGATAGATTGCCAGGTGATTGCATTGACCGTGACATAGAATAGATAATACACCTACTTATTATATATATATATATATACATATAGACATATAGACAGAGACATTTATATACTCGCAAGATATAAGCACGTCCTACACTCGTATGCAGTAATTGCCCGGTAATCGCAATTGAACTGTAAGTGCTCCAACATCCCCCATGGTAACGAGATCCATTTGCATTTCCATTGTTACATCCGCCAGGCGTTGCTCGAATTGCAAATATCCTTAATATAAATTATTTAGCTAACAAATGCAACAGATTAAACTCGAACTGCAATAGAGCAATTCCAATTGAAATCTTCAAAGTAATAAAAGTAATTATAATTAGCATTTCAACAATAATAAAATACATCATATCAAATCTGATATTATCACTATTAACACTATTCAATTGAGTTCTTTGACTTTGGCTAAAGTAAATAACAGTGACGAAAGTGCAACTCAGAATTGAACTGATTAAAAAATGCAATCGAATGTTCATAGGTGCAAACTTAACTTTGTCAATTGATATATGTATGTATATTGAAGTTGAAGTAGTTAATTTTAGAATAATTAAAAAATAGAATAATATTAAAAAATAGAATAATATTAATAAGGCTAAATAGATCGAAAGAAGTAGTCCAACAAAAGTGCTACGTTAGTTTACAAATACAATTTATTTATACCCTTGCAAGGTGTTTCAGAGCACATTAGGCATACGTATGTATATAGACGACGAGCTGAGTGGAGTGTTAAGCAGATTGCAATTACTATATAACTACTATATCATATATTTAACTGCTTTAATTATGATCGATCCAAAGTCCATTTATATGTTTCCTAAGACATCTGCATCAAACTTACTTCATATTAACTTCTACATTCTGTTTAAATTAAAGTTATTTCAACTAAAGTACTGTTTTATTTAATTTCTGCAAAAGTTAGTCAAAATATATAATATGAATTCGGAGAGATTAGGGAGGTGCTTAGTTAGAGTACTAGTAATGGGTGCTTCGACTCTATGGTATGTTTATATGTATGTATATAGTAAGTATTAAGTTGTAAAGTTTTGTGTGTTTATTTTGGGCAATAGTTTGATTTATTTTCTTGAGACTTGTAATGAATATGTATGGGCATACCCATATACCCTTTGGCTTAAACTCTGTGCTGGGTAAACAAGGAAGCTAGGAAAAGCGCAGGCGCTCTCCCACGCACTTGAGGACACAGCTGCCGCTGCTGTTGCTATTATAGGAGCTGTAGCTGCTGGTGTAGGTGTAGGTGTAGGTGTAGGTGTAGGTGTAGGTGTAGGTGTAGGTGTAGGTGTAGGTGTTGCTGTTGTTATTGTTATTGTTCTTAATGTTGTTGTTGGGTTTGATGTTGATAATGTTGTTGTTGTCGTTGTGTCAGTTACGTCGTGGCCTTTTTGGCAATCAAATGCGAAACAACAACAAAATTTGCGCAGCATTTTCATATGCGCGTCGCGCACTCAGCTGCCACTCTATATATATATATATATATATATTTGTGTGTGTGTGTGTGTGTGTGTGTAGCAAATGGCAAAAGTGCGTGGAAAACAACTAAAAACTAAATCAAATCGACACGCAGCAGCAGCAACAGCAAACAATTTATGCAAACGGCGCTTAAAAAAGGCATTTTTTTTAAATAAATAATAAAAAAATAAAAGAGAAACAATAAAACTATTTGACAACATTTAAATAAGAACAAAAACTAAGGAAATACGTGGAAAATACATATTAATAAAAGCAGTAAAAGTGCCGCCTAAAAGTAGGCTAAATGCTAAAATGAAAATGTGTGCGGCCTGATATTATGTGTGCGTAAGTGTGTGTGTGTGTGTGTGTGTTTGAGGCGCGTCGCGAAATCATCACCTGTTTTGGGTGCTCTCTACTCGCAGTTGTTGTTGGTGTTGTGATTGTTGTTGTTAGGGATATGCGTGTGGTTTTTGTTTTTGTTATTGTTATTGTTATTCCTATTGTTGTTTATATACAGTCTATTTGATTGAACGCAACTTCAAATAAAGTTGAAATAAACAACAGCATTTCTCCTACAAATTATAAATAAATCAAATCAAATTCAATTCAATTAAATAATATTAAATTAAAAAAAAAAAAAAAAAAAACAATAATAATATTTAGCTTGTGGCACCGCATTCTTGTGTGCCATTTGGCAGCTAATTAATATTATTATATTTATTGCAATTGAATGTCTTTATTGCATTTAATTGAGTTTTCTTGTTAAGTTATT
This sequence comes from Drosophila funebris, assembly GCA_018901825.1. Lineage (NCBI taxonomy): Eukaryota > Metazoa > Arthropoda > Insecta > Diptera > Drosophilidae > Drosophila > Drosophila funebris. The sequence goes on along the minus strand of JAEIFK010000454.1, from coordinate 11,434,014 downwards.
TGCCACCTGCCTCCTGCCTCCTGCCACCTGCCACATTTCTCAGACACTTGCAATATTAATGCAAAACATCATAGAACATGCAGTGCGCGGCTGCGGTTTGCATTTTGTGCCCCGTGCCCCTTACTGCTGCCCTGCTCTATTGCCTACCCTTACCTGCCCCAATGTTACGATAAAGTCACAAATTGCAAGCTGATAAAACGTCAAACAAACCCCCCATTTTATAACTGCTTATCAGTCTGCACCCGAGTGTGTGTGTGTGTCTCTGTGTGTGTAGGTGTCCCTGTGTGTGTGTGCGCGCTGCAACTAACAGGTGTTTTGTGTGCAGCCGAAACCCACACACACAAGCAAGCACACACTGTTGCCGTGCAACACAGCGCCTGAAAGTAGACTATGAAAATGACCAAGTAATTGTGTTGAAACTGCAATTGAAACTGCAATGAAACCTCAACAGCATTAAACAACAATTTAACCAATTTTCTTATTAACTCTATACAACATTGTGGTTATGCACAAAACTTATTTAAATAACCTTAATTATCTGTGCAAAAATTTCATTTGAAATATATAATTGAAAGAGTCATTTCTCAGTTTCTCATGTGTGTGAGAAGTTCTTCAACTGCGAATTCGAAATGCGGTTGTAACATATTTTGTTTTGTTTTTGGCACAAACTAACTTTTTGCATCTGCTTGTAATACGTAGTAATAAATGCTACAATAGCCGCAATTTCCATGGAAATCTGCACAATAATGATGGAAATTTATTGTTGTTTTTGAAATGTCACCGATTTTGGTTTCGAAGTGTTCAACCGAAAATGTGATAACAACGATTGCAATTATGCTTAGAGATTTTTGGCCAAATACCAAAGTTCAATTGTATCGAATTGTGCGTCATAAGTATGTGCGAGGGTGGCCCTAAACGTTGCAGAGCTTGAGAAGATTATCAATAGAGGCAAATTGTAAATATTACAAATTAAATTATATACGAAAATGCTAACTTAATGTACAATAAAGTGAAAGTGAATTGAATGAAATATAAAATCTGAAATGAAAGTTGATAAGATTAAAGTTTAAATTGTATACAAAATTTCCACAAAGTTGCAATCTTAATTACAAAAAAAAAAAAAATTGGAAGATAGTTCAATGGAACATTTTCCAAAATTAAACTTAATGCAATCGAAAAAGTGAAAAGAAATGTCAAAAATATATTCGAAAATTAAACTGCAGTTAATAAAGAAGTAGACAGAGAATCGCAGCTTAAACTGTGCGAAAGAAAAGCTGAAGTGAAATGCATAAATTAAATAACATAAATAAAATGTTAAATAAAGAAAATTAGAATACTTGATTTCGTATAAATAATTTATTATGAAGATCTTCATTAAATAAAAATATAAAAAATATTAAAAAAAATAATATAAAAAATATAAAAATATAGAGAAACTAAATAATAAATAAATTACAAAATATAAAAATTATAAAAAAGATAAACTAAATAATAAATAAATAACATTTAATTAAAAAACAAATAGGTTCTATTAATTTTGAAGACGTTTTCAAATAGTTTACTAAATTCTTTTAGAATTAATACACAAACAGATAGATAAAACAAGAATATATATACTTTATAGGGTCGGAGATGTTACAAAAATTTGTTCACAAAGTTAATATATCCCTGTACAGGGTATAATTACAAATAAAAAAATAAACAGAACTGAAACTCAAATGAATTTATGATGATGTACAAATAATATATCAAATGAGGTGAAGATATTAATAAGAATTCAATAGCTAGTGCCGAATTTAGGAGCAACTTTAATGCCTGCCCTCGCCCTAAAATGTATGCAGATAAATCAAAAGGAAGCTGCAAATGCTAAATGTCATTTGATACGTGACAATGCGGCACAAATGTGCACACAGCATATTGTAGAGTTGGCCAATTTATTATTGTTGCTCTAAACCGAATTTAGCCAATGTGTGTGTGTGTGTGTGTGTGTGTGTGTGTGTGTGTGCGTGTGTGTGTGCGTAGGCGTAATTAAAAGGTATTCACGCACTCACTCGCACACACACAGCCGGCCAAAGGTCAAAGGTGTCGTCGTCGTTTCTTTTTTTTTTTTTTTTTTTTTCGTTTTTAACAGAGTTTTAGGCAGAGTTTTCATTCCACATCGTTTCATTGATAATGTTTCCGTTTAACGCTTTTCCCCCCACTTTAGCGCCACAACGTCGACTACATATTTTCACATTTGTTTGTTCTTTGTCTCGACAGGCCGATGCCAGTTTGGGCATGCATGAGCGTGAATACATCCAGGAATCGCTGAGCTATGTACTTCGCATCCAGGAAGTGCAAGAACGCATTAAATTTGAATTTGTCGAAATACTATTGGCCTTCATATCCGGTTGGCTTGTATTTTATCACACCGCCCACGAGCAGGCCGAGGATCATCGCGATTATCTGCAGGATCTGAGGCACAAAGTTCAAAAGGTAACTACTTTACGCTCTCTCTCTCTCTCTCTCTCTCTCTGCTTTGCTTTCCCTCTCACTCTCGTTATTATTTCTTTTCTTAGACTCGCGAAAATTTCGAGGAGGCTCGCGAAAAGGTCACCGAACTGAAAACCAAGTACATGGAAAAGCGTACGGTAAATAATCCCAATACACATAAACCCCCATCTACCCCGCCCCCACCCCCTCCCTCTATCTAAATGTGTCATATATTTTTAATCGAATTCGCATTCTTACATTTTACAGAAGTCGGAGGAGATTTTCACCAAACGCGGTTATCTGTTTTTGATGGAAAAGAGTAAGTTTTGCATTTCATTAATTTGTTGCTTTTGTTGTTTGTTATTGTTATTGTTATTATTGATATTGTTATTGTTATATTGTTAACAACGGCTAAGGTTTTGTTTCATTGGCAATGAGAGCATTGAGTAACCAACTTAAACATCATTGTAATTAATTCCTCAAAATCACTTTTAATTGCAGTTTATATATTCAACTTGATCAAAAGGTTTTTGAAAACATTTCGAAGCATTTTGAAACGCATTTTCAAATAAAAGTTGACTCAAAGTTCACTGATCAATTGAACCACCAGTTCCAAAGAACTGGTTCCATGAACTAAAGCATGACTACATGCATGCTTTCTAGGCAACTGAACCACTTTGTACCTGTTCAAAGAACAAAACATGGCAGTATACAAATTTTCTGTGGAACTGAACCACTTTGAACTGGTTCCATGAACCAATACATGTCATTATGAGTGTGTTCTAAGCAATCGAAACACTTAGAATCTGTTTAAAGAACAAAACACAGCTAAATACAAATCTTCTGAGCAACTGAACCACTTTGAACTAGTTCCATGAACCAAAACATAGTTACACACATGTTTTCTAAGTAACTGAACCACTTTGAACCTGTTCAAAGAACGAAACAGAGCTGAATACGAATCTGCTGTGGAACTGAACCACTTTGAACTGGTTCCATGAACCAAAACATTTCTATAAGAATGTCTTTTAAGCAATTGAACCATTGCAACTTTTCGATGAACGAAAACAGCGCCACAAACACAGTTAACTCCACTTCTAAAACTATGTTAAACCACACGCTGAACCACTTTTCAATTTCCGCACCAACTTGAACCGGTTCAACTGGCATAATCTGTTGTTAGGCTCAACTCATTGCCAAATGGAATTAGCCGCAAGCCAATTAAATGTTAAATGTTGTCTAAAATACGCAATGCTTAATCTAAATCTAACGATAAATGTTTTGCTCTTTCCCCCCCCTTCCTCGCCATTTAAACATCCATATATTTCTGCAAATATTTCTATAATTTTCATATAACTTACACACACACACACACACACATGCATACATACGTTCCGCACTAACACATTGCCAATATTGATGGGTCTATTTCTTATATTGTGTGTATTTTTGTTTCTTTTTTTTTTCTTTCTCTATCCGTTACCTTACTTACTACCACGCCTCCCCCGCCCCCTCCAACCAACCCAACTCAACTACGTATTTTGGGCATAAAACTGTGATCTCTGGCGTGTGCTTTTTTTTTGGTGTCAACTGCAAAAACTCTGACTGCAATCCAAAAAAAACCACACACAACAAAAACACAACAAACACACACATACACACACTCTGCCTATCGAACTGTCGAACAAAACGAATGCTCTAGGTTCCCTTCTGAAAATCTCACTTTTAGAGCCTTTCAAAGCAACATGGACGAAATACTATTGCACATTCAAGAAACAAAAGCGCGAGTTCACAATGCTCCAGTTCAATCAGATGAACCACAGTTTCACACGGCCCGAGGCCCGTGAGGACGAGAAATTGACACTGTTCTCGTGCCAACGACGGGCCTCCGAGTTTGAGAAGCGTTTCTGCTTTGATTTAACCTTCAAGGAGAAGCCGGGCATTGTGTATACGTTTCAGGCGCTTAGCGAAAAGGATCATCGCTCCTGGCTAAGCGCCATGGATGGCACGGAGCCGGTAAGTCAAACAAACAACAATTAACTAAGTCACATCAATTACCCAATTACCCAATTACCCAATTATCAATTATTAATCACATCCCTTGCAGACTTATCTGGCACCTGGCAAAATGAAGGCCAATGAAGCTTATCAATTGGATGAGACTGGCTTCATGTTCGTTCGCCGTTGCATTCAGGTACTGGAGAGTCGTGGCCTCGAGGATGAGGGCATTTATCGTAAGAGTGGCGTTGGCACCAAAATCAACAAACTTCTTGCACTCGGCATGGAGCGCAAGGAGACGGATGATGTATTCACCGATGACAAGTATCGGGATCTCATGGAGAGCAACACAATTGCCAGTGCCCTCAAAATGTATCTGCGCAATCTGAATGAGCCCCTGATGACCTATCACTATCATAGCGGCTTCATCGAGGCAGCCAGTAAGTAACAAATTGAACGATCAATCGATCAATCAATCGATCAATCAATCGAATTGTAATTTCATCTCAATCTTTTTTGCTTTCGATTTCACAGAGAAAGAGAGCCTCAATCAGCGGGTGAACGAGGTGCATAAGCTGGTCTACAAACTGCCGCAACCGAACTTTGAAATGCTGGACATGGTCATTAGGCATTTGACTGAGTGAGTATTCTAGCAAGCAGGCAATGAATGAGTGCATGAATGCATAGCTGAGAATAAAGGAAATCAATCTTCAAGCAACTAGCAGCCTTACAAGGATAAGTTCTATCTTCTTTAGTCACTAGCGTTCGACTGGATCTTAGTATCTACAATTTCCTAGAAGGCAAAGAGGCTGCTCAGTCCTTAATCTCTGACTAAGAATTCTTGATTAGACTCCATTTAATATGTTCTCTCTAGTCACTACTGTTTGACAGTCTTCTATGATCTTGAAATCTACAATTTCCTAATATTTTCGAGACAAGTGACAGTGAGTTTGTCAAAGATACATCCAGTAAAAGGACGACACTCAGTCGTTGAGTTCTATCCAGGATTCTTTATTATCTTTAACTTGCTTATCCATCCAACTAATCTCACAAGATTCGATTGAATCTATCTGGGCTGCCTGGAAGGGAGCTGGCAGCGAAAGAAGCTTCTCAGTCTTTAAACTTCGACTGAGAATTCTTGATTAGACTCGTGTCCAAGTCTGTGATCATAGGCACTTCAAGCACTTTCTTGAGCTTTACCAATCAATTGTCAAGTCACTACACTCACATAAGCCAAGCAAATGTGCTTAACAATCTTAACACTATAAGTTTGATCTCTAATCAATATACTAAGCCCACTTTCTATGAACTCTTGCAATTTCAGAGTCTCGCGCAAATACGAGAAGAACAAGATGTCTGTGTTCAATCTGGGCGTGGTGTTCGGGCCAACATTGTTGCGTCCGCTGGAGGAGACGGTGGCCGCCATACTGGACATCAAGTTCAACAACATTGTCATCAACATACTCATCGAGAACTATGAGCGCATCTTTAAGAATGATCCAAGCAGCGCCGTGGCGGCATCAGTTGTCAATGCGGCAAGCTTGCATCCAAGTAGCACAAGTCCTCCAACACGCATGCCACGTGCCTCACAGGTGGGCAAGGCGGCGTCAACGGGTGGTGGCGTTGGTGGTGGTGGTGGTGGTGGTGGTGGTGGTGGCAGTGTGGGACGCAGTTCCATGTATTCACCGCAACAGAAAGTCTATCGTGTGGTTACGAAATCCAATTACACGGAACCCACAATGTCCTCCAGCTTGCAGAATATTCCAAATGGCATGATCTATGCCCATGGCCCGGCAAGTGCGAGCAGCAGCACACCACCAGGTGGTGGTGGTGGTGGTGGCACCACCAATACCAACACAAATGGCGGCGGTGGTGTTGGTGGTGGCTCCACATTGACCGTCTCAACGCATGCCACAAATGGGGCAAGGCCCACACAGATGGGCAGCATGAAGAATCTGCATGCGATGACACAAAGCGACATCAGTGGTCGACGCAGCGGAACGGGCAATGTAACGGGAACAGGATCAGGATCAGATGCAGCAAATGCCGTTTATGGCATACTCGGTGGCGCTGCCAATACAAATGGTGGGGCCACGCTGCAGGCGCATCATGCAACACCCGCAACGGCCACAAGTAATTTGCGGCATGCCGATTACTTAATGGCAACCGCAACCCCAGTTGCCCAATCCGCCTCGAGCAGCCACATCTATACGAATGCAGGCAACAATCGCTTGAGCTTGAACAATGTTTCCCCGCCCACGGCTGCCATGCGCAAGGAGCGACTGCTCCAGAATTCGGGCAGCAGCAGCGCCATTGTCACCGGTGGTCCACAGCAGCATCCGCCCGTGCAACGCAGCCACTTTGGCTATGGACAGGCAAAGCATTATTCACCTGTTGCCGCTGCCTCCACATCCAGCTCCAATGAGAGCGTCTGCGATTCTCTCTCCTCCAACAATGGTTTGGGTGGAGGTGGCGTTGCTAGTGGTGGCGGTGGCGTTGGCATTGGCGGAGGAGGAGGAGGAGGAGGAGTAGGAGGTGGTGGTGGTGTTGGTGGTGGTGCTGGTGGTGTTGGAGTTGGTGGAGGAAATGGTGCTGTTGTTGTTGGTGGTCTAATTGCTGGTGGCAGCAGCGCCAATGTGACGCGTCTTCTGAACGCTCGCAGCTCCATTGACTATCCGCCCATCACATCGCAAACATCGTCGCTTTCCACGCTCTTGGGCTCCACCTGCGATGACATTGTTACGGCCACCGCGGCGCCATCGATGATCGGTGGCGGCGGCATGGGGAGCCTCAGTGGCAGCGGCTCCACCAATGAGAGCGTTGAGTATGCGCCAACCAAAATGCATCGCAATCGTGACATCAACCAAATTAAACGGGATCTGACAGCGGGCACAGCGTAAGTTAATGATTGATTGATTGATTGATTGATTGATTGATTGATTGATTGATTGATTGATTGATTGAAGAAGATGCAAAGCAAGTGCAAGAGAATGAAGAATGGAAACAGAAATACATACAACGAATATTATATAAAAACAGTAGTAGAAATAAAAGTTAATGAATTAAAAATTATAATAGTTGTAGAAGAAAAAGAAAATTAAGAAAAAATTCCAACTGAAAATAGATATAGTGAAGGAAATCTAAATAAAAAATATATAGAGCTTACATTAAAAATTAAGAAAATGGATAACAACAAGTAGAAGTAGAATTAGAAGTAGAAGTAAACGAAAAGCAGAAGTTAAAGTAAAACAGAAGTTAAAGTAAAAGAAATTTTACAAAATATAAATAGAAAGGAAAAAGTTGAAAGATGTAGTCGAAGTTATAAAAGTTTAACATATAAAAGAAATAGAGAATGAAATGAGAATGTTAGAAGTAGAAGACGTAGTGCAAATAAATAATCAAATAGTAATAGTAGAAGTGAATGTAAAAAAAATGATATATGTAAATGAGATAGAACATGAAGAAAGTGTAGAAATAGAAGTAAGAGAAGACAGTGAAATGGTATAAGTAGATGGCAAAGTAGAAGACTGAAGTACTAGAAGACAGAAAAGGTGTAAAAGTACAAGTATAGATAAAAAAGAAGAATTCAAAGAATCTTAGTAGTAGAAAGAGTATATAAGGAGATGAATAATAAAAAGTACTCAGATGTTATGAAGCACAAGTTATAAGTACAAAATAAAATACATGAATTAATCGAAGAAGAAGAACAGTATACAATGATATAGAATCAACTTAGAGCTTAGCTAAACCAACCCTAGAATTCCTTGCGTGAACTTATAAGTAGTATAAGTTTGTGCTAACTTGAAACTGCATTTTAAATTGTGATTGAAATGAAATTGATTTGCTCAGATCAAAGTTGAACTGAAACTGTCTGGCAACACTCAAGGGACATTTGCAAGGTTACCAGCTCGTTGGCATTTCAAGCGGCGAGTCCGGTCAACTCAACAATGAGGTGCTGCCAACTTGTAAGGAATCATACAATAGGAATCTACGAATAGCTAATCTAAATTGATACAAATATTAAAGATAAATAATCAAATAATGTTAAATATGTGTTTTGTTTTGCAGGCGAGTGCGTACTTTATATGCCTGCATGGGCGAAAGCGAGGGCGAGCTATCCTTTGAGCCAAATCAGATAATAACGAATGGTAAGTGATAATCAAAACTGAAATTTATATTGCAAACGTATAACTAAGTTAACTTTATATTTTGCAGTGCGTTTCTCACATGAGCCCGGCTGGTTGCAGGGAACATTGAATGGCAAGACGGGACTTATACCGGAGAATTACGTGGAGCATCTGAAGCCATACCACTAGAAAACATCCCCTCCCTTTCTGTGTCCGTCTCTCTCTCACTCTATCTTTCTGTCTCTCTCTCTCTCTCTCTCTCTCTCTCTCTCTCTCTCTCTCTGTAACCCCCAACGATCCTCTCGTTTCTTCCTGTAATCGCGTTTAGTATTGTAAGTCGCATTAGCCTAGAGCTCTACATATAGTTTAGGGCGCCATCCAAAATTGCAAAAAAAAAAAACTGTGTAAAATTGTATAAAACTGAAAGGAAAACTGAAAGAGGAACGCAACAAAAAAAAAAGGAAAATGAAAATAACTCATACTTGAAATGAGTTATAGTATATATATAAACGATTACATATATATATATATATATATATATATATATATATATATATATATATATATATATATATATATATATATTTATAAATATATATAAATAAATAAATATATATATTATATTATTATATATTTAATTTAAAGTTAGCTGTAAGCTTAATGTGAAGTGTTAAGTCTAAGCCATAAAAGCCACCAGTTTACTTTAGTATGTACTGCAACCACACAAGAACAACAACAACAACAACAAGAAGAAAAACAACAACTACAACTAGCAGATGAAGTATATATTATATACTATATACACATACATACGCTTATGTATATGTATAACTGTATGTATGTAGTTTCCCCCCTATGAAGCAGCATCAACAGTTTTAGTTAGTTTAAAAACAAAATACATAATAAACAAACAAATGCAAAGATTTCAAAGTGTTAGCAGAAATTGTAAAACAAAACAAGCAGAAAGAAGAAGAATACGGTAAAAGTTTGCTTCTCTTTGGCCTGAGAACGAGACGCACAGAGAAAGCCGCAAAGTTGAGAGAGAGTAAAGTAAACAATATACAACTATAAACTATATATAAATATATATATATACATATATATACTTACTATACTTATGCTATATACACATGCATATATAAATATATATATATATATGTATATATACATTGAGAGGAACTTAAAGGAGACTAAGTAAAACAAGAAGAAAGGAACCCAAGTAAAACGGCAAAAGTTAATTAATTTATTGTTGTACGCTTGTATTTGTTGCTTAATTATAAACAAACAATTTTTTTTTTATTTGTATACCTTTTAAATGTATATAATATTAATAATTAATGGAAAAACACGCATACACCTACACACACACAAGAGAAACAAGATATATATATATATATATATATATATATACATACAAATAACTGTACATTGCAACACATATACACACACATATACACGAAGAAAGCATGCTTTAAGCTGCAAATGAATACATATTTCCAAAACCCAAACAACAACAACAACAAAACATTTAAATAAACAAACAACAAATCCATTTTGTAAAGTAAACCAACAACACATTTACAATTTATATGTAAATCAAAAAGCATATGCATTTACAATTTTTGTAAACAAATAAAACAACTAAATATGAGCGAGAAAACAATTTCAAATTCAAATTTCAATTGGTTTGTGACGCATCAGCAGCAACAACAACAACAACAACAACAAGAACAACAGAAATACAATTTAAGATCCTTGATCCTTTTATATAGCAAACAGCATGTACTATATACATATACTGTATATCTACTTACCATATATATAAATATATATACATACATATATAGTACCCATATGTATGTACTATAACTAAGTAACTGTAGAGCAACAGTACTCATAGAGTCGTCCATTTACAAGCTATCCACAAGCACAAAATACATTCCACTTGCTTACCATCCACAAACAGCAGCAACAACCACAACAACTATTACGACTACTACTACTACTACTACAACAACAACAACAACAAGAACTACAAACATTTATAGAGATAATATATTAAATGGAACCTTCCCAATGCACAGGTTAAAGCTACTAACTGAAGCTTAAGGCAAAACAAACCATATCAAAAGCACAACGACGGCCCGCAGCATTATGAAAACCCACCAAAAAAAACAAAAATGATCAAATAATATTTATAATAATAAACAAAAGAGCAAGATACATATTTAACAAGAATATAACCAACGCATTCCATTAAATAAACACAAACAGACACTCACACACGCACACACACAGACTCTATACACATTAATAATAACCTATACATGTTTATTTAAACAAAATATTTTTGTTAACATGTTGCCAAAAATGAATAAACAACCTGCAAAACAAATTAATAATAATAATATTAATAATATAATAAAAGCATATTTATAAAACATAAATATTATTACATATATGTATGTATGTAAATTTAATTGTTTTTCTACGCAAATGGACAGGGAAATTTTAACATATCAAGTAGTTCATATTACCAAAGAGCTGAGTTTGCTAAGCAGTGCAAATTTCCTACACTGCTTGCCAGGGAGTAAAACAGTTTGCTTGCGGCGATATATCTAAGCAATAGCAGACGGCAACTTCTCGTCTTACCAGCACAAAAATGCCGTTTTTACTGAAAATTCTGGTAAACAATAAATCGTATGCTAATTTTATGTAAAGGAAAATTACAGCAGTGCAGCAGTAAGATGACTTGCAATCATTGTTTAGGGACAGCTGTTCGTGTTGGTGCTGCCGCCATTTGTAGCGCACAGCTGTCGCTGGGTTAGTGTAGCGTTGCCATATTCGTTAACTAAATCGCGCCAAATGAAAATTCATTTATTATGTATTATTATATTACATATTATCAAATAAAGCATATTAATATGTAGCTGCTCATAATGATGGTGATATTTAATGTTGATTTTAATATACATATTATTTGGCGCCAAAATAAATTTGCCCGCACTCGGGCAACGAATGGTCTGGCAACACCGTGTCTTCCCGCCTTTTTATCGGGAGAAACAATTGGGCGACACAATTAATTAATACGTCACAGCCGTTGCCGTGCATGCTTTTTAAACAACAACGAAGGCGAATAGTGAAAATTAGCAATAGCAACATACAAAAAAACGCAGTTACGTGCAGAAAAAATCGCCGCGAAACCAAAATCGAACAAAATCAATGCAACCGCTGCACTGTGAAAAAGTGAAAAGTTTAGTCGACGTTTCGTCTTCGTTGTTGTTGTTGTTCTTGCTGGTGCAATCGCGCGCTCATTTGCCGAGCTGCTGAACCCGCGGCCGCGCCCGCTGCCGCTGCTGCTGCTGCCGCCGTCAGCAGCAACGTTACAATATAAAATTCTAGCCAATATCTAGTGAATATACATTTGCCTATTTATTGTTGCACTTGCATACTTAACCAACAACGACAACAATGAGCAACGATGTGCAGGAGCAAGAGCTCGGCGCTGAGGTGGTCACCAGCGCCAGCGCTTCCATCGATGATGGCCAAGAGAGTATGCGCTGTAAACTTGAGAATGTATGCCGTGATCTGAACATGGATAGTCAAACCGAGGAGGAGGCCTTCAAGATGTTGAACGAGGTGAAGAAGCATTATTCTCTGGAGGTACGTAATGTATATAAATACATGTGCGTGTGTGTGTGCGTGTGTGTGTGTGTGTGATATAGATATATATGCATCTACATTCTGTATGCGCTCGTTGCAGGGGGAGATCAAGCATTGGTTTTGTTGTGCGCTATTTGCGGCATGCCGTCAATCGACAACGCCCACGGTGGGTGGCCAGGATACCGTCGTAATGGGCAATTGTGTGCCATTAAACAACTTGCTGCGCAGCTGTCAAATGAGGTGCGTTCTCCACTTGTCCACTTGTCCACTTGCCCATTTGTCCACTTTTCAACTTCACCAATCACAACTTACACTAATAGTTAATTGCATTCTCTGCAGCATCTATGAGTTCAAAAATAAGATCAAACTGTGGTGCGACATGGCCAATTTGCCGCAGGAGTTTATACAGCAAATTGAGGAATTGGAGCGTAAATTTAGCATCACATTCACGCTCTACAAAAAATATAGGGTAATCTTCGATCGCGTCTTTCTGTGTCCGCCCAACGAGAAGAAGCACTCGAAATACAGGTGCGTCTCCTGCTCCTCTTTCTCTCTTATCTTACGTATTCATTACATGATACATTCTCAATCATTTGACAGCATTAAGTGTCCATATATCAAGCTGGATGATATTTGTTGGCGTTTATTTTTGTGCGCCAAAAATCAGAAGCCAACAACAACGCTTGACCTGGTCACATCGTACAATTTAATGATATGCTGCATTGATCTCATCTTTGCCAATGTGCTGGCCGAGAAACGTACTGATCTCATCAATCCGAACTTTGAGGGACTGCCATCGAATTGGAATGCGACAGACTTTGATGAAAGCCAGGCCCGCAATCATTGTATACTCAAATACATTTCCGATATGACGGAGGAGGCGAAATCTATGAAGGCGACGGTGTTTGGCAAGATCATGCATAGTTTCTTACAGACAAACGTAAGCAACAGTTGTCCTGGCTTTCACATCGATTTAATCTTTCTCTCTCTCTCTCTGTCTACTCGTTTGGCAGACGATCTTTGGTAAAAAGGACACACTGCTCGGTCTGGTGGCCAATGAAAACTTTGAGCGTAATCTGAAATCTCTGAACATTAGCTACGAACAGTATGTGCTTAGTGTTGGGGAATTCGATGAACGGATATTGGCTGCATATCCATTGGATGCCGGCGAGCATAGTAATTTAAATGAACAGGCAATGCGTCCACCAGTTACGCCATTGACACGCAAACAGGACTTGCCTGCTCAGCCGGTGATGTCGGAGCAGAAATTCGAGCCGGTGGCAAATGCCACCAACAATGTGAAAAAGCTGAGCGCCAACATCAGTCGGATCACAGAGCCCACCGAGTTTGTCAAGTAAATGAAACGATCAATTGATTTGTTTAGCGTTAAATTACAATAACGATTGCCACAATTGTTCCGGTTAAAATGTCGATGTCTATTGCAGGAAAGCCGGCGAGGAGGCGATTGCCAAAATGCTAAACATCATTGGACAAAAGGAGCAAGCATTTTTGGCCGCATATCCAATGCGCAGCGAGGCGGAGAATCGTTTTCGTTTCGCCAAATCGTTGTATTTCTATCTGGTGGATCTCATATTGCGAGCTGAGATTAAAAATAATCCCGATATTCTGCACAAGATCTCAAACAAATTTATTGTCGCATTGTTGGCCTGCTGTTTGGAGCTGGTGCTTGAGGCGTACAACAGCCTGCAGCAGGAGCTTAAGTTCCCCTGGATTCTGGACTGTTTCAGTATTAATGCCTTTGAGTTTCACAAAATCATTGAGATTGTTGTACGCCATGGTAGCCCCGATGGACGGTTAACCCGCAGCCTGGTCAAGCATCTCAATTCGATTGAGGAGACCTGCCTGGAACGATTGGCCTGGCACAGTTCATCACCTGCCTGGGATATCATAGACAGCACACCGCGTCCATTGCCCACCTGCAAAGAGGTGAACAAGGATAAAGCTGCCGGTGTGCAGATCTTTTTGCGTAAAGTCTATCTGTTGGGCTGGCTGCGCATCTCCAAGCTCTGCACCGAACTCAATCTGGGCGAGAAGAAGCCCGACAAAATCTGGACAATATTCGAGCATTCGATAACACACAAAATTCACTTAATGCAGGATCGTCATCTCGACCAAATCATAATGTGTGCAGTATATATTTATATAAGAGTAAGTAATATCACTTATGTAATGGCTGTCTCTGTCTCTCTCTCTCTCTCTCTCTCTCTGTCTTTACCATGCATTCCCTGTGCTGTCTGAATGGATAATTTCTTTCTTTAATGTAGTTATCGTTTATGTCTTTGCTCACAACTTTTAGATAGAATGACACCCTGGTACATCTATATTCTTTGCTTTAACTGATGTATCTTATATGTTTGCCGAATCTGTCAATACCATTTGCTTAAATAAGAGATATAATTGATATAATTGAGAATGAAAAATGTTATTTTATAATTTGAACTGAAGATATGTTAAACTTTACAGAGACTTAACATTACTATGTTAAGCAAGTAAATGAAGTAAAGCAGGCAACGAGTTTCGTATATGCTGAGAGCGAGGTTCGAGAGCGCAATTGTTGTTGTCAGTTATGCAAGCGAAAAGGATTCGTAGAGTTACGAACGATAGGCACGAGTGGAGATGCGAGTGTGAGAGTATCGAATCGGTAAAGCAGTGTGCGCAACTTAGCTGAAGGCACTCAACAATCATATAATGTGATCTAATAGATCTTTCGTGTTATAGTTATGCTTTTGCTGCTCCTACTCATGTTCTCTAATCGATAAATGTAGTTGATATTTAAATATAATACATATTTGTATCTGTAGCTGTCTTTTATCCCCATATCTGAATCTATATTTACCCCACACAGCTAGTAACTTCACTTTGTTATATCTATATCTCTCCGACTAATAGATACATCTATAACTATCTCTCATAGCTAGTATCTCCTGATGTATGTTGTTAGTATCTATTGTTAGATGATAGCTGTATCTGCTTCCAGTTTAAACCTTGAATAACATCTACAACTGCATTTATCTCTTAGTACTATGTTCTCTAAATTTGTATCTACAGCAAATCTGTGCAACTCGTCACCACATACGAAGTTACAGTCTTAAAATAACTTATATATTATTATTAATTAGTATTTATAGCAACATTTAACAAAGCTACTTGTGTTGTCTCTTATGTTGCTAAATACTTTGCATAGATAATAGGTTTATTATTAAATGATATTATAGATAAGATATTCTATAGGTGGATACATGTTCCTTCTCCTGTCACTATCTATATCTATAAGTACACACATCTCCATACAACTTGTATACTTGTTGCTTAGATACATTTCTCTGCTTCTCGTAAAAAATGCGACTGAGTATATGTATTAGCATAGGATGTCTATATATGCAGTTGCAGTTGCATCTGCCTTCACCCTATAAAAATGTTCCAATAGATCGCTTCAGACATCATCCATCTGTTTGCTTTCCTGTTTCAATTGTCCTCTGCTCATTCACTCACTTAAATGTTTGCAATGTTTCTCCTCTGTTGCAGGTAACTGATGAGAAGGAACCTAAATTTAGTGACATTATGCGCGCCTATCGCAATCAGCCGCAGGCGGTTAATAGTGTCTATAGGAAGGTATTGATTGCCACCAATCAGGATGGTGAGCGCGAATACAATGATATTATACACTTCTACAATTATACGTATGTCCCAGAGATGACGAAGTTCTCCATTAATTATCTAAATGAGAAATCGGATGTAAGTAGAAGAAGTATGAATGTAACAAATAATTAATTATTAAAACAATTACCCAATCTCCTCTTTTAGAATGTCAATCTGCTGCTCTCGCCGCATCCCATGGAGCGCACTGTGCTGCCCAAGAAGCTAATACACAATCATTCACTCTTTGTCACAAATATGCAAAAGAATGAGAAACAAAATTCGCCCGATGAGATTGTCTTCATCTTCAACAGCAGTCCGGCCAAGGTAAGTTATCTACTATGAGTGACAGTGAGAGTTGATAACATCAATTGTTGACCACTTTCTTGCATTTTTAGCAATTGGAGGATATGAACAAAGTTGTACGCGGCACAGGCAAACGTATGCTAAGCTTTGGCGAAGATCCTGGTCTTGCCATTGTGGAGCCGAAGCGAAACATGCGCGATCTGCAGCCACAACGTTGAATCGCAACTATAGACAATATACATAGATACATAAATACAAAGATTGGCCAGCGGATGGAGCAGGAGCTGAAGCAGAAGCAGTAGCAGGAGCAGTCAGATGTGGCATGCTGATGGCCAGGCCTGGCCAGTGGGTGGGAATGTTGGGAGCAGTGGGTCGGGGGATGGGGCGGGGGGGTGCAAATTAAAGGGCAGGGTTGGGGGGGAGGGAAGAAAGGAAGGCGGACGGTATGAACGGCTAACAAATTAATATGATGGTGCAAGCAAACAAACAAATAAACAAACAAAAAGGAGACTTCAACTTGGCACTTGGAATATTCAATCTGATGAAGCTGGACAACAACGTTTGGTAACTGCCACGTGGCATATGCAATCTTATTTTTATGGACAGCGGCGAGCGCTTATCATTTTACTTATTGTTTAACTCTCTCTCTCTCTCTCTCTCTCTCTCTCTCTGTTTTTTAGTAACTTCTTTTATGCTTTACTTATATATATATATTTTTTTTTTTTTTGTAATAACTTTTAGTCTGCCATTTTAATTTAACAGTAACAGAAACAACAACAAAAACTACAACTACAACAACGTATGCAAACAATTTTTATATATATTTTTTAATTGCCAAGCCAAGCAAATATTTACATGATTATACAAATGATGCAACAGATATATGCATATATATACATATACATATATATATATGCATATATATATATATATATATGTGTGTGTGTGTGTATGTGTGTTTATGTATATTGAAACCACTTACTAATACTTAGCATAGATTTCGAAACAACTTTGGCTGATAGAAAAGAAAAAGAAACATAAACTAAAAAAACAACAAAAATTCATGTTATATTTTTTGAACAACATTCACTTGACAAATGTTGTTGCTCTAAAAACAACAATCAGCATAGTTTAAGCAAGCAATAACAACTACAACAACAACAACACGACTAACAACAACCACAACAATAACAAATACCAATTAGAACAAGTAGTAAACCCGCTATACAAATGTATAAATTAATTGTTTATTTACAGCTAATAAACAAAATTCTATAAACATTTAAAAAAAAAAAAAACTTTAATTACAATTTGTATTTTTTTTTTTGTCTAATACTTTGTGACGTTAAGCAACACTGGTTTACAGTCCTAATTATCTTTCCCTGCGACAAGGTTTAAACACATTTTTCTCCATTTTTGCACATTTTTTTTTGCCATAACTGAATATGTACATTTGTGGTTTGTACAATTTGCAATAAATCTACATTTTGCATATTTGAAAAGAAAAGCGCGAAAAATGGAGTAAAATGTGCATAAACTTTGTGATTGGAAAATAGTGAAGTTGGGAAGGGGATACAACGCTGGAATCTTTAGTTTGTAGCCAGAGTTGGAGCGATTCTTGTGGATTACCGATATGCTGATGGATCAAGCGGAAGAGAACCAAAGTCATATTAGAGAATCATCTGAATTGTGTTCTCCATAATTCTGTAAGATAGTTGACAACTCAACAGACAAGTGCTATAGATCTTACGTGCTGGAAGTTGATCTCAAATTGGTTAAGCTTCGCTTAAGACACAGCTCAATGTCGCAGGAAGATTAGAGGCATCCCCTGGCCAGATCTCTCGCTAAAGCAATAAACCCCAGCTGCATTAAATGTTCTAAATTGCATTTATTTCAAAGCATATAAAGAGCATAGGACAAATGTTAACTCTCCAGACGCAGTGCATCGGCGAGGAATGTGAGTGCATTGCGCTGCTCGGCGGACAGACTGTTGGCCACCAAACGCTGTTGCAACAACGAGCTGCAGGTGAAGAGCGGCGCCGCCTGTTCGGGCACAATGCGATAGGCGACACGCCTCCAAGTGCTGCTGACCACATCCAATTGGGACTCGAGGGCAACACGACAGCTGAGCAAATCGTCGGGTCGAGCACGCGCCAGCATATGGGCAATGGCCAGGCAGAGCTGTTGCTGGAGACCGTCACGATGATTGTACTCCTCGTAGGTGTCCAGCGCATTGGAGCGCTCAATGGCCGCCAGTAGGGATCTCCACATGGTTGCATAGTGTACACCAAAGTCGGCACGATGTTCAATCTGCAAGAGGACAGCGGTGGCATTGATGCGCACCTTGAAATTGGCATGTTGTACAATCAACTGACTGAGTGTGGCATAGAGTGTGCCCGCCAAGCTGCCGCTGGAGGAGAATAGCGAACGATTTCGCACCAGATTCCCAATGGCATAGCAGGCATTCCACTTGACTTTGGCACTGCCCGCAGCTCGCACGCAATCCAACAGCTTGGCCATCGCCCGCTGCATCAATCCGTGCTCATCGTTGGGCAGCAGTCGTAGGAGATTACCCAGAGCACGCACTGCATTCGCACGCACCTTGTCATGGTCACTGCAGGCGAGGACCGCTGCCTCAATGAGGCGACTGAGGAGTGCCTGTGAGATGCGTTCCAGCTCCTGCTCCTGATCCTGATCCGCTGTCTGAGTGGGCGCAACCAGGGCATCACTGATGTTACCCAATGACCAGGCGGCCTTAATCCTCACCGCCAGCTGATTGTCTCCAATCAGACGCAATGTCAACTCGGCCACGTGCTCCACAAATACCAAATCGGATCGCAGTGTCGGATGCAGCACATAGACAGCGAGGGCCCGCAATGCTGCGGCACGGACCAGATGATCGGCGGCATCATCGCTGCTGCAGCCCAAGAGGAAGACCAACAGTCCATTGCGCTGAGATTGCGGCAAACGTTCGAAACTGTAGACGCCCATGTTGGAGAGCGCATCGCAGAGGGAGCTCCTCAAGGTGGCCGTCGCCGTGCCCGCATCCATGTAGGTCACATAGATCGCTTGGAGCATGCGCAGCCAGAAGTTTAAATGCTGTTGCTGCAACAGCGCGTTGGGCTCCTGCTGCTCCATGGCCTGGCGTGCCATCTGAAAGCCAATGGCGTCCAGACAACGTGCCCCATACAGACGCACATCGAGGGAGGCATCCTCCAAAGCATTGCACAGCACCTCCGAGAGACGCGCCAAATGGTCACGCAACAGTCCAAAGTGCGTGGACATGGCCAGGATCACCTGCAGACACTCGACACGCAATGGCGACGCACTTGCCGGACAGTCCAGATAGCGTAGCACGAGACGCAGCAGCCAGGAGTTGCGTGGTATGCGTGGCCAGTTCACTAGGATGCGGGTTTCCAAGCTGCCAACTTCCTTCTGCTGCTGCTCCTCCTCCTGTTGCTGTTCCCGTTCCCGTTCTCGTTCACCCTCCTGCTCAACTTCCGCCACCTCCTCCTCCTCCTCTTCGTCGGAGTCACAGAGCTGCTGGAATTGTTGTTCCAGCTCCATGGATTTGATTTTAACAGCACGTCGCTCGTGTATGGGCAAACCCACGGCACAGGCCATTTCCTGGGTGAGTCTAGGCGTTGCCACCAGCATTTCCATGACCAACAAAGCGGACACCTTGACACTGGTGTCCACGTGCCGCGCCAGCTTCTTCACGTGCGGCACAAACTCATAGACAAAGCCCATTTGCAGCTGCTCGAAGGGTGTTGCCTGCACCAGCACAGCCAGACACTTGAGGCACTGCGTCAGCACTGGCGGCGCATACTCGCGCTCCAAGATGGAGGTCAGCTGGCGATATGCCTCCAGCACACTGTTGGCCAGGCTCATGGCGAAGGGTGTGTAATTGCTTGGAGCCGACGTCGAGCTGGCCTGGCTCAGGTACGGCTTGGAGCCGTAGAGCAGCTGGGCCGCCAGCTGTAAAGCCAACGCTCGACAACGCACATTGCCATCACTGGCGCCAATTTGCAGCAGCTGATCCTTGGCTTCAGCATCGCCAGCGCCAACGTTAATGCCGCCGCCGCCGCCTCCTGCGCTGGGAAACAGAGCATGCCAATACCCATAGAGTGAGCGTCGTGGCAGCTGCTTGGTCACTGCGCCGAGCAATTGTAGCGCCGCCACACGCACCTTAACCTGGCACTGACGTTGCTGCTTCAATCCCGCCAGCTGTTGACCGGCACCATCGGAGGTTGGAGTGCAGCCACCTTCGGAGTCGCCGCTGGGCGTGCGACAACCATAATCCAGCAAGAGCAACTGCATCCGATCTTCATTGGTAGTGGGAGCAGTTGGGCCCTTGGCGGTCTCCTGGACATTGCCATTGTTACGCTGCTTGGTCAGTGAACGCATTTTACGCGACTTCATCCGACGACCGGAGGCAGCTGCATTTTGATTGTTTGCACTTGAGAGTTCCTCATCCTCCTGGCCATAGGCTGCCGATTGCTGGGCAGGCTGCACTCGATGTGGCATCATCGTCGTGGCGTGTCCCTCGGCTCGACAGCGGCCATAGCTGAGTGCAAGGCCAATCAGTTCGGGAGCATGCTGTTGACAGTAATCGGCATGTTGTGTGGCAATCTTCTGGAGCAACTGCAGCGAGTGCGCCACAAGCAATGTCAACTGATCCTGTTTTGTTGAGTCGGCTGACATTCTTGTCCAGCGGCCTTCGTAGTGCAGCTGCAGCAATGTATTGCCCAATTGGCCACACAACTGCAATTCCTGATCCTTAAGCTCGGCATTGGCGGCCATCAATGTGCCCAGCACTGTATCCTGGCAGAGCATGAGCAGCAGCGCTGCCTCCACACTGCAAGGCAACGGAATGACGGCCAAGCGTGGCCAGTGCACATGCGCCAGAGGCGTTGGCAGCGATTCCAGCAGCGACAGCAGACAACGCAGGGCATCCACTGTGGGTTGTTGTTCCACGCGTTGCAGCAACCATGCGAGCAGCGGTTCCGTGTCGCCCAGCAGCTGTTTGCGGCTCAGCAGCAACTCGTGCAGCCAGAGAAGCCATGCGTTCAGATTCAATGACTCATCAACATCAACACTCCCATTCGCACTCCCACTTGCATCCGCTTGTGCGGCCTCTGTCAGCAGCTGGGCCAGCTGCGACGCCGTGTTGACGCCATCTGTTCGGCCTGGCGTCTGGATTTCGATGTCGCGCAGGAACTGCAGCTGCCGCTCATAATGTACATGGTCCGCTGTGCGAGAGTTTCGCACTCGGGTATTTATTGTTTGTAAAAGCACCTCATAGGCTCTCTTCTCCTTATCCATTAAATAAAACTGCTCGTGAATTCGTGGTATTTCGCTTAACATATCGATGTATCGATAATCTTATATTCAAAGTACAAAATATACAATTTCAATATGTTGACAACAATTTCAATATGTAATACAACAGAATTTTCGTGACAATCAATTGTCATTTCTCAATTAAATGTTTATATTTGATATACTTTGTAAATCTAATCAACTTGTCTGACGACTACTTACTTATCGATTGTAACAATTCATCAATACTGAAAACGCACTATCGAGCTATTGACTCATTTTTGCGCTTAACTATTTGGCGCTATTTTTAAATAGATGCTTAATGCATTAGTTTAACACAACGGAGTTTATTAGTCATGCAACAAAATATTTAGTAAATCTATTTATGTATATATAAATACTATTTATAAAGGTAGTTATTAAAAACTAATAGATCTGTATACATGGTATATTGTTTATTTTGTATTGAGAGATAGATTTAAAGGTTTATATAGCGATATATTTTTCGTATTATCTTTGTCATCAATTGTTGTACCCATTTGCCACAACAGCACCACTCAATAATATCATCAATCAGTCCAATATCAAATATATATATTCCAAGTTTTCCAACAAATATTGATTGACTAGGCGTGTGGGATCTTTTACAATGAGATTGGGAAACATAAATCCAATTTTCACCCATACAACCTTGACATGTGCATTTACCATTATCATTGAAGTCATACCAAAATGTTGTATACAGCAGTTGTTCAACGATTTCCCCCCCCTTGCCATGGGAATTTGTCAGTCAGCACAAAGAGTTTTATATATATGTATTATATATAGATAAAATAGTATATATGATTTCATATTCTTATTACAATAATATATATATTCTGCTCGGCACACGTTCATTGTAATAATAATAATAATAGTCAAACCATATTGAGATTTGCAAAGCAGCCGTTAAACAATTTTGTATACAAAAAATGAAGTGTTTTATTAATCACGAACCAATGCATTGTGTTTGTTCGCACATCATTCACAATTTACAAGCATCATCATCATCATCAGCATGATTGACTGGACTGACATTTGAATCCCTGAGCAATTGCACAATAATTAAAACAAAACACAACGGACCAATAATTTGAAGCAAATCTTGGTTCGTGATTAGTTTCTATGCTACAACTAATTCTATATTTTAATACATACATATTATATCGATATATATATATATATATATATATGTATGCATTTATTTTGATATATACATGTTTATAACTAATGTGTATACAATGTTCTTTTTAGGCGGGCTTCTAGTGTTTTGAAAGGCGTCGAATTTCCTCGTCATATTATTATGTTATTCTTTTCTTTTTCTCTCTTCGTTTTGTACACTTTTCGAAAGTCTTTAAACATAAAAAACACATTGCCAAATGTGAGCATGCATGTATGTATATCGTATCGTATCGTAGTATTAGCCTAGAATTATTAAGTAATCTATACTATGTATATCTATATAACTGTATATATATATTTATATGTATATAGGTTGTTTTGGTCTACATAAAACAAGGACCAGCATTTTTATCATGAGAATTAATAATTTCCATCATCTAATATTTGTTTTTGTTTAGCTTTTGTTTTTGTTTTTTTTTTTTTTTTTTTTTTTTTTTAAATCTTTGGCAAGACCGCAGATATTGATCACAAGAAACGTTTTCATTATCGATTAATCTCGATAAGCAATTACCGTTACACCCTTATCATACACTAACAAATTGTACTAATTAACTACGAATAGGTTTACAAACTATGGGTAGATAAATCCGTTTGAAGAACTCAAGCAACATATACATATACAAATAAATTCGATAAATTAAATACTCTACTTATGCTTCTCGTCTGGTTGTTGTTTTGTTTTGTCGTCTTTTTTTTTTTTTTTTTTTTTTTTTTTACAAAAATTTGGCTAATTCTGGAGCAGTAGAACCTATCATGGGTGGTAGGGAAGGAAGGAATACATTCTGGCTGACTCGAAACGAACTACAAACAAAAGTTATTTGTTAATATTTGCGTATAAAATCAATAATCGTTGTGATGTAAACTGGTGGGAGGACAAGACATTAACAAGGCTCCAGGCGCAAACAGAAATGTTTGTTGGTGTTGCTGCTTGGAAGGAGGAGGACATTGTCCACACTTACACATACGTATATCGTTCAGTTTGTATAATTATTGTTGGCTTCATTTGGATATAGATTTACTAAAATCGCATAGTAATGACAGCCGGCAGCGAGGACCACAAACAGATGCCAAATGGCATGGGCCATGGGTATGAGGCCATCCGATTTAAAGAACACAATGCCCAATATATAAAAGGCTCCTCCATATTTCAACTGGATCATGCCATTGAAATCATGTCCGGTCAGCATCACCACAAGCGCCGGCCCCAGTCCCATAACTATATAGAAGAATGTCTCCAGGCATTTGTAACGCTCATGATACAGCTGCAAAATTGTTAAGCTGCATGTGAGTTACGCTTAATGAGAGAGAGGGAGTAGTTAACATTACCTGCTGATAGGCAATGCCAAAGGCGGCCATCAGCCAAATGATCCATTCCATGCAGAAGAGTATGGCCGAATGATTGGTATTCTCCAGCGTTAGCCACGGAAAGTATGAGCCGGCAATAAAAACATAAATCATGGCACGATCGCAACGATGCAAAACATTCTTGAGGCCCTGATAAGTGTGCCAACCAAATGCGGGCCAAGACTTGTAGTTCTTGGGCGGCCTAGAAAGAAACGAATTATGTTATTAACGAATCAGTGTATGTGAATGTAATTGTAAATGTAAATAATCACTTACTTATGCTCGGCACAGTAGCAGGAACAGTGAAAGAATGTGGAGACGGTGAAGAGCATACAGAGTGCGGTGCCATAGACCCATGAAACTAGATATTGGCTAGCGCTATTGGAGCGTTCAAACAGATTGATGACCGCAAACACAGCTGGCACTATCCAAATGCCATGGGTTATCACATTGGCCACCTGTTCGATCTACAAATGGATAGAGTATAACTTGTATAGTTTAGTTTAGTTTAACTTAGTTTTAAGCCCTAACTCACCTCTGTGGGTTGATAGGCACAGCCGGGCTTGGCTTTCGCATTCTTCCATTGTATGTTGCGCAGTTGAAGTTTAAGTTTGTAATTCGATTGTATAATCGATGTCCAGACATGTCTGAATAGATTATCCAGAAATGAGTAACGATTTTGTAGGTCCTGCACCAGAGATTTCATCGTCCACGCCCAGCTAGCTCTTCAGCTGGCCCCCGCACAAGCAATACTGTCAATGATTATGTACAAATATTATTCATATATGTTTATTGATCAATCGATTGATTGATTACGTCTCAGCCAATAAACAACCACTGAGCCACCAAACCATTGAACCACCAAACACTGTACCCAATCAACCATTATCATGTCAGCAGCAACAACAACAACGACAACAACAGTAGCTGATAAAGTAGCTCGAATCCATATTCGATTTGTATTTATGATGATCAAATCAATAATACTCTATATGTACATATTTTATGAGTATTGGGCTTTCTTACTGTTTTTATCATTTGATTACTTTGATTGGCCGCGTTATCAGGCAAACGGTTTCAACTTGAATCCGGATTAGTTAGACATACATCATGTATTCAGTCTGTGATATTCTCATCGAAATTCTCTAATCTAAGCATTCAAATGATTTGTTTACAAGTGGTTGGACCTCGCTATGTGTGTACATATAAATATGCATAAATCAAATGACCAATCGCTTCTCTGTTGCTTTGCCAATTTTTGCAAATTTGTATCAATTGTAACAACTACTAACAATAATATATACATATCTATAATGTTCAATATATACTTGTTATGCAATGCATATTGAGCAACGGATAATTTTCAATTGTAAGCAAATGTATTCCCTTTCTTATGCACTGCTTGCAATTTGCAAAGGGAAATTAAGCTAGTCAAAGAGGATAATTCCCAAATCCATACACATGTCATTTGATATTCGCTTGCAAGCAGTGCAATATGTTATCCAGCTGTAAGCAGCTGTCCCTGCAGTGCAAGTGCTGCTCTCTCTCTCTGCTTTCAATTCAGATTTACAGATCATTTGCCAAATGATGTACACCCTGTTTGGCTTTAATGATTACTGCGTAAATTTGAAGGCTATTAAATTACTAAAGCAGTTGTGCTAATCTACGAGACGTTTTGTATAGTCAATCCACAAACCAAGTTGCAGCATCAATGTAATGCCGACAACTGCCCACCCCACCAAAACCACACGCTCACACACACGCCATTGCCAATCAAGAGCAGCAACACAATAGCAATTTTGATATGCATTCTTTCGAGACACTTGCATGCACATGCCAGACAATCAACGTAGTCGTTCTGCTTGTTGCTGTTGTTATTATTATTATTATTGCTCTCCTTTCTTATCATGCCAACTAGAGAGACTTAATAAGAGCTCAAAGTCCAATCGTGCATTGGCGCAACCAAATGCCTTGTATCAAGCCATGTATCGAGACTACAGATTATACATGCATACATACATATATTTGTATATTATGTACATACATATGCATACATTTATAACACATACAAAGGCGCCGCTTGGTCCAAGGTCAGTCAGTGGCAGTGGCTTCCCGCTGGTACAGTTTGGATGTTGTTAGACAACATCAACAACAACAACAGCAGCGACAGCACCTATAACTCAGCATGGGCATCAATAGTTGTTGTTGCTGTTGTTTCAGGCTGACAGCTGTATGTACACTTGTAACATTGATAATCCACTGAGCTGCATTTGTGAGCACAGTTCGACATACTGTTTATAAATTATGCATAGGCACACACACACACACATATATATATATATATATATACATGTGGGTGTGTGTATATAATGGATGTTTGCTTATTGACCGGCTGTAGCGTCTGCCACCAAAAAGCCACCCACCCCAATTTGAATTCATTTCTATAGCAAGTTTGCTAATCTCAATATAAATAGACAGCGCACGTTGTAACGGTACACATTGCCGTTGTTGCTGCCAATGTTGTTGTTGTTGTTGTTGTCGTTGACGATTCTTGTTCTTGTTGCTGCGCTTCTTATTGGTCATTTGTGGAAGAGCAGACAAAGGTGGAAACAGACATACGTCACCATTGTTTACATTACAACGCTTAAGGGCTTTCTGATAGCTTCTAATTCAATTTGTTTAGCGTCGTCGGCAAATTTTGTTATGTATTACACACACACGCGCACATACACATTCACTCCTCACGGCCGCACATGCACACACACACACACACACACACATACACACAGGCACACTGTTAGCCCGACAACGACGCTTCCTTCCGCATTTTAATATCCATATATGTACATGTGTATTAAAACATATTTAGCGCGCGCAATTAAAAACTGAATAAAATGTGCAATTAATTCAGCTTACATTATGTTGTTGTTGTTATGAACAGCACGGACTGTTGGGCCTTTAGAGCTCTGTTCCTTATGCTGCGGCTGTCGTACTTTCTGTTTGTTAACCGTAAATACATTTATGCTTTTATGCTTTTCCTCGACGCGATAGAAGACGGCTATCGATGGCTAAGCTCTTCGATAACGATTTAATCAGTGCTTAATATCGTCAATTAACATAACAGCTTAAGAAAGCCTTACATTGCGATAGTCCAACTATCGAAATCTTTAAAAATTACATTTTCTTGCCGCCAAATTAAATATTTAAAAAAAATTTTATTATTTAAAATTTACAGTGTAAAACACAAAAGTTTACATTTAACGCCGTCTTTTCATTATTAAGAAATAAAAACTTACAGTCTATAGCATTTCCAACCAATGTACAATTTTCTAATGGAAAAAAGTGTATTAATAGGCAGACAAATGTAGAAACTTTGTAGTCGAAAGAGTTTACAAGTTTCCAAATTTCCCTAAAAGAAATTCCCAGACCATAGCAACATTTTTGCCCTATGTTAATAACATTTCATATCACTGTTGATAAAATTTTCATGTTGCACCATAACATTGTGTTTGATAACAGTCTGTTAATCTTCTCTATCGTAACTAACATAATTTATCGAAAACTGCCTGACTTTTTTAGTGTTGCTAGATGCTGCCCATATAAAGCGCCATATTTAAACACAAATTATTTATACGAAAAATCATTTATTGAGTAAATTTCTTTTCGATTTGTTTTGTTTTTTTTTTTTCACATGTTCACAAAAATTTTAGTTGGTTGTTTCTTTTTTTTTTTTAATTTTTTGTAGTTGTGTTTTTTTCTTTTTTTGATACTAGCATGATGTTGGATTAATCAATTTTGGATTTATGCACGAGTATTTCTCTTGTTGCATTGTAATGTGGTTGTGTAAGCGTGTTGAATTTTCATTTGAATGTTGTTTTGTATATAAGTAATTTGCTTAATGTGTTATGCGTTCTTGTATTGTATTCTTTTTGTTAGATTAACATTCAATTACACCGAAAAGGAGAAAATGTAGCATACATATGTTGCCATATAGGATTGACAGACCCTTAATTTTGTAATTTTTATTATGTTTTGTTATTGTTTGTTTTGGTGCAAGTCTTGCAAATAAATGATTATTTTCTTCTTTTTTTTTTTGGGTTTGCGAATATTTGTTATAATTTTTTTTTTTTTTTTTTTTGTTTTCATATTTATTAATTTTACTTAAATTTTTTTTTTCAATAAATTCTTAGTTTGCCTTGAATCTAAACTATGACACAACTGACACCGAGAAAGCTTCCTTATGGATTTTAATTTAATTTCTTTGCTTATTTTCGTATATTTTTTTTTACTAGTTTTCATTCATTTTGCAATTTGCAATGGCAGAAAGTACAAAACATACACAGAGTTGGTTGATATATGTAGTAGGTCGTATGTGTGTATAGGAATATGCATGTATGTTTGTATGTAGTAGTAGTAGTAGTAGTAGTAGTAGTAGTAGTAGTAGTAGTAGTAGTATATCATCCGTAACATCTGAATCTGAAACTGGATCTGTTTTTTGTTGCATTCGATTACGTTCACAATTAAAACAATTATATATGTATTTAAATATGATTTTGTTTTTCATAGTTTTTTTTTACATTTTCTTTTACATTTCTTTTTCATTTCAATCTTTGTATAGGAAACAACAAAAATGGACGCAAAATTATTGTTATTTGTTATTTAATATATATGTATGTATGTTTGTATGTAGGTATGTTTAAATATTATTTAGTTTGCTTTTATGTTTATTTAACTATATAGGAATATGCAAAACGTACACTTAATATAATTAGTATTTGTTACTAGTATATAAATGCAGCTCTAAAACTGGTTTAATGCCATCCTTTCTTTTCATTTTCTCAAGTTATTTTTTCCATGCTGTCTGTCGCCCATTTCAAATACATTTAATAACATTTCTATAGAAATATTCAAAGCTGAGGTAGTTAATTCATTTAATTTTTTTTTTATTTTTCTTTATTATATTTTAGTTAGTATGTATCGTATATATGTATGTATGTATGTATGTATCTATATAAATGTACTTACACGCATTTTCTTTAAGTGTATTTGATTCTAGTGTCTTTTGTTTTGTCTTCTTACTTTCGTTTTAACTCTTGTTTTACACACTCTTTACTTGTATTACTCTTTGTTGTTATTACACATACATAAACATTAACATTGTTTCTTTATTTATTTATTTGTTTTTTTTTTTTTGGATTGATTTGATTTGAATTTTTGGGCTCGTGGGATAGTTAAGTTGCCGACATATATAGTATATATATATATATGTATATATATATGTGTATACATATGTATATATATATATATATATATATGTATATATATATATATATATATATATATGTATATATATATATATATATATATATATATGTATATGTATATATATGTATATAATATATAGCAGGAGATACATACAACATGCAACATATGGGGAAAGCACATATTGGCCCTTTAACAAGTTGGCATCATTTGGAGGATTGATTGCTTAGCGCCGCAACCGAAACAAATGGAATGGAACACTACACTCTCTGAGCTGCAACTGAAAACGAAACAAAAACGAAAACGAAACCGGAAATGAAAACTGAACCGCAAACGAACAAAAAAAAAAGAGAAAGACCAATGGAAATAAAAAGATCAACAATTTGTTTTGTTTTGTTTTTTTTTTTTTTTTTGGTTTTTTTAATAATATTTTACTGTTTTTTTGTATGTTTATAATATTTAAAGATATTTAGCGCTGTAATGTAGATACAATGTACAATGTAGAGGACATTATGTCGTCCACATTAGCATGTAGATTATTTATGTAGATTAATTAATGAACTTAACATTTACATGTAGACGACGACGACGAAAAAAAAAAAAAAAACTTTAAACTACAGAATAGGTACTTTAAAAATAATTAAAGTAAATAAAAATATATATTGTAAGGGTTATCAATTATTATCAATATTATTATTATTATGTTTTTTTTTTTGTGTTGTTTTTCCTTTGTTTTGTATTCATTTTCCTCAACTCTTTCCATTTAATATTACTAATATTTAATATTTTTATTACTCTTCGATTATATAATGTATGTATTATATATATATATATTATTTTCATTTAATTGTGGTGTTCCTATGTTGCTCGCCATTTAAAATGCTATATGCTGTGTGTGTGTGTGTGATGATGTGCGTGTGTGTGGATGTTGGGGGTATGTGGGCGTGTTTTTGGATGGCGGTGGTGTGAACGAGTCCAGTAAACGATTTTAATTATAAACTACTATCACACAGGCAAACCGTTTACTGGATGAGTTTAATGGGGTTTCTTTTATCTCTTGTAGTGTTGGGTAGGGCCATGCTGATGGTGTGGACGTAGGGGGGTATGGGTAGGGGGGAGGGAGTGTTGTGAAATGGCGCTGGCATCAAATGAATTTTGCAATTTAAGGAATCAATTAAAAGCAATTAAATTATTGAAATTATCTCACGATTGTATTGTATTGTTTCTAAGGGTTATCAACATTAACATATCGTCTGAATTCTGTGTATGTGTGGGTGTGCATGTGTGTGTGTGTGTGTGCGTGTGTGTGTGTATATAGGTGTTAGCCATCCAATTGGATTGCAACATTTTCATCTTCTTTTCTGTTGATTTCTTCAAACGCAATAAACATAACGGTAACTAAATATATGTTGTAGCTCAGTCTCCAGTTGATTACCGCATGATTTTATTACAATTGAAAAAAACGAAAAATAAATGTATTATTAATATTATTCATTTAAATACATAATATTTTGAATGAAGTAGAAAAATTAATAAATAAAAAAATCAAGAAATGCAAAAATAAAGGCAAAAACTGTTGATGAGGCGAAACAAGCGGAAACGGAGTGTTTCAATTCCATAACGTTTCGTTGCACGCTATTTACGGTTAGAATCTCTGGTATTATATAAGTATTTAGTATTTAGTGTATATATATATATATATATATATGAACATATATATATATATATGAACATATATATATATATATGAACATATATATGAACATATATATATATATATGAACATATATATATATATATATATATATATATATAAACCTATTTGTTTAGCCAATTGTTTAATGGACAAGAAACAAAGTGTTTTATAAAACTTGCTGTTGTTTTTGTTGTTGCTTCTAGTACACATATACTTATAGAGGGGGATGCATTTATGTATAAAGTGTGTGAGTGTGTGTATATGTGTGTGTATTGTTGTTTAATATAATCGTATTTGTATTTATATTTGTATTTGTATTTCTATAGGTTTGTATGTTTGTTGTATGCATGTAATTTGTGGGCTTTTTTCTTTTGATTTTTTTTTTTTTTTCATTGTTTTATCATTTTTTTTTCGCTATCTTTTTGTTTAAATGTTTTTTTTTTTTCATTTTAGTACATGTAAATTCTTACGGCTGACAATAGTATTGGTTTCTGTTATCTTGTTATTTATTTCATATTTTGTTTTTGTTTTTGTATGCGCTTAAATGCTAAAAATATATATGTATGTATATTTTATTCATTTCATTTTGAATAGTTTTTGTTGTTGTTGTTGTTTGTATGTTGTTTTTTGTTGTTGTTTTTGTAGTAATTGTTATTGTTTTTCTTATGATTGCTGCCTTATTCAGCAACAGTTTTTTCTTCATATATATGTTGCATGTTTCATGCCATATGTTTCATGTTTCATGTCTCATATATTTCATATTTCAATTTCATTTTATTTATTTATATATATATATATATATATATACTTTCTTTCTTTCTTTTTAAATCTTATTTTTTGTTTTAGTACAGTTGTGTCGTATATCCGAGGAGTTATATATAAAACTGGTTCTGTTCGGTTCTGTTCTGCTTAGGTAAACCTGATCTGATCTGTTCTAATCTGTTATTGTTGTTGTTCTTCTTCTATAACATTGACCTATCTCTCTTTCTATGTCCGGTTATTTTTCTTTTTATTTTTCGCTTTCGTTTTCTTTTTCTTTATTCTTTTAGTGGTTCTGTTCTTGTTTCATTTCCATTTCATTCCGTTTTATGTGCTGTGCTGCTGACTGACTGATTTTGCGTCCAAATTTTCTTCATTATTCTTCGAGTTTAACAAAAATATAAAATAAAAATTAAAAAATAAAACACTTTAAAACAAAATGAACCCCCATTTGTTATTTATATATATATATATAATATACATATATATATTATATTTTTTTTTCGTTATATTTTAGTTGCGTTTTGTTTACTTTTCGGCGCGCTGCTTAGAGTTTTCATTTGAATACCTTTTGTTGTAATATCGTTATTCGTTTTAGTATTTTTCATTTAATTTCTTCATTCACTTTTTCAATTCTTCTTTTTGGTATTTAGTGTGAGGTGACGGCTTCTTTTTTGTTTGTTTGTTTGTTTGTTGTTTGTTGTATGTTGTTGTTGCTTTTTGGGCTATTTGCTGCTGGTGCTTTGCTCGGCTGTTCCAACTTGCTCGGCGTGTCGTTAAGCCTACGTTTAAAACTCGCTTTATATCGTTATTGTGATCCTCGTTAACTATCGCTAACCATCGTTAATCATTATATAAAAAAGTGTTTCAACTGTTTCCCCACCCCCTCTTCTTTCCTCGTCCTTCATCATCCTACCTTTCACTCGTCTAACAATTGAACAATTCAAAAACAAATTCTCTCTTTTTTTTGGTTTTCGTTTTTGTTTTTTTTTTTGTTATTTTAAGAAAATCCCTAAATTCTTTCTTTTTTTTTCTTTTCTTTTGTTTTTGTTTATATAATCGAAGACACAAAAAAAAACCGAAAACAAAAAAAAATAAATATTGATTTGTACTCACGATGTTTGTACCGCTAAAAACTTTATGTAAATATGTAAATATATGTATATAAAAAAATATGCCCTTTTAAAAAGTATCCTTCCTTTTTTTTTGCATCTCCTTCGTTCAACTTCTTTTACGTTTCTCTTATAATTTTCATTATCATTTTTTTTTTTCATTTTAAAAATTTCGTTTTAAATCGATTTTTTTATCCTTCAAACGAGTACAAATTTGTTTTTTTTTTTTTTTAGGTTTACGTTAAGAAATTATATGGAAAAATATATTTATATTTATATATATATATATATATATATAAATTAAATAGTAAATTGTAATAGCAAAGCAATTTGTTGTGGTTGTTGTTGTTGTTGCTGCTGTGATAGTTGTTGTTGTTGTTGTTGTTGTTGCTGTCAAATCAAATGTCAAAGTACTTTTGAAGTCTGGTGTGTTTGGGTGTGTGTATGGTGTGTATGTGTATGTGTTCGTTTTTGTATATCGAAAGCATTTTGTTTTTTTTTTTTTATAAAAATTATAATTATTTTTTAATTTTTGTTTTTTTTTTGTTGTTTTGTTTTTGTTTGTTTAGTAATAGTTTAAATAGTTGTTAAATTTTAAAACGAGTTTATCACACCTTAAACGTTATCAGTACTTGGCACAACTTACAACACAAAAAAGTACTTTTAGAAAAATTAAATTTTAACTTTTGTTTCTCCGTTCGTTCGTTCGCTTCATGCTTTCCTTCCTTTTCAACATTCCCCGTGCTTCATTCTTTTGTGGTGCTTGTTGTTGTGAAAAATGAAAAGGAAAACCCCGATTGGCTTTTGTTTCGTTCTCTGTCAGTGTCGCTGTCTCTGTCTATGTATTGTGGGTGTGTGTGTGTGTGTGTGTGTGTGTGTGTGTGTACAAATGACAAACTACAAATAATGGCCAAAAAGTTACATATATAAGTATACATTGTAAATGATAGAAGAATGCATTTGAATCAAGTTCAGAATTGATAAGCCAACACCCTGCCATGTTCCTGAGCTATCGATAAATCGATCAACTGTTATCGACTGTGGTCCGGCGACTGTACATGCACATAGAGTTGCCACCCTTTTACACATTCAACCAGAGCCGTTCTTCTGCTTTGCTCTCCTCTCTTTCTCTTTCACAATCTCAAGTTAAAAT
The DNA here is from genome assembly GCA_018901825.1 of Drosophila funebris. Classification (NCBI taxonomy): domain Eukaryota; kingdom Metazoa; phylum Arthropoda; class Insecta; order Diptera; family Drosophilidae; genus Drosophila; species Drosophila funebris. The sequence continues at coordinate 11,399,922 of JAEIFK010000454.1, read as the reverse complement.
TTAATTTTCTTTTACCCTTTTTTTTATCCACATTTACCTGGTCCGTCTACGTCTTCGTCTTCGTCTCCGTCTCTTCGCTTATATCTCTGTCGCAACGCCTGCTTTTTAATAACGATATAAAATAGCCTCTAAATACTAAAAATAATTTCTTTGCTGCTCGCTATCGCTTTCGCTTTCATTTTCTCTCTTTCTCTTACTATTTCTCTCTCTCTCTCTCTCTCTTTCTCTATATATTTTCTTGCTGTCGTTTTCAACGCGCACGCTTATTAACTCACATTATCATCTTTCTATCGTTTCGTTTGTCTTCATCTTCATTTATAATTATTATTTATATATTTATATATATATATATATATATATATATCTTTCTTAATAGTGTTTTGGTAAACCCCCTTAAACAGAGCAATTAGTTAGTTAACTCAACCACGCTGCTCCTCTCTCTCTTTCTCTGTCTCGCGCTCTCTTTCTCTTGCTTCAGCATTTGGAATTTTATGCAAAATAAAAACAATGCAAGTTCAAAAACATTGCCAATGCTTTCTTTAGTTTACATTTTTGGAATTTTTTATAAAAATTCGTTTTACTTTTTTTTTTTTGTTTTTAGGTTTGATTTTTTGTTTATGTTTATGATTTTGTTTTTGTTTTCGTGTCGATTTCATTTTGTTTTCTTTCGTTAATGTATATAAATAAAATGCTTAGGCATCATCACCAAGAAGCATGCATATCATATATCATATCGTATCATCGTATAGTATAGGTCATTTATAGGTCTGTCTATATAGTATATATATACACAAATTTATATATATATATATATACATACATGTGTATACATATATAGTATATGCTCTTTGTATTGACAACTTTGGACATTTGTTTATTTCCTAACTTCAAGATATATACATATGTATATATATATATACACATATATACATATATATATACACATATATATACTTATATATCTACACACATATATATACATTTATATTATGTGTTATGTATGCATGCATGTTCAAAAAAAGATTACACTTATCATTTATAACAAAAACAAGTTTGGCTTTCGCATTTCCAACATATACACATACATATATAATATATAAATATTTATAAATGTAGCGTACATATATATATACATATATATATATATATATATATATATATATATATATATATATATATATGCCTATGTGATAATAAACCTCTTACTCAAGCTACACACAAAATGGTTTCACTTATAGACTGTATATAGGTTTCATATATATATATAGGAAATACCAAAACTTTAACAATTTCTCTTTTTGTAACGTCTTTATCTTTATCTTCAACCTTTATCTTCGTCTTTCATTCCTATTCTTTTGCTATCTCACTCTATCTCTTTTTTTGCTCGCTATGTCTCTTTCTGTGTTGGAACTGATTCCGATTCTGATTCTGATCTGCGTCTGTTGTCTCTATCTGGGTCGGAGTTACGAGTATGTTGTTCTTCTTGTTAATGTGATTGTTATGATTATCTAAGTATTCCTGTGCCTTGTCTCCTATATATATATATATATGTATATATATATATATTCTACCTGCACGTCTATATGTTTACCGATTTCCCCAGTGTGTGGGACTTGTGAATGTGAAATTTGTGCTATGCTTTTTCGCTTGATTTATTGATATGCCTTTAAGTTGTTGTTGTTGTAGCTAGTTGTTGGTGGATGTTTGTTGATGTTGTTGTTGTTGCAGTTGTTGCTGTAGTATTTAGTCCTTCAGGTTCTTTACTTGTTATTATGCTTCATTTCTTAAAACTATCATAATTATCTTTATGATTCTCTTTTTGTTTGTGTTTTGTATTTGTTCCTCATTTAGTTATAGTTTTTAGCTTGTTGTTGTTTTGTTGTTTAGCTTGTTTAGCTCACACTTTACATTTTCGTTAGGTTTTATAACATTTGTTTTACATTTTTCTTATTCTTTTTTTTTTTGTATTTATTTTTGTTTTGTTGTCATAGAAGATAATGCACTTACATTGAGGTATTTTAATTAATTTTTCAATCTTCATCAATAGATCTTTTACACATGTTTCTTTGTTATGTATTGTATTGTTTGTATGTCAAAATATCTGTCCTAAACTGCCCCAAAAAAAAGCTTATCTTCCTTCTGCTGTTGCTGTTTCTTTTCTATTCTTTTCTCCTGAATTTTGTTGATTTTCATTTTCATTTTCGAATTGGATTTGCATTTGTCGATTCTTTCGATTATTTCGAAACTTTAATTTGTGTTTGATCTTTTTTTTTTTTTTTTTTTTATTTTTTTTTGTGGCCGAAATGTTGATTTTTGTTATGGTATAACAGTTGAATATTTGCGAGTGTTATACAAACTGAGCTAATCTGCACTATTGTTAACTATTTCTAAGACTAACTAAATAAAGTTAAGGCAAAACTATAAACGAAACAAACAAGAAAGCAAATGATTAATTATTGTATGTATTGTATACATATATATATATATATACCTATTTATGTATATATGTATATTTGTATATGTATGCAGTTATGTATAAACAAACAAAATAAGAGTGTTATAATTATAAAATAAAAAAAAAATAAAACGTCACGTTATACTATTTTTAATGCATATTTCAACAAAATTGGGCTATTGTCTTGGTTTGTTGTTGTTCTTGTTGTTTGATTGTTTGTTGCTCTGATTCAGTTACTTCAGTTACCGTTTCTTTCACTATGGATAAAACTGTTATACACTATATATGTATGTATGTATAAGTATATATGATATATGTTATTTGTATGTATTTCTATGAACAAACTCAAGTGAAGACAAGTTGAAAACTATATGTGGTATAGTGTAAGGTAGTGTAGTGGTGGTGTAGTGTAGTGTAGTGTAGTGTATGTGTGTGTGTGTGTGTGTGTGTGTGTATGTGGAATATAATGAATTATAACAGTTTCGTTTCGCATTTTTACTATTTCATTTCAATTCATTTAATATAAAACTTTAATGTTAACACTTGTCGCTCGTTTTTGTTTTTCTTTTTTGTTATATAAAAAAAAATTAACATTTCAGCACCGTTATTTTTGTTTTTGTTTCAAGGCAAACACATTACAATGCTCTCTCTCTCTCTCTCTCTCTCCCTCTACTCTCTCTCCCTCTTCGCTCAAACAATATTAACAATTCTATTCCCTCATAAATTCTCGTCTCGAAATTCTCAAATTCTCAATTCTCGAAAACTATTTTACAGCTGTACACTAGGATTGCTTGATTGGCATTAGTTTGAGAGACACAACTAAACTATATATATATATGTGTGTGTGTGAGAGTGTATATGCTTCTGTTATACCTGTCGTATAACTGTTGCACATTTTAGTTGTGATTTGTTGTGTTATACAAGCTTCATTTCTTTTACAGAATACATATATACATATATATGCGTAAACTTCCTATTATTTCGACCATCTAAAATTTGAACACCATTTTTTGTTCATTTTGTGTTTCGTTTCCAAAAAAATCTTATTATGATTATTATTATTATTATTTTATAAGTTTTATTCATCTTGTGGTTGTTGTTGTATTATTATTATTCACGTTTTAGTTGATTTTCGTTTTTTTGTTTTTTTTTTTTTTTTGTTATTAGTTAAATTTTTGCTGTTCCTGTTGTTGTTGTTGTTGTTGAGGTGGGCTTGTTGTTGACACCTGTTTGAAATTTCGCATCGTATTGTTAGTATTGTTGTTTGAATACACGACAAAATATAATAGTAATAGATAGATAGATCGTAGTTGTATTTTAAAATTAATAGTGATAATTATAATTATATAAACAAAACATACAGTTTTCAGTTTTCCCCTCTTTTTGTCCTTTTTTCTTAACTCTTCTCTCTCTCTCTCTCTATCTCTTTTCAATTTTCGATATTATAACAAACAAAAATTAAAAGAAACATTAAAAAAAACACACACAAACCAACTGATTGGTTTTGGTTTTCCTTTTCGGTTTCTTTCCATTTTTTCACTTAGTTGTTGTAGTTGTTGCTTTCTTTTCGCTTAATGTACGCTTACTAAAGTGTTGTAATAAAAAAAAAAAATAAAAAATAATTCATAAAAAAATTAATTTTATATTTCTATATATAAAAAACGAATTTACTGCATTTTACGGCTTAATTTTTGTATTTGTTTTTTGTTGATTTTTTGTATTTTTTTTTTTTGTGGTTTTGTTTAGTTTTCATCATTTCTTCTTTTCTTTCATTTTGTAGTGTGTTTGTTGTAGCTCTTGTAGTTGTAGTTGTTGTTGTTTTTGTTTTTGTTGTTGTTGTTGTTGTTGTTGTGTATCTTCCTTTCCAAATTATGTATAGTTCTTGTTGTTGTTTGCTGTGGCGGGGGCTGCTCTACAGCTCACGTTGTTGTTGTTGTTGTTGTTGTTGTTGTTGTTGCTTATTCCAGTTACTCGCTTTCATTTTCTGTCGGCATTCATTAAATTATTTGTGTATGAGTGTGTGTGTGTGTGTGAGTGTGTGTGTAAAGCAAAACTGTCTCCTCTCTCAGCGCTAAAGCAAATTGCAGCTTATAACAGTTTGGCATATAACATCATTATAACAACAGTATTTGTTTGTCTCTCTGTTGGTCCAGCTTAGCTTAGCCAGCTGCAACTGTTATACCAAAGAAAGAGAAGAGAGAGAGATCACAGGCTGTTAATCCTTTCCCTATCCCTCTCTATCTTTCTGTAAACTGTCGACAATTGAGTAGAGCGACAATTGTGGCTGTTGTTGGTATTGTTGCTGCTGTTGTTGTTATTGTTGCTGTGGTTATTGTTGAAAGAGTACAAAAACATAAAAGAAAACTGCCTTGACAAATCCGAATATGAGTTAAGAATTGTTTTAACTATTGCAATTATTGTTATTGTTATTATTATTGTAATTATTGTTGTTGATTGTATTATTTTCTTGTAGTTGTTGTTGTTGCTGTTGTTGTTGGGCTGCTCCATCTGCTGGCCCCCTCCCCCTACCCCCCGGCAACTGCTTACTGCTGTGAGCTCGCCAGTTGTTGTTGTTGTTGCTGCTGCTGTGTGGCGCCCGATGCATTGCCGGGTGGCGGCGACGGTTGCTGCTGCTGCTGCTGCAATTGATGTGAAGACGCTGTCGACGACGCCTGCTGCTGATGATGCGCAGGTGGCGCCGACGACGACGCCGCCGACGATTGATGATGCGATTGCAGCAGCAGCGGCTGCTGTTGCGGCGGCGACTGTTGTTGTTGTGGTGATGGTTGTTGTTGTTGTTGTTGCTGCTGCTGTTGTTGTTGTTGCTGTTGTTGAGTCCCACTTGGCGCGGCGCCGGCTAAGGTCTGTTGTTGTTGCTGTTGTTGCAATTGTTGTTCTTTGGCAGCTTTCTGTTTTTTGGTCACTGGAGGCGGATTCGTCGATAACATCATGGCGCGAATTCGACGCTGTGCGGACTGAAAAAAATGGATATAATCAAATAGAGAATGTTAACATCATGTGGGATGGCTTTAAGGTTTAAGTTTCAATTCACCTGAACGCTGTAGAATGGCCCAATAATGTGCACAGGTGTTTCCTCGTCGCCGCCAGAAGGTGGCGCCAGCGCATGCTCTGGCAGCTTAATGACGCTACCCGTGACACGTTGCAACTCACGCACATTCTGTCCGCCCTTGCCAATAATGCGTCCAACCTGTGGCGAGCGAAGAGCGAAGAGAGAAGAGGAGGCGTATGAGAAATTGAGATAAATGTAATGAGAGCAGAATATAATAGGAGTAAAAATAGGGATAGGAATGCGTAATACACACCTGAGAGCTTGCGACAAGCAGCTCAACAGTTAGGCGAACATCGTCGGTGCCGCACATGAATCCCTCCTCGCGCATCTTTTCAAATATCATATATTGCGCCTTCCACTGACCCTCCGGTGTCCCAACAATCGTGACCTTGCGCTCCGTTTGTTGGTCCAGCGGTTTGTCGGCATCGAGCGGCGCAATCTTGAGGGATGCACTTGAGAAACGCATTATGCTACGTATATGGGATCCCTTGGTACCAATAATGGCGCCAACAGCATTATTCGGTATATAGAGATATGTTGTCTCCTGCATATCGTTTGGAAAAGCCGGCGGCACCACACTGGCCGGTGTCTTAGACATGGCAAAGCCTTGACACGAGGGGAACGGCATGCTCGTGTTGAAGACCATGCCGTTACCCGGTGTCGACATCATTGCCATGGGATGGAGACCGGGGAACATAAGACTCTGGGGTGCCATTGCCTGCAGATCGTTCTCATAGCTTTGGCGAAGTTTGGTACTGATTTGGTTTTCCGCTCGTGACATATTCTCAATCAGGCCCTTAACCGTAATGATGCGTTCCAAATTATAGCTGTTAATATCATTGATTGAGCTAACGGTTATCTTCGTATCCGTGTCCTGCATAATGCGTTTAATAGTGTTGCCGCTCTTGCCAATAATGCGACCAATTAAATTATTATGGGCAAGTATCTTCAAACAGATTTCCCTAAAACCAAAAACAAACAAAATGCATTTATGTGAAATAAATTTAATTAAATGATTAATAGTTGTCCGAAGTGGTTTGTTCCTGTCGCCTGTTCCTTAACTATTTTTTTATTTTTTTTTTTTTTTTTTTTTTTTTTTAGATTTTTAGATTTTTATATTTTTATATTTTTATATTTTTTTTGGTTTTTGAATTTTTTCCAATTTCTAAATTAATTATTTTTTTATTTATTTATTAATCCTTTTTTTTACTTTTTACTGTTGTGCATAAACTTACCCCTTATTCGTGGACAGCGCTTCCTGTTGCATAACCTCCAATATGCGCTTGCATGCATTGGTGCAGTTCTCCGGATTGCCATAGATCGTAATGGACTTCTCCAACGAACCCACGTTCTCCTTGCGATGCACATCGACCCGAGCACGACTCTGTTGTGTGATGGTCCTAATGGTGCTACCCTGACGTCCAATGATCGCACCAACCATCTCACTTTGTACCAATATGCGTAGCGGGAAATCCGCTTGGCGTCCGGGTCCCGGCATTCCCGGATACGGATTACGTTGATTACGTTGGCTGCGACGTTGATTTTTGTCCAATTGCTCGGCGTGCAGCTTGCTGCCCCTCAAATTCGACGCCGTTTAGACCACCAGCAGCTCTACATAGGATACAGGATACAGATAATGATATATGAATAAGATATACTATAGAGTGTAGACTGGAGACTCGCGTATGTGAATGTTATGTATATATATATATATATATACATATATATACATATATATACATATATATACATATATATACACATATATATATAGATATATATACACACACATTATATATATAAACACATGTATGTATAGTGTATGGAGATAAGACTGATAACATTCAATTGGAGAACGATCAAAGGATCAGAGTTCAGATCGAATCAGACATTTTGTTACAATGCAAATAGGATAATTAGGATTGTCGCTGTGTCTCATAAACAAAACGCCCTAAAACAACACACAAGACCCGCCCACCAGTCACAGTCACAGCATCCTACCGTACCTTGCCTTCCTCCCCCGCACCCGACTCCTTCCATCACCCACTCAATAGGTCAAGCCATACATATGTATATTTGTGGAATAGAGAGTATACGGAGGGAGAGAGAGAGAGAGAGAGAGAGAGAGAGAGAAAGTGTGTGTGTGGGGGGGGTGTGTGTGTGTGTGTTCGTTTGTGTGTGTGTGTGTGTGTGTGTGTGTGTGTGTGTGTGTGTGTGTGTGTGTGTGTGTGTGTGTGTATGTGTGTGTGTGTGTGTGTGAAAAAAGAGAAAGGGAGACTGATTGAAATTGAGGAATTGAAGCTGGAAAGCAATCGATAGTCTGACGATAAGCTAGCGAACGCTCACCCTAATCGATCGTTTTCCAACACTTACAGAGAGAGATTATAGATTAATATATATTTGCACTTAACACTAGATTTAAGCGAGATAGTTGTGCCAATATATATGTACAAAAATTTTGGTTTTGCAAATCTAGTGTTAAGTTATCAATTTGCAAATTGGATATATATATATTTTTTTTTTTAATATATATTTTTTATTTATTTATTTTTTTGTATTTTTGTTGTATATACCTTTGCGCCTGCTCAGGATTTTCGAATGTTATATGTACTGTTTGAGTATTTTGATCCTTACTAGAAATAGCCTCACATTGTTTGACGATGCCATAGGGCTTCAGTAGCGGTTCGATGTCTTCGAAACGTGTTTGCAGCGGTATGCCGCTTATTAAGATTTTTGATGTTGTAACACTGTGAAGAAAATAGCGTAAAAACACACACGAAAACAAACAAACAAAAAAAAAAAATAACCAAAAAGACAAAAGAGAAATGAACAAAAGAAATAAAATATACAGTGAAACAAGAAACACAAACGAAACAAAACAAAAACATTGAAAGTAAAGTGAGAGAAAAAAAAGATAAAATTAAATTATAAATAATGAAAAGGTGAAATTGATTTTTTTTTTTTTTTTGATAAATATAATAAAAAAAAATGAATGGAAAAGAAAATAAAAATAAAAATAAGAAAAAAGAAACGAGAGCAGTATGTCAGTAAAAAGAGTTTCAGCAGTGCAACTAACATCTATACAGAGAGAGAGAGAGAGAGAGCGAGACATAGCGAGCGTGAAATATGAGAGCGAGCGAGAGACGGCAAGGCAAGGATTTCTTGAACTTTGATGAGGAGGGACGGGCGTGGTATGGTGTTGTGATTAAATGACACGGCAAAGTTTCAAATCGAATGCGAGATCGATATGAATGAGCGTTAAAAGAGCAACAGAGCGAGAGAGAGAGAGAGAGAGAGAGTGCGAATGTTACGTACGTTAATTGCTGACATTCACATAATAACAAAAAGACCATGTTAATAATACAGAGTGTTACCAGACATTTTAAATATTTATACCAAATTAAGTTGGCTGCGCTAGTTTCATATTAAAAAGATAGAGACAGAGAGAGCTTGTTGAAAGTAGACTGATTAAAAGGGGGGTGTGTTGCTTTGTTCTTGTTGCTGTTGTTGTTGTTGTTTTAGAGCGTTTGCTTATATATATAGTTGAGATCATCTTCATATATAGAACCCACTTTCCAGAATCATGTAAATTTTGATATTTCATGAATTTGGTGGACAGTGGCGCGGGGAGGGGGGAGGGGGGTAACGTAAATAAAAGCATAAGAATTAAAGCTATGTTGTTGAATGAGAGAGATACAGCCATGGACGTATAAATAGCACAAATCCTAACAGAATATTTCCATCGATCATTTGCACAATATTTTACATTCGATCCTTAAAATTTTGATCTCAAATGGTAATTGCTTTCTTCCTCATGGTATACAAGCAAAAAATTTACAGTTATCACTTTCGTCTTTTGTTTTACACTATATTTCGTTTGCGAGCAATTATTTTGCATGGTCATAGAAATAGCACATTTTGATGAAGCAACAGAAAATTTGATGTAAAAAATTTTTACGTTGACTTTCTTGTTTGATTTTACATATTTTGGTACCAAATTAATTAAATTAACCAAAAAACATACTAAATTGGGTCGTGGAACGTGTATCTCCGTCGAACAAAGGAAGATTATATTCCCACTGAGTGAATCTGGAAAAAAGTGGCTGAAATTGCCGAAATAATGAAATGATCCAGAAAAATTGTCTATAATGCACTTAAATTAGTCAAGTTAATCACATCCTATTTGACTGATAAAAAAAATCGTAAGCCAAAGTCACGAGAAACGGATATTTGTACGGATAGGCTCAAAGTGCGAAAGAGCAAGTCGGACCTTTTTAAATCCTCTCGAGAAATTATGAAGGAAATAATTGAGGAATGTGGGTAAAATGTGTCAAGAAAACTAGTATCTAGAAGACTAGTCGACTAGTCGCTCTTTGGACGCAATAGAAGAAGAATGCCACACCTGCCAAAACGCAACATCAAGCAAAGATTGAGTTTTTCACGGGCCCACCGGGATAAGAGTCTAAATTATTGGAAAAATGTGCTATGGAGCGATGAAACTAAATAAATAAAGTGGAAACCGATGGCAAAACATTTGTTCGTCATCCAAAATGCCAAGCTCTTAGTCCCAGGTACTCTTTGAAGACCATGAAGCGCAGTGGCGGATCCATTATGTGTTGGGGTGCATTGTCCTGGTTTGGTGTGGGACCGCTCTACCGAATTAATGGCTTAATGGATCGGTTCATATATGAGGACATTCTCACAAATCAAATGGAACTATTTACTTTTGAGAATATGCCTGTAAAATGGACATTCCAACACGATATCGACCCAAAGAACACATCTCGAGTCGTTAAAAAGTGGTTAAAGGACGAATCGATCGAAGTCCTGGGGTGGTCGGCCCAAAGCCCTTACCTAAATCCCATAGAAAACCTATGGAATGATGTAAAGATGTAAAAAAAATTCCTAACTTGGACGAACTGTGGTCCAAGAAGCTTGGAACTCCATTCCGAAGGAGAGATGTCGGAAGCTTCTGGAAAGTATGGGCCAAAAATGTACCAATCTTATTCAAAATCATGGTTACTCAATTAAATATTAAATTCGTTAAGCAGTTATAACTTAAAAGCTAATTGTTTTATGAATTATGGCAACTTTTTGAAATTGTGCTATTTCTGTGACCACCACTTTTCGTTATATTTTAATTTTTTAATATTTATTTATTTTATTTCAAAACTTTTATGAATTTTTCTCTATCAGTTAATTAGTAATTAAGTTAAGCTTTGAAGAGCCAAAGTTGTTTTATTTTCAAAAACTATTTCTTAGGAAAAAAAAGCATTTCATATACAGAATATTTTTTTGTGCTATTTATATGACCATGGCTGTATGTGTGATATAATGATATTGAATTCTACAAAGATAATAACTACATGTGTATGTATCTATTTATCTAACTATGGATGTATGTATATAAATATTTATCTAGATGTAGTATGCCATGAATCCATAGAGGGTTATGCGAAGAAGAAGAAAGAGAAAATAATTAGAGGGGCGACTGATAACATCCTGTTGCTTTAACGGGGCAAACGTAGACAAACAACTAAGTAACTAACCAACTAGCAAACGTGATTTTGGCGCTACTCAAACAACAGCAACAACAAGAAAATGAAGAACAAGACGATCAGTGCAAAATTTTAAAAGTGCTGCTGCTGTGTTGGTGCCGCCGTGCCACGCCGTCGACTGGAATGTTGCACATTTAATATCGTGTTTATTTTTCTTGGAAGTAATTTCACTCCAGTCGCCGCCAAGTCAACGCCAAAGACGGCGACTACGACGACGTCGACGACGACGCAAAGCTACCAAAACAAGAACAAACTCGTATAAAAACAAAACCTATGCATATAGAGCGCGAGAGAGAGTTTGATGACTAGGCAACACTAGGGCGACGTTGGAATACTCTTTAGATTACAACAACAACAACAAGAATACAACTTAATTAGCTTGAAAGCTCAGCAAGTGCTTTTAAAAAGCTTTTTAACAATTTCAACTTCATGGCAACTCCGTTTTTTATGAATGAAAGCGATGAAGAAGCGGCAAAAAAGAGAGGCGAAAAGAAAGAAAGAGAGCGTTTCTGTGTAGTGATGGTGCCAAAGCAACAACAAATGCAACAGTTGCCACATGCCGGCAAACTCCTTCAGCAGCCGCATTCCATTGCCGTCCGTCTCTGTTATCGTGCTCTCTCTCTCTCTCTCTCTCCTTGAGACGATCTCTCTTTTTTTTTTTATTTTGTTATTGCAGTTTATGCCATATTTGTTTGCGTCTGCGTTTATATATATATATATATATATTTATATATACATATATATGTATATATATGTATGTATTTTTTTTTGTGCTCACTATTCCAGGAATTGAAGTCGAAACGACAACGAAATATTTGCTGTGGCTGCTCGTTTTCAACTCGTGTGTGAGATTTTTAAATTTGAGTAGTCAAAAGCCCTTAGCGCATGTTATTCTTGTTCTTGCTGTTTTTGCATTTTATCTTCTCTTTTGCTTGTTTTGCATTTCTGCAGATGATGAGCGCAATTTAGACAGCGTAAGTGCTCTCAAACTGTTGCGCACAGTTTGAACAGCATTGCGCATGCGTCACGCGTCACAATATGTACACACATGCATACACAAACATACAAGGGGTGCCACTTGCAGCCCACCCATGTCCAGCCTCAATATGCAAATGTCTACGGTGCTGCTGACGCTGTTGCTGCAGTTCGTTGACGTCGCCTACTGCACCAATAAGCATTCCCGACTTATTCGCTCTCTCACCACATGACGGCAGAGGCGGCAGGCAGCGCGAGAGTGTGAGAGAACGAGTGCAAACGTAAGAGAAGCAAAGCAGAAGCGACATTTTTTTTTTTTTTTTTTTTCATTTCATTTTATTTGACATGTGACTGACGCTGACGCTGGCGCCTGCTTCAGCTAAGCAAATGACCTCTGCTTCGCACTCTCTCGCACACACACACACACACACCTGAGCTCGCTTGTTTTGTTATCAATGCACATGCGACCCTTTTGTGCTCAGGAACAGCAGAGTATGTACATATGAATACAGGTCTCGCAATCAATATACTACATGCGCCTGCAGCGCAGTCAACAGCAAAGCCATCGTCGTCGCCTTCGACGTCTTCTGCGTCTACTGCTTTCATTGTGTTGCTTAACACAATATTGTGTTGGCTTTAAATGAACACACATGCACACACATGGATATACACATAGATTTACATTTTATTTATCGCTACGCACACAAACAAACACACTTGCATACACATGTTGCATCGTTCACATTTAATGCATGTGTGCTTGCTGTGCACGCTTTGTTTGCTTGCTTCCCTTTTGTTTTTGAAATTTTTATGAATGAAAAAGTCAGAAATCTGTTGCGTCGGCTGCTGTTGCTGTTGTTGTTGTTCTTGAAGTCGTTTTTGTTTTCGTGTTGTAGCTGCATTTGTTTCTTTCGTTTCTCTTATGTTATTGTATTGAGTGCAATTTCGTTCGTTTATGTAAACGCACACATGACGCATACTTATATAAAAGAAGTGCGTGTGCGTGTGTGTTTGTGTGGGTTTTTGTCCGTTCTATTTCCATAGCATTCCACAAGTTGCTTTGGACGTCGGAGCCTTGTTGTTGGCGTTGCTCATTTTGCGCTACATCAGCGTCGACTGCAAGCTACCGTTAGTTTTTTGTCGTTGCATTTTCTGTGCTCAGTTGCAAATGCTGTTGACTGTAGTCGCTGTCGCTGCTGCCACTACTGTTGTTGTTGCTGTTCTTGTTTTTGTTCGTCACTTCTTGCTGTTTGCAGTTTATTTGCTGCGCTTATCTATTGCCCACGCCCCGACCGTACGTCCGTCCCACCACCTCTTTGGCAAAGCAGTCAAGGCATTTGTCTTTGTCAAAGTGTGCGCGCGTATGTGTGCATGCATGTGTTCACATAGAAACTTGTTTCTGTACACAGCAACAACAAATTGCAGTTGCAATGTTGCTGTTGATTTGACCTAAATTTGCCGGCAAAAGCGTTGCAAACACATACACACATACATGTGCATTTGTATGTTTATCTAACCCCTGTTGTTCGTCTTGTTTTATTACCATTCAAAATAAAAAATAGGTTGTTCAACAAAATGGCGCTTTTGTGCGTTAAAGAGGAGTAGGGGGCGGGAAGGAAGTGGGGTGTGGGCGTGGCCATATGGCAAGCCATAGTAATGATAACATTGATACCAGGATGCAAAAGATGAAAATGAAATTCTCTTCAATTCTTATCGATAATTTTACACATACGGTACAATAGCACACAGTTTAGCCTCGATCGAAAAAAACTATTAAATGAGGGAGAATTAGGAATTATTTGAGTTAAGTTGTTCTACTTATTATGGAAAAATCAAGTGAATGTTCGATTTTGATGGATATTATATTACATTTTAAATATTAAGGCAATGTTCGTTATTATAAGGTATTTAACAACACTGACAACACACATTAAAACACACACACAAATATATATATATATATATATATAACTTATGCAGCTCGCGCCACAAATTCCGCAAAATAACGGAAAACCGCGATACGAGGACGAGAAGAAAGGAAGATCGAGAGACAATTGGAAAAACTCACCGATCATAAAAACGTGGAACTTTCGTATTCTGTTGTTGCAGATGATGATTATAATAATGATGATTATTATTGTTGATATTTATTCTGTTGCTATTGTTGTTGTTGTTGTTGGGTAATTGGTAATTGCTGCTGCTGTGCATTTTTAGTTTGTTTAATTTTTGTGTTTCTGCTACAGTAAGGTTCGTATTTTTGTTTTTCTTTCTATTCTTGTTCTTGCTCTTCTTGTTTTATGTGTATTAGTTTTTAGGTATATGTATGTTTATAGTTGAGAGAAGAAACAATAGAATAGCTCTCACTTTTGCTATTTGTTGTTGTTCTGCGTTTCGCTGTTTTTATTACTTTACTTCACAGAAAGAACTAAACCAAAAAGAGAAGTACGATACAAATTGAGAATAAGCAAACCACATACACATGCAAACGCAGCAAGAGAGCGAACGCAAAAAGAGCGGGAGCATGTTAAGTGAATTACAAATACAATTTGAGACGTCGCGGTCATGACGTAGACGCTGACCGAGCAGCAGCAGAGCCGTTAGCTCATTTCTACACACACACACACATACATGCGTTCTTGCTTTGCTCGTTTGTTAATCACACACAGCTAAAAAAATGTGTAGCAAAATTTGTGAACTGATATGATTATGATTTTATTTCATTTATTCGTTCCCTCTTCGGTTGTTGTGGATCTTTTAGCACTGTTTTCTGCTTCTTGCTACTTATTTTTTTTTTAGTCACGCGTATAGGCTTTGATTCGCATTAGCAACTTGTCTGCTGTCTTCTTACAAAGTGGTGTGGGGGAGGAACAAAAATATGCAGCGACTGCGACCTCGACGCTGACTCATGAGAACGCAACTCTGAGCGCACTGCGCACGCTTACAAACGGCTTGCGTATGCCAAACTTATCGATAGACCAATTGTTGCTATCGATAAACGACGTTTTCTATTCAACTGCATAACAATTGATTTGTATATATTCAAATTTCCAAATTTGATCAAATAATTTTCAATTTGTACACGTATGTGCTTATGATACGTGTCTGACTAATTAGCAAGAAACGCAGTTGAAAAAAAAAAACACATTGTTGCCGCCCCTTTCCCCACATAGTACAATATACACATATGTATGTATGTAGGCGCATGGGCAGTATTGGCGGCAGAGGCAAAGAATGTCGTTAGGCAGCGCTAAAAATTTGTATCAACCGAATGCTGCCGAAGTATGCGTTTTTTGCCAGCAAAAGAGCGAGATAGAAAGCTTCCAAACTGCATTGAAAACAAAAGCAGCAAAGCTGCTGCTGCTGTCCGAGCTACAGATCAACATTATTTGTACATTATTCTCACTTTTTGTTCCTCTCTATCTCTCTCTGTCTCCCTCTCCCGCAGACAGAGCACAGACTCCGTTTAATGAACTACACAAGTCAGAGTCAAGCAAAGTAGGTCAGTTTACTTGCTTGTTGCTTTTGGGCTGGGCGCAACTAGTCAAAAGAAAGGCGGCTCTGTGTATGTGATAGTATTAAATACATACACATGTGTATATCCTGATTAAATTGATTTTTATTGTCATGCGTTGTTTGATTTAAGCGCATTTTTTTTTTTCAATAATTGCCGACGTCGCAGTCGCTGCAATTGCCAAGGAAAAAGGGAGAGAGAAAAAAAACTGTCACACACATATACGGACGTTGACGCCGGCTTGTCGCACTCGTCATAACGGTACAACATGCATATGTAAGTCATTTTTGCTCACACACACACTGCCATATGCCTTATGTCTGTATGCGTATCTTAGATAAAGGAAACCGAAACTACGCAAAACTGTGCAAAAAAAAAAGAATCAAACGACACGACACTTTTTGTCGTCTACAATTTTTGATGTTGCCATTTCTACTCTTTTCCCCCTTTTCTTTATGGTTTTCTAACACACTTCACTCACTTTTCACAGCTTGTTTCTACTTGTTGTCGTTGTTGTTGTTCTAATATGAGAATATCACTTTAAGACAATTTCGAAGAACGCAGCACAATTTTGACGTTGTTTTTTATGCTTTTGTGTATGTTTTCTTTTTGTTAATATAATTTTTTTTTTGCGCCCACGACGACCAGCGACCGATGACTATTAAAAAAAAAAAAAAAAAAAATCACTGGCACACACACACACACGCAGAAACTGATACCAACAACAGCAGGCGTAAAATATTTTATAATTTTTGCTGTTGCTTTGCGTTGAATAATTTGTTGTTGCTGTTGGTGTTGTTGTTGTTGTGGCTGCTGCTGCTGTTGTTGTTGTTGTTGTATCAACTACGTCGCGTATTTCGGAAAAAGACGACCGCAAAATGCAAAGAGCATTTAACTACTGAAACTAAAACAGACACGCCAAAGAGCAAGGCGCAAAGCAACGTCGGCGAATGGACGGACAGACGGAGAAACGGACGGACGAACGTGACGTTAAAGCACAAAAAAAACGCAAGTGCCAGCGCGTTGGAGCACCGTTGGCAAAGAGAATGAGAGTGGGATAGAGAAAGAGAGAGAGAGCGAAAAGCACAAAAAAAAAACAAGAGGCCAGCCGGCTACGCGGCTGCAAAGCGACAATAAACGCCAAAGTCGTCGTTGCTGTTTCTGCTGTTCTTGTTGCTGCTGTTGTTGTTGTTTATGAAGTAAAAGGCAAAAGGCAAAGCAACAACATGATTAGCGCGCAACACTTGCGAAAAAAGCGAAAACGAGGAGAAGGCAGAGCAGCAATGTTGGGCATAAAGTAGGAGAAGTGCCAAGACTTTTTTTCGTTGGGGTTGCCAGATGGGGGCAACAGTTGGCACCGCGTAAGCAGTCAATGTCTGGCAGCACTTGCAGCAGGTTAACTTAAGGTGAACTTGCAGTTGAACGAGCGCACTTAAACAACTACAAATTCATTAATTTTAATTCACTTTATGCACATTTACATATGTACGCATGTGTGTACAGATGTTTGCATATGTAGCTTTTAACATTTATGTTGTACAAGCGGACCACGAATTGACAGCCATGACAACTCTGTTGATGGCTGTCAAGTGTAGCGCGACAAAAGCTTTAAAGCACAGAACGCAGCAAGAGCAGCAGCAGCAGCAACGTTCTTCTTAAGCACAATCAACCGGCAGCGTACATTGGCGTCGGCGTTGGCGCTCGCGCGGTGCCTCTCGTACACTTACGCTCTCGCCCTCACGCATTCTCTTTTCAAATTGTTGCGCTTTTTACACACACTCACTCACACACAATGTGTTATACACATGCAGATCTCTCACGAGTTGTTTTTGCTCGTGTGCTCTTTCGTTTTCGTTTTTGTTGCTGTTGTTTTTGTTTTCATTTTCTCTTTGTACGAAAAGTGCAACAACTTTGCCGCGCTGCCTGCGATTACGTCACGCATTCGCATTGCATGCGTGCGCCGACACAAACAATTATCTGTGTGTGTGCGTGCGTGTGTGGTGTTTTGATGCGTCGACATCAACAGCGGCAGTCACAGCGCTTCGTCTCAACTATTTGATATTTCCGGTCAATTATTGTTTTATTTTTGTTTTGTTTACGATGACGTCGACGTGGCTGCCTCAAACATTTGATGCTGGCGCCGGCTAATTTCTTCTTAACGTTAGCCAACCAAATGCCTTTCTCTCTCTGTGTGTGTGTGTGTGTGTGTGTAAGACCGCAAAAGAGAGCAAAAAATTAACAACTAAGTAAATAAAAGAAAAACGGTAAAAACAGTTGTAAGCAGCAACAACCGCTTAAGGTTAATAAAGAAAAAATAAAAATATATATAAAAAAATTCGACTTAATTTCGATAGTTCAATGGCCTCAATAAAAAATAAATAAAACAGCAACAGTAAGCAGCAGCCGTTGCCGTCGTACTGCTTAGCTTTGATCGTAAATTGCTGATAACGCGCAGCGCGTTACGTCGCAGAGACAACAACAGAGCGACGAGACGTTGCCTAAAATACGAGGAGCATCAGTAGCAGCAGCAGCAGCAGCAGCGCGGCTGCAGCGCAGTAGGCGATGTTGTCAAATGCGCGCGCGCGCTTTTTCAAAAAAAGCTCCTCTTGTTTGAACATTTGTCGTAGAACAGTGTTGCTGTGTTGCAGAAAGCACAAGTGCATTGTGAGTGTTACTGCCTTTGAATACGTTTAGTCATAGAACACAGTGTTGCTGAGCTGCGAGTGCAATTTGCACTCAACTCATTATGTGCGCTGTCTCTCTCTCTGTCTCTCTCTCTCTATCTCTCTCGTATTGTCTCTGAGCTTTTTGGCTGTTGATCCCACAATGCAGCTGTCGCAAGCGGCGGCCGAGTTCTTGACAGAGGAAGGGGAAGAGGAAGAGAGCAGGGCAAGCAACAAAAATGTGGCAAATTGACCCCCAAAAAAGAAAAGGAAAAGGGATAATACTGTTATATGTTATGTAGCAACCCTTTTGTTTTGTTGTTGTTGCTGCTGCTGTTGTTGTTGTTGCTTGTGAGTGAAATGCTTTCTTCCCCTGGTTGGGTGACAACAACGACGTTAACCATGGCCAAACAATGGCCAGGTAATGCCACTTGGCTGGGCCTCTTCTACCTGTGATCCTGCTCCTGCTCTGCTCCTGTTCCTGTTCCTGTTTGCGTGTCGAACGCAAGGATCAGAGAGTGCAGCGCATATGGGGCAAAGGGTTGATGATGCAGCGCAAATTGCAGCTGCCGCAAGCAGGCAAGCAAACAAGGAGGAAGAAAGTGATCGCAGCTCGCTCAACCGGTGAAATAACGGTTGTGCCGAAGAAAGCCAACGGTTCGCAATCGCAATCGGTTGGCAACACTCAGTTCACCCATTTCTGGCCAAAAACATTCTACGATATTCGTCTCTGTTCGCGAGTTGCGACAGTTGGTCGATAAGCGCGCCAAATAGCCAAATAAAGAAGTAAGGAAGGTAGGAAGGAAGAAAGGCAGACAGGAAGAAAGCAAAAAAGCAAGAAAGCAAGAAAGGCAGAAAGGCAGAGAGAAAGAGCGAAAGACGTAATGACAGCGAAACGTCAATGCCTGCATACAGTAAACACCGCTTCGAATGCACCACAAGACAAGGAGTCGAGCTGTGCTCAGCGAATAAAAGCACAGCGAGAGCTTTTAAGAACTGTAAAGTAGTCAAGAGCTTTCATGATATTCAGTATATTGGAACACGCTTTATGAGCCTGCATACAGTAAACACTGCTTAGAGGGCACCATGTCAAAGCGCGTAAGCGAAAGAAAGCAATGCGAAAGTTCAAGAGCTTTTATGCACTGCACAAATGACATGAGCTTTTAGTCACTGTTTAAAGAAAGCTTTTGTTGAATCGCAAGTCACGACGCTTTGATAGTGATGCTCCGCCGAAAAGAGCTTTCCTCAAAAGCGCGAGTATCAAAGCTTTTATAAGAGCGTGACGATTGGAGCTTTTACACGACATGCAAGTGAAATCATTATACAATGTTCTGTACATATATCGCAAACATGAGCTTTTGGAAAGCTCTGCTCGAGAATGCATTTGCCAAAAGCTTTTGTTATTAAATGCAAACCTAACAGAAAAAGTGTAAAAATGTGTGCATAGATAAAGACTGTACTTCACGGCTTGATGTACATATAGGCAGAGTGTTCACTGTAGCGAGCATTTACTGTATGTACAAATTACACAAATTCCTCATAGCGAAGCTCGACTGTGGCATATTGTAATCGCCTGCAAAGGTAAAGAAACTCTCGCATTTTTGGTTTTAGTTTCTGTTCTTCTTGTTTTTGTATTTCGCACTGGCCATGAGATTTTGAGATTTGTGTTGCTTCTCTCTCTCTCTCTCTCTCGCTCTCTCTCGCTCTCTCTCGCTCTCTCTCATTGTCTCACTCTGCCACACACGCTTGCTGTCTCACTCGTGGACCCTCTGTAGGGCAGCATTCTTGAAAAACTAAGCCAGCAGTAACACGAATCTCATCATCATGCCACAACTTCGCTGTGTGTCTCTGTATGTGTGTGTGTGTGTGTGTGTGTGTGTGTTTGTTGTGTCGTTGAATTCTTGGAAATTTCTAATGAACACAAACACAAAAAGGAGGCACACAAAAATGTAGAGAACAAAAAAAAAAAAAAAAATAAATAAAAATAAGAAAAAAAAAACGAAGCCGAAATAATGTGGATCAAACGCACGCTAAATGAGTACAAACAAGCGGAACGTGAGAAGAGCCCATGAGAATCAAGTAAGGCACACACACACACACAGAGACACACACACACACAGAGACACACACACACATAGAGTATGGGTTTTTATATGGTCTCATGAAAGACGAAGACGAAGACGCCGCCTGGACAACATAGATGAAGTTGTTGCCGCCTGAAACATGTAGGAAATAGTGAAAAGTGCAAACAGAAATCGGAAGAGTAAGCGGAAGACTGCAATTGAGTGTAAGTGGTGTGGCAAAGAGCTTTAAGCTCAACTCAAGCTGCTCCTGTAGATCGGTATTCAAAGCAATGTAAAGAGTGAAGCAGGTAAACCGAAACAACGTGTGTTGTTAGCAACAGCTTAAAGCTGCTGTGAAAGAGAAAGCTTTTGAAAGCAGGCAGCAAAGAGCTTTAAGCTGCTCGTAAGGGGAGTGTCAAGTGACGTGTGACAAGCAAGGAACTTTAGAAGCTTCAAGTTACATTTAAGTTGCATTTTTAAGCTCAGCAAGAGTAAGAAGAAGAAGAAGCGAAGAGCTTAAAGCTGCAGTTGAAATGCAGTGGCAAAAGAGCAAACGCAGTATTGTGTAGAGCTTAAAGCTCAGCGCACAATGCAGCTTTTGAGAGAATGTGTTTGCATAGAGAGTTGGGGCAGGGCAGTTGCAAGTCCTTAGACTAATCGTTGCTTTTACCTGCGACCCACACACACACACATACACACATACACACACACACACCCACACACCCGCACACCCGCATGTGCTGTTATGGAACTACCTGGACTCTTATCTCTCTCTCTCTCTCTCTCTCTCTCTCTCTCTCTCTCTCTCTCTCTCTCTCTCTCTCTGTCAGTGTGTTTCTGGGTTGTCTTGCTAAAATTTGCATCCTGTTTCAAACAAGCAGACAAACTCGTTGTCCTTCTGCTCTTCCGCTGGACAGAAAGAAGAAGAAAAACACAACATACCAAAGTGACACGCCCCCCTGCTTAAGCCGCCCCCGCAACAATATGGCACAACAACCGCGAACTGCCTAAGGTCGGCTTAACGCCCCTTTCTCCTTCCCTACCTCCCTTGCTCCCTGCCTGGCTTCCTCCCTTCCCTTCCTCCGTTCCCTTCTTCATATCCCCCCTCCATTCTCTGGCTGCCTTGGCAAGCTTCCTCCTCTTGTGCTGCGCGATTTCATTCAAATGCCGCATTTGATGCTGATTTGCTTTTTCTACAAATCACACACACACACACACACACACACACACATACAGATGCATATGTTGTGTCGATCGTGAAACGAGTTTGAATGAGAAAAATAAGTTGGAGAAGCTGCCGACGCGTGTGGGGAGAAAGGAGGAATTGTTGCTGTGTCGCCTTGAATGGAATGGAGCATAGTAGACACACACACACACACACACACACACACACACACACACACACACACACACACACACACACACACACACACACACACACACACACACACACACACACACAGACTCAGCACAAGGTCAGTCTATACTAACGCTGTCACAGCTGCAAGACAAACAAACACACACGGCGTATGCGTAATCTAATCAACCCCAAACACACACAATGAAAGAAACATGCTCTAACTAATTTGACTGTCAATCAGGATGCACAAGCATTGCAGCAGAAGGCAGCAGAAGGTAGAGCAGCAGTGAGGAGACTAAAAGTTGCTTGATAATCGATGGGAATCAAATATGAGGGCAATATATATATCAAGGTAGAGTGCGATGGACAGCAGAGGATTAGACTGGCCTTTGTTCTATTGAGGATACAAAGATACAGTACACACACACACACACACACGCACACACACACACACACGCACACGCACACGCACACCACCTCGCTTGACAGCCAAAAAGGGCAACAAGTAAAATAGGGTAAGAGATTAGAAGAACCCTCTCGACGACTCCCCCCGTGATTCGCCTGTCCAGCGCTATGCACTGCGTATGCGAGACAAATTGGTCAAAAAGGACCAGAGAGCAGAGATCTCTGATCGCAGCGCAGTTCCTTCGCTGCCAAGTGAACAAACATTAGATGAAGAAAAGGCTGCCCAAAATATCCTTTGCGTATAATTAAAAGGAAAAAAAAAAAAAAAAAAAAAAAAAAACAGAAAAAAATTAAATAAAATAAAATAAAATGTTGAATGGGGTGAGCCGTGTGTTGCACACGGAAATGTGAGAAACTCGTTTCGCAATTTGCCCAAAAAAAAAAAAAAAAAAAAAAAAAAACCGAAAAGGGAAAAGGAAATGAGGGAAAACGCAGCGAGTTGTGGCCTAAGTATCTAACAACAACAACAACGACAACAACAACGCCAACGTCAGTGAAGAAACCTGATTACAAAACACACACACACACACACACACACACACACACACACACACACACACACGTACGCTTTACTCAACCCTTTTTCTAAGCAGCCTCCGGTGTCGCTGTCGCTGTCGTTGTGGCATGCAACAGAAGCTGATGCCGCGGCATGTTTTCTTTGCCGGATTAAACGAATGCTACAGATGGTTTGTGTGTTGTGCGAGTGTGTGTGTGTGTGTGAAAGATTCCTTTTGCTGTTTTGTGTTTTCTTTGGTTTCCTTTTTAGAAATTAGTTAAGTATTTTTTTTTTTTTTCGATTTCCCCCCCCTTTGCTGTTGCCCTGCAGCTTTTGAGCTTGAGTTGCTGCTTTTTGCTTGCCTTGTTGCAGAGCTTAGCCGTTGTTGAAACAAGCGGCTTAACACGGTTTCATAGCGCGTAGTCGCCTGCCTCAAACTCAAACGGCTTCTCAAGCTGCCCGAGGGGGCACGACTAGAGATCGCAAGCTGAGCAGCGATCATATCTAGGTGATCAAGTGACTGGCTCCAAATGAATGTTAAATACAAACAAGTCAAGCTTGGTCTTTCGTTTATCTAGAGAACAAATTTATATAGCTACGAGGATCAGTTAGGAGAGATCAGAAGACTTCTTCAAAAGATCGAAGCGATATGAAGATCATTGATCACTGATCGCCTTGGCAGATCAGTCAAGAGTCAAGAAACAAGAGACAAGAGACATGAAAATATGTCATATAGAGTTCGATTTAGGGCACGAGAGAATCATCAATTTGAAGCCTCTGAAACTCGACTTAATGATCGTTGATCGATCGAAAAGGATCTTCTTGATTGAAACTCAAACAGAGATTAACTTAACAAATTGTAAACTAGTAGTTCTAGAGAAGAAAGCTAAGCAGATTTGCAAGAAACGTAGAAGAATCACTAGCATTCTGCTCGAGAGAAACTAGAGCTTAACATGATACCCAAAGCAATTTTGTCAAAATTCTGTGTGTGCGTGTGTGTGTGTGTGTGTGTGTAGCAAGGAAACCCGATTCGATGCGATCTAGTGTTGCAGCATTGAGCATAGAGACACAAGGAGGCATGAGGCTGAAGAGGAGGCACTAAAGAGGAGGCAGCAGAGGAGGCAACAGAGGAGGCTGAAGAAGACACTGAAGAGGAGGCAACAGAGGAGGCTGAAGAAGACACTGAAGAGGAGGCAACAGAGGAGGCTGTGTCACACGCAGTGGCGGCAAGTATATCAAATTGTTTTTTTTCTTTTTGATGTTTCGGCAAGGGTGCCTTGTGAACTTGAGTACTGAATACTGAATAGTGAATAGTGAATAGTGAGTACTGAGTACTGAGCACAGGTAGCAAAAGGAAGCTTCCGCGTTGCAGTTAGTAGTTGTGCGATGGCAGTCGAGAGATTCTAGGATGATGCATGTGACAATGATGATAACTATTCCCCCTATTCCCCTATTCCTATTTCAAAACTCTTCTTTTTCTTTTTTTCTTAGCGCTGATCAACTCGGTGTTTACTTACACCACTTGAGCTTAACTCGGAGGAGAGTTGATGAGGGTCGAATGTCGCTTGTGATTTGGGTCTCTGAGAGCTTTTTTCCATCACAGTTTCTGTACTTTTTTTTTTTAATTTTTGTTATGCTTACTTGCTTCTTCTGTGATATGCCCAATTTATCACAGGAAATTAGCTGCTATTTAGCAGCGTTGTAGGTTTGCAAAAACCCAAAACAAAAAACCAAAAAAAAAAAAAAAAAAACAAGGAAGGAAGGAAAAAAACTGATGGAAAGAAAAGGAAAAAAGGGTTCTAAGGGAAGTGGGTTTTTGTGTCGGGAGGTAGGAGGGAGGGAGTTGTGAGTTGTGAGTCTCTCAGGCAGGCGGGTGTGCCACATAGAGAGGCAAGCATCGTGTTATTTGGCGTGATAATTTGTGCAATTGTGGATTGCAGATACGAGATTTTTACTCCGCGACTCCTCGACTGTCCCCCTAACACTGCCCCCTCCCCCCTCCTGCCTCATACCTCCTTCCTCATTCATTGCTGCTGCCGTTTGCATAGTTTACTGGTTTGCCAGGCCAAGGAGTTAGAAGGGTTTAGGGTTACGGATTACGGGTTATGGGTTAGATGCAACTAGCGTTGGCCAGCACGTGAGCGAGGCATATCTAAAATGTTGTGGCGCCATTTTGAAATGACTGCTTGAGGTAATGGTTCAGGCAATTCAACTAATTAACCACTGTGGGGCGTCCAGCAAATGCGACTTCCCTACAATTCTCAAGTAGAGAGAGAGAGAGAGAGAGAGAGAGAGAAAGAGAGAGGCAGAAAACATTTCCAAGTTCCTTTTCATTTAATTTGCGACTAAAATTCGAGTTTCTAGCAAAAGCTCAAAAGCTCACACTGAAAGCTCTTTAGCTTGAAGCATTCTACAGTTTACGGAAATGAAGCCTTAATCAAGTGTTTCCTATTAATTATTAATCCTAATTCCTAACACTATTTTAAGTCTAAGCTGAAGTTAAGCTTAAAGCTTTTAGTTAAAGCTCTTTCGAATTATACTTGTTTTAGTTTACTTGACTAAAACCATTAACAATCTTGAACTAGCGATGATTTCTACGACTATTTTAACTCTAAGCTGAAGTTGAGCTTAAAGCTCATAGTTAAAGCTCTTCAGAAATAAGTTTTCAAAGCTCAAAACATAGATAAGAGATCATATATCGAAGATTGTCAACTCCAATCTGAAGTTTGTCGAAAAAAAGCTTTTCTATCTATAAGAAAGCTCTATGAGAAAGAGTTTCGATTAGTTTAGGCCTAAACATTGACAAGAGAACATTTCAAAGGACATTAACTGTAAGCCAAAGAAAGCTTGCACCTAAAGCTCTATGAGCAAAAGTTTTGCTTCAGATTACGGACTATGGAATGAAAGAGAAGATTGACCTAAGCATAGACAAGAGAGTTGATTCTTAAGACTGGCACAGCTCTAATCGTTAATACGACTGTAAAAGCTGCAAGTGAAAGCTCTCTCTGAAGCCAAAGGCTTCAAAGCATTTACAACAACTACAGCAGGGAATATGAGGGGGGACAAAGTAGTACAAAGAGAAGAGGCTCTACAAGAGTTAACTACATACATTAGGCCATATAATTTTATATATTATATATAGAAGAAGAGACGACACATTTATGCATGGAAATAAAGATTGAATCAAGGGGAAATTCATCCAGGAAGGTTGGGGGAGGAAGGGAGAGTTTTTTTTGTTGGGAGAGGAGAAAATTTGGTTTTTTCTTGTGAAATTTGTAATTGTAAATTTGTAAAGTTCTCAAATTGTTTCACATTTCTTTGTTTCTCTTCTTTTGTTTTGTGTTTTCAATTTGGTCAATAGATGAACTCGATAAATAGTAGGAAAGGGGTGGGGGAACGGGGGGTTGGGGGTTTTGAGTGAGTTGTGTGTGTGTGGATAGGAGGAACACATTGGATAAATACCTTGAGGTGCCAGCACCTTCCAATTGCTGCCGATCCAAGGGCGGATCGAAGATTTGCTCACGATCCTCTTTTGATAATTCCAAGTCGGCGAATTGATCCAGTTCGGAAGCCATCTTTATAACTGTAACTTCTGCTGCTTCTTGTATCTTGCTTGTGCTTTATGTACTGTTAGTGTGCTTGCTGTTCTTGTTCTTGTTGTTGTTGTTCGTGCTTCTACGTCTTCTTCTTCAACTACTTTTGCGGCGGCGCAATAAACTTTGCTTGCAAAATATTCAATTTAATCACTTTTCGTCTTTTCTAGTTGTTCATTTGTGTTGTTGTTGTTGTTGTAGTTGTTGCTGTTGTGTTTGTTGTTTAGTGGGGGGGGCTTTTTTTTTCAAAGGGAGGGGCACTTTAGAGGGCGGAGTTCGGCTCGTTGTACGTGCAAAAAAAATATATATTTATATATATTTGTTTAACAACAATTTCTTGCGTAATTTCTGGTCTATTAATCTGTGTGCTTATTTGGTTGTTTGGTTGTTGTTGTTCTTAGTAACTTGAACTTGTATTAATTAAACTCAACACTTTTGCGAAGCTTTAAACACTTTAGAATTTTGGCCGTTTTGTGTGAAAGGATTTTCCGGTTAAAGTTTTCGATTTTTCTTTGCGCAGATATTCCTATTGTTAATATTATTATTATTATTATTACTCTTGTTGTTGTTGTAGTTGTTACTTTGTTGGGCGTGGAATGTTAAAAAAAAAATTCAGTACGTTTTGTGCTTTTCCGCTCAGTTTGCGCTTTGACTCATGTCCTTGGCTTGCGCTTTTCCGTTTCGGTTTCGGTTTCCGTTTCCGTTTTCGCGTCGTATTTGTCTTGAATGAATCGAAAACGAATTTTGTGCGTTTACCGTTTTTTGCATGCAATTTTTAATTTGTATAATTAATGAATTAATTATTATTGATCATTGATTATTGATTATTGTTGCAGCTGTGACTTTGCATTGCTTTTTATCAAAACTCTTTTCTTTTTTTGCCCGCGCGCGTTTTGCTTTTTTGTTTCTATATTTTCGAAAACTTTTTTCGATGTCTTTTTCGCTGAATTTCGAAAAAAAAAAAATGTTGTTGCTGTTGCTTGGTTTAAGGCCCGTTTGAATGTTGTCCGATTCGAAATTAAATGGAAATTGTGTCAATTTGGCCCAAAATGATTGAAAACCTGCAAAACATAAGAAGGCAAAGAAGAAGAGATCAAATTTAAGTTATATATTTATCAGTGAAGAAAAGAAATTTACGCTACATAGAGAGTACAATCCCCTAAGCCAACATTTGTTATTTGTTTTTTTTTGAGTATGTTTAAACAAACAAACACACACACACACACACACACACACACGTATACACATTACGCATCCCATTGGCCCACCCCCTACTGTCATACGGCATATGCAGCCGCTGCTTGAGACGTAACAATGACGACGCAACAGCTGTTGCTGCTGCTGCTACAGCAAGCAGCGATCGCACTCTGCTCTGACGTCTCTGCTGTGACCGGCCGGCGACATGTTGCTAACCAAACACAAAAGCTCTGGCAGCGGCAACGCCGTTGAGTGGGCGCGCGCTTGCGTCGACGCGTGAGCGGGGGCCGCATTTGCATTAGAAGAGATTAATGCGTAGAGTTAGCAAATGAGAGAGTGTGCGGGACAGATAAAGAGAGAGAGACAGAGAGTGAGTGAGTAAATGAGAGTGAGCGGGCTTTGGGCTGTTAGTTGCTTCTGTAGCTGCTGCCTCTGCTGCCATCGTCATCGTCATGTTGACTTTGATCTTGGCCTGTGTATGTGTGCGCGCGTTGGTGTTGCTTTTTCGGCAATTGTGTTTTTGTTGTTGGCATTTTTTTTTGTTTGTGTGGTGAATAAAGTAGGCGAAAAGCAAAAAAAATAAAACAAAAACACAATTCATTTTGCAAAAACGGACCAAAAATGGAGAAAATTCGCAATGCTTCTCCTTTGGCAACACTTGTTGTTGTTGTTCTTTATTATTGTTTGTTGTTAAGCATATGTTGCTGCTTTATATATGCAAGTATATATTTATAACTGTTTCTTTCTGTGCGTGTTGTTGTTGCTGCTTACTTTCTGTGTTTGCAGTTGTTGTAGCTGCTTATGCTTTTTTGTTTGTTGTAATTTCGTGCGCAGATGATGTCAGAGCGACTTTTAAAAATTTGTTATTTTTTTGTTGTTTTTCTTTGTTTTTGTTTTTGCGTTTACTTTATTTTGCATTTGCATTTGTTTGACTTTGCAACGAGCAAACTTCTCAAATTTATATTTAAGAAATTATATAAAGAAATATTAAGATTATTAAACGCATGTTCAACACTTCAAATAAACAATGAAATAACATAAAAAAAAAAATAAACATTACAAAAACAATTATGCACAAGACAACAAAGTAGGTGTAAAAACTAAGGAAAGTGTTGCTCCGATTAGTCAAGGAGCAAGCCAAAAAAAAACAACCAAAAAAGAGGCACAAACACACAAAGTTGCGGGGCGGCAAACACGCGCACGCACACACACACACACGCACGCACAAGTCAAGAAAATATGCCACGAAAAAAAGTCTTAGCAGCAGCAGCAACGACAGCGGCAGCGCCAGCAGCGACATCCAAAAAGCAAAAGCTGATGCCCCTCCCCTCCCCACCTATGCTTGGCTGGCCGACCCGCTAGCACACAATCCACAGCCCACAACCTACAGTCCACAGCAACTACTAGCCCCGCTACTGCTTGCTTACGTCTTCCCTCTTCCCCCTACCCCTCTCAACGGCTACCCCGCCAACGCGACAACTACTACTACTACTACTAGTCAATACACGATGTTCTTGTTGTTTGCCAAAAGTTGTTGCTAATTATTTGACGACGTCGATTAAATGCAACAACAACAATTAACGGTTAGCTTATTTCCGTTTTTCTGTTTTCTCTTGCTCTCTCTCTCTTTCTCCTTTCATTTTAATTTTTATATATTTTAATTATACATTTTTGGCAATTGTAAAAACATCGCAATATGTACCGCTGTGTAAGTGTGTGCGTTCGTGTGCGTACATGTGTGTGTTGCGTATGCGTGTGTGAGTGTTATTGGCTTTGAATGATTTCGCTTGTCTATTTTATGTTTAGTTTTGTGGGGGATTTCATTTGATTTTTGGCGTTTTGTGCGCGCTCTTTTTTTCTTTATTCTTTTCTTTTCGTCGATTTTTTTTTCTTTTCATTATTTTTTTTTTTTTTTTTTTGGATTTCTTTGCTTACGTTTAGGAACGAACGAACGTATGAAGAAGCAACAGCAGATCAAGATCACTTTGCGGTTGTTTTATTATTTCTTTTCTTTCAACAAAAACAGAAAATAAAAACTATTTACGAACAAACACAACAGAGAGAAAAAAACAATGAACAACGATACGAGACGGCGGACGACACGTTAATGCATATTTAAATTTTATTTTTGCTTTTTCTTTGCGGTATTTTTGTGTTGTTTTATTTTTGCTTTTTGCCGAAAATATTCTGCCAATAAAATTGCTTTTTGTCGACCTTCTTTCTGCTGCGGCGTTCCAAATACAAATGACGGAACGGAATTGTGTTTCCAAATACAAAAATGAACGACGTGCATGTGGTATTCTGACGACGGCAGCGGCAGTGGCAGCGGCCGTTGGCTGCGGGCTGCGGGCAGGCAGCAGCAGCAGCAGAAGCAGAGCAGACAGAGAATGAGATAGACAAAAGGCAAGAGAGTGAAAGAGAGAGTTGAGTTCCACTCAAGTATGTTTTTTTCGTTGGCCGCCAACGCTCTGCTCTTTTGCCTTAGCCGAAATTCCTATGCTTAAACACATATACATACACACGACAGCGGCAGCAGCAGCAACAGCAACAGAAACAGCGACAGCGACATAAGCAGCAGTAGCAGAAGCAGCGACAGCGACAGCATTGAACGCGACCGCAGCCAAGCGAAAGACAGGCAAACACAATACAAAAGCAATGTGCGATGTTTTTGTGTATGCCGCTCGCTGTGTATGCTTGTGTACGTGCACATGTGTGTGTGTGTGTGAGTGTGTCTTTTGCCGAAATTTTAATGAGTGTGAGTGGAATAATAAATGAGCGCCGCCGTCGCTACGTAGCTGCTGCCGGCAGCCGAAAAATGGAGTGACTTTTTCTTGAGATTTTGAACTGAACGCATTGAGCTTTGAGAGCTCTAAAACTCAAATGAATTTGTTGTCTGCGGAAAGAGATAAAAGTGAAAACTAAACAAATACATACATATGTATGTAGTATGTATATACATATCTTATTGTATGTATATAATTATTAGGTATTATTATAATTTATCGTATTTGTATGCAATAATTGTCAAACGTCATGAAGCTGCTACTTTTTCAATAAACTCCTAAGATCGCGGCTACTACTACTAAATGCTCCAAATTTTTACTCGCTCAAAACTTTGACTCAAATAAAAAGAGAGAGCCAAGAGAAAGACAGTGAGTGAGTGTGAGAGGGAAAGGAAAAGGAAGAGTGAATGAGAGGGCGCGCGCAGGCTAGCAATGGAACCGGGAGCTTTGGCTACGGTCACACCAGACGTGTGCATGTGTGTGTGTGTGTGTGTGTGTGTGTGTGTGTGTGTGTGTGTGAGCAGATGCCAGGATAATGTAGCGTTGCGTCGCTGCCGACGTTGGCGTTGCCAAAAAATTGAATGCGGTGACGACGACGGCGGCGCTTAAACGCTAAAAAGGAAGAAGGAAGCAGCAAAGGAAGTGAACTGCGAGCCGTGTGCTTTGAGCTGTTTGCATTGAAGGCAAACAGAACCGAAATACACACACACACACACACGTAGTTGCTCGCATACATACATATTTACAGACATACATACATACATATGTATCTGCTTATGTACATAGAAACTTGGCGCAAATATCAAACGATTGTTTGACTGCCGCATACCCTGTAGCTGAAGACAATGGGGTCTGACACAAGACGAAACTGAAATGGAAATTGAAATCGAAATCGAAATCCAACAAAAACTCGACTAGCAGCAAGAACAACAAAGAACTTTAAAGCTTCCAGCTTAAAGCTCCTATATTTATACAGTTATAGAATGCCACGAAGTGTCACCTAAAGAACTGTTAAAGGCAATTACTAAGCTATTGATAGCAGTAGTCCCAATGCTAACTAAGAGCTGAATTAGCCGTAAACTGGAAAAGCTGGCTAAGTGGAAAAGCGTGGCCACTTCAGCACATGAGCCAAGAAATCAAAATGCAAATTTAACTAGCACAGACGTCTGTGCTGAGAGCCATTCCATGCAGTTAGTACTTGTACAAATACTTAGATAACAAGATAACAATAACAACAATAATTCTCTCAATAAGCTGCACAAGTTGCACATGTGCAATTTGCTTGAGCAGCAATTGAAGATGAATTGATATTAATTGGCATCTTAAGCAGAGTCCTTGTAAGGATAACGCTTAAAATTGGTTGATATTGAAATTGTAATATTAAAGAAACTATATATTCAACAAATTAAGACAATTTGAAATGATTTTAATCCATTGACTTCTCATTGAAATTTGTTTAAATTTCAAATTAAATTTTGACTATTTTATGCTTTTATTTGTTTTTTTATTTTTAAGCTAAAGAAATCTTTTATTTCTCTATGTATTTTTGTCATTTATGTATTTGATTTCTAGTTGCTATAATTTTATGTTGAAGAAATCTGCAATTTTATTTAATTTAATTGAAGTTTTTACATTTAATTTTAAGAATTTTTGCATTAAATTTGTTTTGTTTTGTTGTTTTTACTTTTAGCTTTACAAACTTTATAATTGACAATTGAATGCATAAGTTTTCTTAATTTTTAGATTGAAATCTATTTGGTTTGTAGTAATTTTATTTAATTTAGTTATTTTAATTTATGCTTGAAATTTTTTTATGTGATTTAATTGAACTTTAGATTGACAACATAAGTTCAATGAAAAAAGAAAAGAATAAAATATTGGAAATTTGCTTTTCGAATTTAAAGCTGTTTTTTCTAATCCAACAGCTCAACCTAACCTCAATAGGCAACTAAACCTAACCTATAAATATAAATAGGTATATATGTATATATATTGCGAAACAGGCATAGAAAGAAGAAGAAGACCAACGAAGTAGTTGAAATTTCTTGCAACTATTTAAATCGGTTTATTTTTCAACTCCGTCAACGTTTCAACTTAACCTCAATATGCAACTAAACCTAACCTATAAATATATATATATATATATATGTATATATATGCACATTGGATATGCTTTGTGTATATTTGCTGTTTAGTTGTGCACATTGTTAAGCTAAATTGCGTCCTGTGGCTTTGCCATATGTTGGCAACGAGCGTCAATACGACAAGCTAGACATATCAATATGTCAATACGCAGAGCTCTAATTGCGCGAACTAGAAAAGAGAGAGAGAGAGAGAGAGAGAGAGAGAGAGAAAGAGAGAGAGAGAGAGAGAGGTGTGCAAGTGAGTGTGAGGGAGATGGTTGCCTTCGTTGTTGAATCAAAGCAACAATTGCAAAGTACTTCAAGGACAGACGCGTGCGAAATGCAGGACACTTGTTGCACATGCAGCTGCCTTGCAACATGCACTCGTTCCCCCTCTCTCTCTCTCTCTCTTTCTCCCTCTCTCTCTCTCTCTCTCTCTCTGTGCAGCTCTCGCTCTCGCACTGTCTCATGTTGTGGCACCTGGTGCATGGCAAGCGTTGTGGCACAAAGGGGACAAAAGGCAAGTGACAGCAGAGCACGCGTCGCAATCAAAACAAAATCAGCGAGAAGCAGCAACGTGGCACAAGGTACAAGGCAGAAGGGGCAAGTGGCAAGGGGCAAGGGGCAGTTGCAAGGTCCAAGGGTTGCCTTAATCGTTGCTGTTGCCGCAATTGCAATTGCAGTTGTTGAAGGTGACATTAATTGACGTTTAATGGGCAACAGACAAGACGAGACGAGGTAAGCCAAGGCAAGGCAAGGCAAGAGGCAAGGGGAGGCCACAGGATCAATGCAAGCAAGAGCGAGACAGCGCATGCAAGCGGGTGAGTGTGCGAGCGAGCGAGCGAGCGAGATGGAGAGACAAGCCAATTAAAGTTGAAAGCTTTTCATGCCTTTTTTATTTGCCAATAATTGAAAGCAGCCAACGCGACGCACAAAAAGTGCATCCTTTTTTTCAGTCCATATCAAAAGGGGCACGCATCCTTGCAGGGGTTAAAGGTTAGGGGTTGCAACATGCTCAGCTTGTTGATTGCTGTTGTTGCGCCTGCAGCAGCAGCCCAAAAGCACAGTGCGTGCAATGCAGCAGCCCACTGGCAAGGGGGGGTAGGAGTATATGAGTAGTAGGGTATAGGTCAAGGCAGGGTACGGGGTACGGGGTACAGGGTACAGGGTGTGCTTGTGGGCGTGCAAGAATTTGCATGCTCGTGCAACGAATGAGAGCCGAGGCACTGAGAGAGCCACTTGATTCCTGTTGCGTGTTGCAGCTACGGCGGCTGCACTCGTTTGCTTGCCGCAAAAAAGGGTTAGTAACGTGTCTATATGTGTATGTGTGCATGAGTGCGTGTGTGTGTGTGCTGGCACAACAAGTGCAATACGAAAAATGGCGCGCGCAGCAACTGCAACGGCAGCAACCCTGCAAAGTATGCAATAAAAAGCTCAGTCTAACATCCAATGCGTGCGCTAGAGTGAGAGAGTGTGTGAGAGGTCTAGCAAAAAAGGCAGCCTGCGAATGGCTGCGTTCGTGTTTATGCGTATGTGTGCGTGGGTGTGCAATGCACTGCAAGCTGCAGTGCTAATGTCTATGCTTGTGTGTGTCGCTGTGAGAGAGGCTGGCAAAATGGCGGCCTGCACAGGCATTGATAGGCAAACGACAGCGACGCGTCGCTAACAGTGGCAGCGGCAGCGGCAGCGGCAGCGAATACACAGCGACAGCTAGGCAAAGCTTTGCAGCAACAGATCAGCTTAGGCATTGCAAAAGAGCGAGCGAGAGAACCGACTGTAGGCTTGGCAAATAGCAATGTGAGTGGGTGTGTGTGGAGTGCAATGCAAAATGCAATGCGTGTCACTGAGAGAGGCTGGCAAAATGGCGGGCTGCTTAAAACAGCGACTGCGACGTCCACAGCGGCAGCGCATGCAAAGCGACAGCTAGGCAAAGCTTGTAGCAACATAGATCAGCGTAGACATGCTCAAAAGAGTGAGTGGGAGTGTGTGGAGTGCAATGCAAAATGCTATGCGTGTCGCTGAGAGAGTAGCTGACAAAATGGCGGCTTGCAGAAGCATTGATAGAAGTAAATGGGCAGCAAAGCCGACAGCAACTGCAACTGCAAAACGACAAAGCTTTAACGAATAGATCAGCTCCGCTGAGAGAGAGAGAGAGACAGCGTAGCAAATGCGTGCGTTTTGACAGCACTAACAAATCAAAAGCTGTTGCGAATTAAAAAAAGCAACAACAACAACAACAATTTAAGAAACAAGAACAACAACATATAAAAAAGGAATAAGTTAAAGAATAGACAAAGTAAAATCTGTGTGTCTATTGTGCGTGTGGCGTGTGAACAGAGGACAAAACAGTAGTTAGGCAAGAAGAAGAAGTGTAGCCGTCAGTCGGCAACAGGACGAGGCCAGAAACAGAAACAGGAACAGTTGGCAACCCGCCACAAAAAGCAGCATAAAACAGGACATTAAACAATTGAAAACGAAATGGCATGAAGAAAGCAAACAGCAAACGGCAAGACGAACACACACACACACACACACACACATAGGACACAGACAACGCAGCACACACACATACACAGAGAGCAGACAAGTAATTCAATAAGCCCAAACGGGGCAAAGAGCGCGATTGTGAGCGAGAAGAGGGAGAGGGGAGACGACAATAGAAGCTGATAGAGAACTAGTATGTACCATATTATATAATTTAACTGTGCGACTGCGAGAGTGTGAGAGTGTGAGAGTGAGTGAGAGCGGGAGAGAGATAGTCAGTGCTGGCTTTAAGCTTATTATGGGAGCATTCAAAGGACGCGAACGAAGAACGCGTCGAGCTCAAGGACAACCGCATAAAGTTTTCTTTTTCTTTTTTCTGAACGCGGTACAGTTACGCTGCCAGCTGCAGCTTTGGTAGCTAAGCTTTTGCCACTGATCTCATTAGTGCAGTCTGTTATAGCTGGGCAGATGTTAGAGGTAGGTGGGGGTTGTGTTTGAATGTGAAGAGTGTGGAGGGGGAAGCAGGGGGGGGCACACTGCACCCACCTCACACACAACTCACACAACTCGCGCCATTTCCGCGTCTGTGGAATGTGCGCCTCGAGCAAATCGTAATCTAATTTTATGCTTCTTCGCTCTCTCTTTCTCGCTCTCTCTCTCTCTCTCTCTCTCTCTCTCCCTCTCTGTCAGACTTGCACACTCTTCGTCTCTTCTCAGTGTATGATTTTGCGGCTGTTGAACTTTTTAGAATTGATTTGAAAACATTTTGCGCGTCTCCATGCGCAACGCATCGCAGGGGGGGCGGCGGTGAAACGATGAAGCGGAAGGGAGTAATGCGGTTTGGTGGGGGGTGGGGTGGAATAGTCAGGGGTGGGGTGGGGGGGGTATCTTCTGTCGTGCCACAACTTGAGAATGCATTAAATTTAGCCATGCCACAGACGCAACGCTATGCGGATTAGACAACACCAGACACAACATTCCCCGCAACTTCATTCATGCCACACACCGCTTCCCCCGCCGCTTCCGACGCTCCGCGCTCCCCACGTCCAGCTGCCGCCGCGACGCGACACAGTCGACATTTAAAATAGACGCGACGCGACGCAACGCAACGCGACGTAGCAGTTGCCCCCAAAAAAGGCATGTCCAATGTTGCAACACGGCCAAAGAACAATGTTGCAGGCATGTGGCATGTGGCATGTGGCACATCTCTTATCAGTTAGATAAGAAGTTAAGCAACGAGTTGTCTGGCATCAGTCTATTCTCTTGCTCTCTTTTCTTCCTCTTTACTTTAGTCTTTTTACTTTCTATCTCTCTCTAACCACTGTTGTTTCTCTACTTTATAAATCTTACGCCATATATTCTCCAGCTTTCGCTTACAGCTTTGCTTTTCTTCTACAGATTTAGGATAGCTTTAAAGTCTTCGGAATGTAGAATTTGCTCAGAAGTAAATCCAAGTTATTATGATTATAGAGAGAAGAAGTAATCCCATTCTATGTTGGACAGAACAATCCCACTTTACGTTATGGAGTCTAATAAGAATTTATTCCATTCTACTGCGAAGATTCTACAGAGTAGTAAACTCATTCTACACTGTAGATTGTAAGGGAAAGCAATCTCAATCTGCATTGTAGACTCTAAGTAGTAGTTATTCCGTTGCTTTGAAGTTGCTGGGAAAGAGATATCCGTATCCACATTGTAGATTCTCAGCAGGTATTGCAAAGCAGACTGAAGATACGCGGGAAATCGTTTCAAAATCTCTGTCTATAATCTCTTATCTATAATCTTAAGCTTTCTATGCAGTTCTAGAAATGTAGACGTATTACTAACATAGCGTTGGCACTGGCAAGTCTTGTCTTATTGCGATTATCTATACTTTCCCAAAGATGTTTCAATGATCTTCTACTGCAAAATTGATGTACATTTTACTACGTTTTTCCCCACATTTGTTATCAATCACAAGAAATGTACACTTGTTGCTAAAGTTGCCAACACTTTTGAGTTCTCATCAATCAAATTGTTATGATTGAGGGAATGTTCATGTATAATCCAATTATAACAGCATATCTACTAAAGATGTATGTACATATAATTGAAGTGCAATGATTGACTGATTGATTGATTGATTGATTGATTGACAGGACATTGTGTAGTATTATTGATATATTATATATAAATTCGTCTACTTACAGATGCGCTGCAACTGTGTGTGATTGACTTGACTGACTGTGATTGATAGCTGATTGATGGCTGTGGGATTTGGCTATTTCCTTGTTTCTTTCCCGTTTCCAGAACGTTGCGACATCAGCTGTCAGCTGTCAGTGATTGATCTGAGATGAAAATGAAGAGCAGCGTTTTGTTGTTGTTGTTCATATACCCTGTTATTTTGTTTTTGAATAGGCTGCTCTCTCTCTCTCTCTCTCGCTCTCTCTGTGTCACTTTCTCTCGCAAAGATTACGATCCGTCAGTGCTGCTGTTCGTCGTGGAGAAAGGGGATTTCGGGAGGGGAGATTTGAATTGTGTGTTGTTGTTTATAATGTTATTGCGAATCGGAAAGAGTATTCAGTGTGTCGTTCTATTGTTGCGGCCGTTGCACTACAGATTTGTTTGTGAAAATGTTACGAGCGCCGTCTAATGTTGGGCTTGATCGAAAATCGTCTATAGGCTAGATTATATAGTACATACATATGAATGAATTTGAGAATTATGT
The DNA here is from genome assembly GCA_018901825.1 of Drosophila funebris. Classification (NCBI taxonomy): domain Eukaryota; kingdom Metazoa; phylum Arthropoda; class Insecta; order Diptera; family Drosophilidae; genus Drosophila; species Drosophila funebris. The sequence goes on along the minus strand of JAEIFK010000454.1, from coordinate 11,362,419 downwards.
GTGCCGAAACGAGGGGGAAATAAAGGAACAACAAACAAACAAACAAACAAACAAAAAAAAAAAAACTATAAGAAATTGAGTGTTTCTTCTTCTTCTTCGTTTTTGGGGTTTTTTTTTTGTCTTTTTTTACTTTTTTTTTGTATCTTTTGTGTTTTTTTTTTGTTATTATTATTATTATTATTTATGGAAACGACAAATGATGATGATTGAAGTTAGAATTGCTCGGATATTCTTGTGTTTTTTTAAATACTTTTTGGATTTTTAGTTTTGGAAAATTTTTGTTTTGTGGCGGTAGAAAAAATTGAAACTGACGTGTGAAATGTGTTTTGTTGATTGTTATTTCCTAGGCGCCTCCTCATCACAGAACTTCCATATGACGTTTTCCACTTTTTGCTTTTCTTTTCATTTCGAACAAACTTTGCCAAAGGCTTTCTCAGTTTTTTTTTTTTCTGTTGTTTGTTCTCTCCCCCCCTTCCCCCCGCCTACCATCACTCTCTTTTGCTCGCTCTCGCTCTCGCACTATCGTTTGAGCAAGGCAGTGAGCAGTGTTGCAAAACGTGCACGGAGCAGGCGAACGCGCGCTTCACTCTCTTCAATTTGATTGATTTTATGTGTGTGTGTGTGTGTGTGTGTGTGTGTGTGTGTGTGTGTGTAAAGCAAAACAATCATGAAAAACTGTTTGGAAATTCATTTTCATTTTGGGAACTTATCGATTTTCTTTTTGCGTAGGTGACAAAGCAACAACAACAATAAGAACAAGAACAACAACAAACACTGAACTCAGCAGCAGCAGAGAGTGAGCGATTTAGTGAGTGACTGAGAGAGAGAGATAGGGAGCGCTTGTGTGTGTGTGTGTGTGTGTGAGTGCGAGCAGAGCGCGATGCTGGCGGCTGATATAACTGCGTGTGCAAGCGAGATAGCAGCAGCTGCGTGTCGTGTGCGTAAGACGGCGACGTTGACGTTGACGTCGACGCCTGTAGCGACAGCGACAGCGACGTTGTTGCCGCCGCTGGCCAACAACAAAAAAAAAAAGAAGAAAAACTGAAAATTTTTTCTAATTTTTGTTTTCCTTTTCTCTCTTTTTTTTTTGTTTTTAAATTTTTACTTTTTTATTTTTGCTTACAATTATGAATATCAATTGTGGCGCGTTATCGCTATCGCTGTGGTTATCGTTATCGGTATCGGTAGCGTTATCGCTTTCGCTTTCGATTGCTGCCTTATTGCGGTGCGGCACTTTTTTCGTTTTGCTTTTTACTGCTTTTCACTTGTGTTTTCCCACCAGACAAAATAAATAAAAACAACAAATTCGCTTTAACGATTCACTACTTTTCCTGCTGCTTCTTCCGCTTGGTTTTTCCTTTCTTTTATACAATTTTATTTGATTTAAAATTACTTCTTCTTCTTTCTTTTTTTTTTTTTTTTTTTTTTTGTTATTTTTGGTTTGGTTTCGGTTTCGGTGTCGGATTCGAGAGCTGAGAGCTGAGAGACGAACGAACGAACGAACGCGCAGCACGGCGACGAGTAAACTGCAAAACGGTTTCAATGAAAATTTCTGTGGAAAATCCACACGCAGGCCGCGCAGCTGCCGCTGCCGCTGACGCTGACGCTGGCAGAGACGTTGGCGTTGCCTTTTTCAGTGAAAGTTATGCCTGTTCTTGCTTGTTGTTGTTTTTGCGGCGGCGTCAAACCAAAATGGCTGACACGGGTGTGCGTGTGTGTGTAAGTGTATGCGGCGTCTATCCGCCAGCTTATCCGTGCACACACACACACACACACATACATGCATATATGTATAAATTTACAGTGTTGCAATTGAAGTTCAAGTCGAGGAGCAGCCGTTGCTCTTGTTCTTCTTCCTGCTCCTCTTTCTGTTTCTCTTCCTCCTCCTCCTCCTCCTTCACTTCCTCCTCTTGCCATTCCTCTGCTTTCCATATTTTCTACTTCTTCTTCTTCTTTTACGTCTAACTGTTCTCTCTCTGTTGTTGTCAGCTTAGACATATGCACACTGCCTGCCAGCAGTTAACGCCCATCAATGCCAAAGCAACCGTAACCTAAAACTATCACGTGCTACAACATTTGCCAACCATTGCACATTTATTGCTATAAATTGAAAAATGTACATTTCTTGTGTGTATTAATTACCAATAAATTAACATTTTTATTAATGAAAAAAATATTTGTACAACTGCAGGAGAAATTACATCGCCTAATGCTTGCTCTACACAGGCAACACTAATAAGAATCTTTCTTGTCTTCTTCTTCCTTTTAAGCAGCTAATTAATTCGATTAATTAAGCAGTTTAATTGCAATTTGTTTCATTATGGCATTTATCTGAAAATTAGAAATATAATCTTAGCTAAATTCACGGGAAATTCCGTTTGTTTCATTGATTTAAGTTCTGAATTGTTCAATTTAAGAAACTTTGTAACTTTTTCTCCAAATAAGAACAAGTTGTCTTTAGTTCTACTATTTCAATTATTTAAGGGGCAAAGAATGAACAGAAAATATTTATAAATAATACAAAATACTATTAATTATTATTTCAAAATTGAACATTACAATTTTGTCATTTGAAAAAAATTATAATATTTTTTTTTAGATTTATTTTAATTCTTTTAAATTATTGTTATTTTGAATTATTTATTATATTATACTATTTATTTATTTTAATTATTAATATATTAATGAAAAGCATACTATTTACATATGTTTGAAGTATTTATTTCGATTTGTGTTGACTATTTTAAATATTTACAACGTGCTAACTAATATTATTATGTTTTCTAAATATTATTTATTTTATGACTATTATTTTGTAATCAATATTTATTACTTGTATAATAATTATTTATCTTAGTTAATTTGTATTATCATAAATATTTAAATTATCGTTAAATGAACATACTTTTAGTCGGCACTGTGTCGACCTGTGTGCTCCTCCATTGACGAAGAAATACGGTTCCAAACGGATAACCGAATATTTTCCATGTGAATGGTTTGTCATTTGCCAACAGTGACGCTGGCAGCGACGCTGACGTTGGCGTCCAGTTTGACGTTGGCGTTGGCGTTGGCGTTGACGTTGACGTTGACATTGACGTCAACATTGACGACGTCAATTTACATGGAGAGAGAACGCTCGACAATGTATGAGGGTGATGTGAAAAGCGAATTTTCATTTCAGGTTTTCTGACGAAACGAAAGGAAAACCAACAACTGAATGAAAAAAGGAAAATGAAAATGAAGAATACAAAAAAGAAAAAAAAAACAGAAAACCCAAAATCAACGCCAAGGAAAACGAAAATGCGAGGAAAACTCACGTTGGCACGTTGACTACAAGGGTGGCAATGCTGACAGCGACGACGACGGCGACGGCGACGGCGACAGTGACGTCGACGTCGACGGTAGATGTTGGCAGCGATTCTCTGAGTGACGCTAGCGGCTGTGGAAAATACGGAAAATGTAGCTGCCTACCTATGTCTGTGTGTGTGTGTGAGTGAGTGTGTGTGTGTTTGGTTGAGTGTGCCCTTTTGCCTGACTCCGATTTCAACTCCAACTCCAACTCCAACTCTAACACCGACTGTTGAGTCTTCTCGGTTGCTGCCTTACACAAGAATCCTCTATGTTTCAGCAATACCCTAACCAAGAGCCTTATAAATTGACTAGAAGAAGAGGAGGAGGAAGAAGAAGAAGACACTTACACACTCATTCTATTGATATGTTTTTTTATCGATAACGATATCAAAATAGCTTTTTATTTAATTATAATAAATGAAATCTAAAAAATAGACACACAATAGTTAAAGAAATACAAATTAATTGCAGCATTTTGTAGATATATTTAAATTTGATATCGATATCATTTCTAATTTTTGATATTTTTGATTATGAAATAAATAGTTTAGTTTGTATAAATCCAAGTAAATGAACTGAGTTAATATAACTAATCAAGTCCCTAACATTTAAGATGTTACGAGGAGCTGAGAGAAGATAATCGAAAAAGCTGCTTCAGTGTAGCATTCTTTCCTATCGATATCGATATATTATGCATTTAAAAAATAACAAAAAACAATGCAGTAATTCAATAATGAAATATATTTTATGTTTTCAAATATTTAATGAAACTGTAAAGAAAACTAAAACATTAAGAAACTAATTAATTATTAACATTAACATTAGAACGATATCGAAGTGTTTTAAGTGAATGATCATTAAAATGATCTTTAAATAAAAGAGACAGCTTCAATTAGCTTAATTGTTATCAATCTTGTTTTGAGGCTATCACTGGAAAATAGGGGAAAGAAAGAGTCGTGAATCGTGTGCTCAGATTTTGGGGCTAGACTTGCTTCGACTTGCAACTAAGTAGGTATTGTATATTACATTCTACCTCACTACTCATCCATCCTATCAGCCAAAACATTAGCCAAATCCACATTCATTACACTCCCAACTTGAACCCAACAGATATAAACAAATTCCTTGCTAAGGAACTAACTCAAAAAATCTAAAACAACATAGAACTCTACGACAGATGATACCAACAACTGAACACAAACCTAACACACACAATGCTTTACCAACAAAAAAAAGTGTCGAGCGCGCACGACAGTATAATACCCTGTGCAATTAAGTATTTTGATTATAATAGAAGTTAGAACTTAACAGGTGTTTCAAGAATACCCTTTTGAAACTCTCACAAATGTATACATACTCAAACAAAAGCTGAGTGTTACGACACTTAATTTACATATGCTTGTGTCGCAGTCATTCGCTGTCTCGCTCGCACACATGTGCTGCCTGCTGCTCAACGATTCAATGGAAGAATAATTTTGATTTCTTTGCTGATTATCTGTGTTATTTATGAACCGATCTTGATGAAACCTTCAGCATTGCTTCTATATATCATTCCTAACGCACTTGTTAATTTAGAACTGTCTAACGTTGAGAAATGTGGCCATAATTTACAAAATTTCAAATAAACTTGATCTGCATAAGGTATACAGGAAACTTGGTGCCAAATTTGGTGTCTCTAGCTCATTCATACAGACGGACGGACGGACAGACAGCCGGACATGGCTCCATCGACTCGGCTATTGATACTGATCAAGAATATATGTACTTTATAGGGTCGGAGATGCCTCCTTCTGCCTGTTACATACATTTGCACAACATTATTATACTCATTTTTGGCCATTTTTAATGGGCACAGGATATAATTGATATTTATTATTATTTTTATTTTATTATATTTATATAAGATTCACTGGAGAATTAAGTTAAGATTATTATTAAATTAGAATTATTATATATTATAATTATATTTTATTATTTGCTTAAAAATCTCTGCCTATAAAGTTAATTAAGATTAAATTATACAATAGCTGCAGCAGAGATACACATTAATGTGTTATCAAAATGTTTATATCTTTAATAAGGATATTCCATTCAATTCCCTCAAGGATTTTGCCTGTTAAGCTTTAGATTTGTAATCAACTTCAATGTTCGACTTGCTGACATTTATTGTTCCGTTGCCCTGGACTAACGGCAAATGGTCGCCATATTGAGGCGTTGGCTTAACCTGTCTGGCAACGCTTGCGACAATGCCAGTACTATCTCCTCCATGGTCCGTTTGAGTGCGTTTTTAATTGAATTTTAATTGAATGCAGCCTGAATGCAAGATTAACTTGTTTGCTCACTTCCTCTTCCCTCCTCTTGGCTTGAACAAAACTCTGAAGTGTTGCAAAGTGTTGCTATATGTGTGTATATAGTATTGTTTATTGCACTTAAGTGAAGTGAATTGTATATTATAGTATAGCATATGCAATGTAAAGCAACTATTTCTACTGCTTATGTTGAACTAGAATACAATATATTCAGCTGATCGCGATTGCTTTGTTACCTGGTGTACAGCTAATCTAAATGATCTAAACCAATCTAATCTCAGCTGCTCAAAATGTAAGTCAATGTCCTTTTCGATCGGATGCCAGATCGGCTGAGAGTTGAAACCATGCAAGGAATGGAGGATATACTGTGTAGAAGGCTAGGCAAGTACTGGATGGCATCAAGCGCTGGTCTAAGGAATTTCACGATCCTCATACATGGAATACGTATCATGTGTGTGCGTGTGTGTGTGTGTGTGTGTGTGTGTGTGTGTGTGTGTGTGTGTTATCTTGCCATTATCTGGCACATCGGAACTGAATTTCTGGTATTGCAATTGCCCACTTAATCTAGTTGACTTTTGCCCAATTAACCTTTCGCCTCTAACTGTTTGCCGCATTATGCTAGCTGAGTTGTTTGTAGTTCAATTAATAAATAATATCTATTCTCTCTCTCTCTCTCTCTCTCTCTCTCTCTCTCTCTCTCTCTCTCTCTCTTAACGCTTGTACTAACACTAACTACGCTTTCGTTGAACCTTTTCGAGGTGCCTCTGCTAATTACAATTACAATTCAACTAAGAGTTCTCTCTTCCAACACAACTTGTAATACTCATTGATCTGGTTGGGTTTTTCCAGCTTTTCTGTTGGATCAATTTATTGCATCTTTGGTATTTCTCAGACTTCAATTTAATTTTAATTTGAACTTATTTTATGAACTATTAAAATACTATATTTTCATTTAATTCGATTAGTTACTATGATTATTATTAATTAATTAGTTGACGTTAAAAAATCAAATTAATTTAATAAATAAAAAGTTGAATATTTATTTTATTTTTTATTATACCCTGTACAGGGCTATATTAACTTTGTGCCAAAAATGTCTGTCTGTCTGTCTGTCCGTCTGTATGAGCGCGTCGATCTCAGCAACTATAAGAGCTAGAGACTCCAAAATTTGGCAAAAAGGTTCCGCCTTCCCCCGCAAATCGTTCAAACCGATTTGCAATCTCTTTATACCCTGCTTACAGCCTGTATTTCTGTACGTACATATTTCCAATTTAACAGATGTTTAAAGAATACTGTTGTGCAACACATGTGAAGGTTTCATAAAGATCGGTCCAGGAATAAGGAAGACATTCTGAAAAGAAAGTAGAAAGCATAGACTTGAACATTTTGCAATGAATCGCACTGCTTGGCCAACAATTAGAATTCATTGCACGCTCATAGCTGTTAGCTTTTGCAAGTGAACACATTCTCGCCAAAAATCTGAGTGTTGTGTCACTTCAAATGTCATACTTTACGACAATTATGTTGCAAGATTTGATCAAATAATCAATTAATTGAGATGTACTGAAAAAGTTACCAGACCAAACGTTTATTATAGAGAACTGTACAGGGTATTATACTGTCGGTTGCGGTCGACTGTAGCCTTTCTGTAGAGGCAACAACTGCTGATAGATATATGTATATAAACATAATATAATTAAGAATAGCATAAAATAATATATTTTCATCTTGCTCTTCTCGTATTGAGTTTCAAACTGAA